>CM068829.1:139103078-139703078 GCA_028554795.2 Sinohyriopsis cumingii
AAAATTAAAGAAAACATTAAGCATACTTACCCCCCCATACACATATACTATAATAATCATTCATAACAATAGTTATTTTTTATTTTTTCCTTTCATACATGCCTGTTATACCACTTACTCAACATACTATTCGTTTTCCCAACTTTAGATGGAAAATTAAGAATTGTAATTTTGTTCAAGTTCGCTCAAAAAAACATTATGCCTAAGACAGTAAACTCAGTATAGCCACGATTAAGTATATTTTCAGATTTCTATTTGTTGTTGATACGTATTTTTTCCCGATACAAACATCCTGTGCTTTTCAGGTATTTATACAAGGACCAGATATTTATACAAGGACCATATATTTATACAAGGACCAGGTATTTATACAAGGACCAGGTATTTATACAAGGACCAGGTATTTATACAAGGACCAGGTATTTATACAAGGACCAGATATTTATACAAGGACCAGATATTTATACAAGGACCAGGTATTTATACAAGGACCAGGTATTTATACAAGGACCAGATATTTATACAAGGACCAGATAAACGACATTATTGTTATGAAATATTTGAAGCGAACCATAGAGATTTATCTGAACAATCAAGAACAAGTCATTCATAATCGGCATACTGAGAAACATTACATATATTTATTCGGTTTATGCTTTATTATTATTATTATTATTATTATTATTATTATTATTATTATTATTTATATTTATATTATTAACTCCACCTTGGATGATAACTCACCAAGCTCACACCTAGTGTTAACAGCTCGCACTAAAAACTATCTAATATTTTTTTTTTTAAAACACAGCTGGAACAATAAAAACAACAAAACAAGGGATAAACTTCTACCCTGACTCCATCAGATTCTGGTCATCTTGATTAGACATTGTATTCTGTAAAACATTTGCAGATTCTTGACTTGATATCTGACTATTTAATGATTTTTTTCGGTAAATCAATCAGTCTCATGATTCTGTAAATCATTCAATCTCATGATCCTGTAAATCAATTAATCCCATGATTCCGTAAATCAATCCATTGATTCTGTAAATCATTCAATCTCATGATTCTGTAATTCATTCCATCCCATAATTCGGTAAATAATTCAATCCCATGATTCTTAAATCATTCAATCCCATGATTCTGTAAGTCATTAAATCCCATGATTCTGTAAGTCATTGAATCCCATGATTCTGTAAATCATTCAATCCCATGATTCTGTAAATCATTCAATCCCATGATTCTGTAAATCATTCAATCTCATGATTTTGTAAATCATTCAATCCCACGATGCTGTAAATCATTCAATCCCATGATTCTGTAAATCATTAAATCCCATGATTCTGTAAATCATTCAATCCCATGATTCTGTAAATCATTCAATCTCATGATTTTGTAAATCATTCAATCCCACGATGCTGTAAATCATTCTATCCCATGATTCTGTAAATCATTCAATCCCATGATTCTGTAAATCATTCAATCCCATGATTCTGTAAACCATTCAATCCCATGATTCTGTAAATCACTCAATCCCATGATTCTGTAAATCACTCAATCCCATGATTCTGTAAATCATTCCATCCCATGATTCTGTAAATCATTCAATCCCTTGATTCTGTAAATCTTTCAATCCCTTGATTCTGTAAATCTTTCAATCCCTTGATTCTGTAAATCATTCAATCCCGTGATTCTGTAAATCATTCAATCCCATGATTCTGCAAATCATTCAATCTCATGATTCTGCAAATCATTCAATCCCACGATGCTGTAAATCATTCTATCCCACGATTCTGTAAATCATTCAATCCCTTGATTCTGTAAATCATTCAATCCCTTGATTCTGTAAATCACAGAATCTCGTGATTCTGTAAATCATTAAATCCCATGATTCTGTAAATCAATCAATCTCGTGATTCTGTAAATCATTCAATCCCATGATTCTGTAAATCATTAAATCACATGATTCTGTAAATCATTCAATCCCATGATTCTGTATATCATTCCATTCCATGATTCTGTAAATCATTCAATCTGATGATTCTGTAACTCTGAGGGGTGAATTTGATTCGTTTCTAAATGCAGTCGGCCGTATTTACTACTCGACTACGTAAGCGTCTTAGAAAAACTTCGAATTTCATGGTTATAATGTTATCCATGTCTATTGATGGCAAGTGAAATGTCAAAAGTTATTTCTCTCTGAAAATGCACTACTTCATGGCGTAGCATAAAATACGCGGAAATATTCGCCACTCGTGACAATACAAAATACTTCCACTTTACGAGTGAAATATTTCCTTATAATTTCTCAAAGAACGTTTAATTGTATATTTTTTAAAAACCCAAACTGCTGATTTTCCTTCATTCTGTATCAATGAAATTAACAGCTACATTAATTACTACAGCAACTAAAAACGTTCCCGAAATTTATACTACTTTTGAGACAAGGTAGTTTTGCAAATTTAAGTAGCACAAATCATGCCTCAGATAGTTCATTTTGACAAAATAATGACAGCATTCGCATGAAAATGAAGCTATCATATTTTGTTTACACATTTTATGCGCGGGTCGATACAGTTGGAGCAACTAGAAAATTAACTTGCAACGCCCCCACTCTTTGTAAAGGGTGTGGGTTAATTGGCAGAGTGTACCTTCTTTCAAGGTGTCCGCTTTATTTGGTTCTCGTTATCTAGGAGATGATCGCCCTCGGTGTTAATACAATACATTAGGAAGATACGCTTCTTTTTGGAATGAATCTTTCACAGAATTTCAAAACACAATTATAGTTATAAAAATAGATCTGTTTTACTGATATAATTAATCATCATACGATCGAGTGAACAATCGAAGTCGTTGCCTTGTACAATTGCATAACCTGCTTAGCTCTGGTTCACTCCAATTTCACTGTAGCTGTTCTCTGTCCTTCCGCCTTTTCTTTTCCTTCCTGTTCCTTTTTCTCTCCAACCTTCCTACTGTTTCGCCTCCCTTCGGCCATCAAACATTTTGTGGGTAGCTGGATATGTAAGCATGTAGATAATCAGATATTTGGATACGTCAGTGCATAGGTACATCTGAGGATGCGTCTGTGAATACGTTTGAAGAGCTATTTTCCCCTTTTAAAATAAACAGAAAACAACCTAACTTTTTCTGTCGGCTGTTCTACTGGGAATAAATCATTACTCCCCTCTTGTTATCAGATCTTACTATCGGTATTGAAATAGATACCAAAGCTATTAGACGGCCCAAGCATGGCAGACAAAAGCAATCCAAGTTTCATAAGATTAATGTACTTCCTAATGGCTAATTCATCACTTCGCATTAACATACCCGAGACATAACAGTTCCGCTCTCTTCTCAATTACACAAATGAATGAATGAAATTCACTACCTGGCTCAAGTACCTAATGTTCAGCGAATATACACATTCAAGTCCTTAGCATACATGAAATCACAATGCATGCCTTAACAACGTTAATTTCAGTCAATATGTACTCAAGTCTTTATCATACGTGAAATTATCTAAGATCGGTTAAGTCACATGGGTTCTCGTAACTCATATCAACTAAAGTAATATATAAAACTCTTAGAACCTAATTCCTATACAAACAAGATGACTAATTCAAACAATCTGACAACTTAAAGAAGATTATTGTACGAATTCACACACACACACACACACACGCATATATATATATATATATATATATATATATATATATATATATATATATATATATATATATATATAGATATAGATATATATATATATATATAGATATATATATATATATAGATATATATATATATATAGATATATATATATATATAGATATATATATATATAGATATATATATATATATATAGATATATATATATATATAGATATAGATATAGATATAGATATATATATATATATAGATATATATATATATAGATATATAATGTCTCAACACAGTTATAATCATATCAAGAAAATTTATCTACGAATTTAAACAATTTACTTTATGTACTTATTATCAAATAATTCAAACAAAACATTATATTGGTATCAACGAATTTCATGGAATAGACGCAAATGCATTTTGTGCTTTTAAGCGTTACTCGCTTCTACCACCAAAACTGTGTCCGTCGACCTTCCAGACACCCGGTCCCTTGGACAAATGTTTTACGGGAGAATTTCTTTCAAGTTGACTCTCGGAGTCCCCTGTCCCTTTACTCTTGCAGCAAAGCTTAGACTAATTAGATTTTTCGATGGGGGAATATATACAGCTAGGAAATTTCGTGTGGGGAACAAGCCCTCTATTTAGCGTAACCAATCAGGATAAAATATATTTACCGCCTTTTATAAATAGGCCGCAAAATTTGGGGTCTGTTCGACCTGCTAGGTTTTCGACTAACGGTTTCTGGATTTTTTTCAGGTTTGACAGTTCCACTACGAAATCGAAGAGCTAGCCGTGTCCTTAATAGTCCATCTCGCAATTAAGTAAACGAATGGTTAACTTAAAATTCTCTACCTCTACCGACCAGACATTAGAAATCATTGTAGTATGGCTATATAACAAGCACCGGTCTCCAAAAATCTAATTAACTGTTTTCTGGCCCAAACTAATGTGCTTTTCGTAGATCGACAGAAATGTGCCCCCTCACACAGAGTGATTGTATCTGGTGGACTTCAGAGCTTAACATCTTTAAATAAAATAGTGTAATGATTGTGACTTCATTTGTAAGGATTTTCGTATTTCATTTTGTTTTTTCTTTCTACATTCAAACGTAAATGTTTGTGTGACCTTGACAAGCTTACAGTAAAGTTCGGGGGCCCCGAATGACCGAATGGTCTAAAGCGCTCTCCGTTACGGATCACTGCCATCTCACCTCTGTCTGCGTCGGTTCGAGTCTCGGATTCGGCCAATGTGGGTATGTAAGAAAGCTTGCCAGTAGCTCCTCCTGGGTTGGTGGTTCTTTCCGGGGTTTTCTTGGGTTCTTCCTCCACCATTAATATTGGCCGCCATGTATAGCCTATCGTATGCTGAAAAATGGCGTTAAACCCTACAACAACAATAACAACAACAACAGTAAAGTTCGGTAGCAGACGCTGTATCCAATTTTCAATTAACTCAAATCAACGCCCGATTTATTTAACCTTTTCAAACACGATTGTGATACGAGTTAAAATCTGCTACCTTAACACAGTTCGGACAATATTTAATCACAAGTGGTGTGTGTGTGTGTGTGTGTGTGTGTGTGTGTGTGTGTGTGTGTGTGTTTCTTTTTAATGTATAATATTTATCATAGAGTATTACATCTATACAATACTGTATGAGTGACATAGCAACATTCAGTCGCTGACAGTTTGCATGATTCGTGTAGTGTTATGTATATTTAATTGCATTATTTGCTGTCTTTTCTGAATGATTATATATTATTTACGTCTGTATTTTGGACCTGATTTTGTTCAAAACCATGTTCACTGTCTACCTGACCTAGGACATTTATGGCCATTTATCGTGATAATCTTTATGCAGATTCGTGATGATTTTTGTGCATAGTATGGCCAAATATCGGGATGATCTTGGTGCAAAATATGGCATGTATCGCAATGATCTTTGATTAAAATATTGTCATGTATCGTGATGATGTGTGTGCATATTATTGACATGGATGGTGATGATCTTTGTCTATAGTATGGCCATTCTTCGTGTTGATCTTTATGCAGAGTCGTAATGATTTTTGTGGCCAAGTATCGTAAGTATCTTAATGTAATGATCTTTGTACATAGTATTGCCATGCTTCGTGATGATCTTTGTACATAGTATGGCCATGTGTCGTGATGATCTTTGTACATAGTATTGCCATGCTTCGTGATGATCTTTGTACATAGTATTGCCATGCTTCGTGATGATCTTTGTACATAGTATGGCCATGTGTCGTGATGATCTTTGTACATAGTATGGCCATGTGTCGTGATGATCTTTGTACATAGTATTGCCATGCTTCGTGATGATCTTTGTACATAGTATGGCCATGTATCGTGATGGTCTTTGTACATAGTATGCTCATGTATCGTGATGATCTTTGTACATAGTATGCTCATGTATCGTGATGATCTTTGTACATAGTATTGTCATGTGTCGTGATGGTCTTTGTGCAGAGTATTGCCATGCATCGAGATGATCTTTGTACATAGTATGGCCATGTATCGTGATGGTCTTTGTGCATAATATGGCCATGTATCCTGATGATCTTTGTACATAATATGGCCATGTATCCTGATGATCTTTGTACATAGTATGGCCATGTATCCTGATGATCTTTGTACATAGTATGGCTATGTATCCTGATGATCTTTGTACATAGGCATGTATCCTGATGATCTTTGTACATAGTATGGCCATGCATGGTGATGATCTTTGTACATAGTATTACCATGCATCGTGATGATCTTTGTACATAGTAAGGCCATGTATAGTGATGATCTTTGTACATAGTAGTGTCATGTGTCGTGATGGTCTTTGTACATAGTATGGTCATGTATCGTGATGGTCTTTGTACATAGTAAGGCCATGTATAGTGATGATCTTTGTACATAGTATTGTCATGTGTCGTGATGGTCTTTGTGCAGAGTATTGCATTGCATCGAGATGATCTTTGTACATAGTAAGGACATGTATAGTGATGATCTTTGTGCATAGTATGGCCATGTATCCTGATGATCTTTGTACATAGTATGGCCATGTATCCTGATGATCTTTGTACATAGTATTCCTATGCACCGGGATGATATTTGTACATAGTAAGGCAATGTATCTTGATAATCTTTGTACATAGTATGGCCATGCATGGTGATGATCTTTGTACATAGTAAGGCCATGTATAGTGATGATCTTTGTACATAGTATGGCCATGTATCCTGATGATCTTTGTACATAGTAAGGCCATGTATAGTGATGATCGTTGTACATAGTATGGCCATGTATCGTGATGATCTTACTGCAAATTATGGTCATGTATCATGATGATCTTTGGGCATAGCATGGCCATGTATTGAGAAGGCCATGTATAGTGATGATCTTTGTACATAGTATTGTCATGTGTCGTGATGGTCTTTGTGCAGAGTATTGCCATGCATCGAGATGGTCTTTGTGCATAATATGGCCATGTATCGTGATGGTCTTTGTGCATAATATGGCCATGTATCGTGATGGTCTTTGTGCATAGTATGGCCATGCATGGTGATGATCTTTGTACATAATATGACCATGTACCGTGATGATCTTTGTACATAGTATGGCCATGCATGGTGATGATCTTTGTACATAATATGACCATGTACCGTGATGATCTTTATACATAGTATGGCCATGCATGGTGATGGTCTTTGTGCATAATATGGCCATGTATCGTGATGGTCTTTGTGCATAATATGGCCATGTATCCTGATGATCTTTGTCCATAGTATGGCCATGTATCGTGATGATCTTTGTACATAATATGACCATGTACCGTGATGATCTTTGTACATAATATGACCATGTATCCTGATGATCTTTGTACATAGTATTACCATGCATCGTGATGATCTTTGTACATAGTATGGCCATGCATGGTGATGATCTTTGTACATAATATGACCATGTACCGTGATGATCTTTGTACATAGCATGGCCATGTATCGTGATGGTCTTTATGCTAAGTATGGCCATGTACCATACACATATTTAGCCCATTGATTTTACATGTTCTTTGCTATATCTTACTGGGCTTTAGGTTTTGGTTAATATCCAAAAGCTTTGAACTCTTATTTATAAAAATAATGCAATCATAGCATGTCAGTGCCAATTAAGGCATGCATTATAACCATTTAAGGTACTTTTCAGAGTGGAATTCATTTGACTTTGCTAATGTTTTCCAATGTCGCTTTGTAGAGTCTATAAGAAATAGTCAATGCATACATGTGGGTGTATTTCATACCTGGGAATAAGCTTGATTAAGAAAAAAGAAAATGTCTGAATATTTTACTCACCAATAAAGTGCACACTGCAAAAAGTACGCATTGCAACACTAATCAGGTCAAATTATTCCAGAAAGCCCGAAAAGCCGGCAGACTCTGCAAACACTGTTTCTGAACAATTCGCCACATCGACCAAATGAATTGATAGAATCGTCGATATAGTTTTCACACAAAGTCCTAAGCAATTATGACACTGTAACTGCATAATTATCATGGCAGGTAACTGTTTCAAGTCGGCAGCATGACAATGAATATTATTCAACGCCGCCAAGCATCAACTGTTTTATTGGCCCATTAAGTGATACCTAACCGAGACAGTCGTGGAACCAAAATGATAAAAGCATCATCCAACAAACATTGGAATTCTAATCCGAATTTGATCTCGGAGTTATCGATCCAGATGCATTGACAAGACCATTTTCATGTTATACGGAGGGATGGCTCCATTTTTTTATATATAAAAATTGTGTGTGTGTGTTTGTGTGTGGCAATTTATTGCGGTTCCTGTCGGGGTACATACGGTTGTGTTTAAGAGGTTATTCCGAGCCCAGTTCCGGAACTTGATTAGTGCTGTTTGCGGGCTAAACATGGGCTAGCCGGCAAAGATAAAATTATGGTTCCTGAACTCTGTGTGTGTGTGTGTGTGTGGTTTGGATTTTTAACGTAGCTTTAACAATTGTCAGTCATATCGCTACGATGTCTGCAGTGTGCAAGTTTATAGCGATGTCATGCACTGGAGTATCATGCCGCAAACACGTAGCATCATGTCCCACCCAGTCACATTATCCTGACACCAGGCCAACCAGTCCTAACACTAACCTCTTAATGCTGAGCGTCTAGCTGTTAGTACCATTTTAATAATTCTTTGATAGTACATAGCCGGGGTTCGAACCCTCGATCTCCATCATCAGAGGCGGATGCTATAACCACTAGGCCACTGGAGCGATCTTGTTCGTGAACTATAGTTTAGTAGGTAAAACAGGTCCGTGGATGAATTGCTTAAGTAATCATGACTATTATTTTCATTTGCAAGGTGATGTATGGAACAAGCTGTTTATATCCATTGGTATTCTTCGCTTCCCAATAAACTGTCTTTCATATTTCCCTCTTCAATCCAGTGCCAAGGATGTCATATTCGTAGTGGGACGTGAGTTGCACCTCAGTTTCGTGCTCTTGGATAAGAAAAGACAGGAACATTCTACGACATATATCTCTTTAATACGATATGGAAAGTATACGTATAATTTAGATAGTGGCGTGCTATTGGTTAAACAAGGCGCGTCATAATCTTATAAAATATAAATTGGACAATAACCCCAGATGTGAAAATAATAATGGTATTTGACCGTGAACGCATATTTAGTCTCAAAAACAATTTAGACTGGGTTCGTGAATGTACAGAATTTCTCTTCAAAATGAGGAATTCCACATGTAGGAGGGCGTTCAAATTGAAATTATTATTTTAATGTGACCACACATACGAACCAGTCTGAAAATTGTTATTTAATGTGACCACACATGCGAACCAGTCTGAAAATTATTTAATGACGAATATGATTAGTCTGTTCTTTATCCTCTCTATTCTAAAGACCTCTTAGATTACATCTGTAGGCTGAAAATCAGATTCTTCATCGTCGTCATTCACAAGACCTCTACAGTATCGTTTATATCCGCTTCCTGTGCTGAATACCTGAGACCTCATCCTCCCTATTCGTTCCAAATGACGTATGTCCAGTTCAAGCTATCTCGTGTTCCCTATTAATGCGACCTCATACTAGTTCACCCTAGGGCATCTATCTGCACCCTCGGTTGAAGACCAGCTTCCTTATCTACCCGATTCACCTCTCGTCCTCTGACTTCTGTTCGCTAGGCTGAATACGATCGCGGAAAGGACTTTTGATGTCTGACGGTTATATCTCAGTCGTCTTTTTACAAGGTTTTCGAATATTTGGTAAAATGGATAGACTTTTCTCTTCTAGCAAATAAATGAGAGAATGAATAACATTTTTGAAATCTTTCTCTTTTCTTTTATATCTTGCCGACAAAAAATGTTTAATGCCACTCGTTTATTTTAAAAGTAGTCAACTAAATACATGTGCACTTGTACCATCGTTAATTAATTTAGGATTAACACTTTTGACGTAGTTGATTACAACTTGCCGTTAACTTCTCATCTTCATTATGTTGTATTTCAAATGTTGATATTCCTGTAATATTCTTGTGAAGATTCATTGGTTCAGATTACCGACACATTAAATAGTTACTGATGGAACAAATAACCAGCGTTAGGCATTTTGTTAAATAGCGCTCTATCACGCGGACTATTTACAAAGCAGTTAAGTTACGATCAACAATTCAGTCAAATTCACCCTGTTAAGTGCAGGATGTGTTACGATTACTTCCGACCAGATAAATGTTTTGTCATGTAACGAAGGTATAAAAGCAAGCTTTTTGTTGGTATTGATGTATCTAGGGAAAAACTGTCATGCTTAATGATTGCCTAGGCTTTAACTTGAAATAGTCTTGACCGAAAGTTGATTATCCTTCCAATGGAGGTTTTTATCGATTGTCGTTTACTGGTGATTAGCAACATTCCATTTACTGGTAATTAGCAACATTCCGTGTACTGGTAATTAGAAACATTCCGTTTACTGGTAATTAGAAACATTCCGTTTACTGGTAATTAGCAACAGTCCGTTTCCTGGTAATTAGCAACATTCTGTTTCCTGGTAATTAGCAACATTCCGTTTCCTGGTAATTAGCAACATTCCGTTTACTGGTAATTAGAAACATTCCGTTTACTGGTAATTAGCAACATTCCGTTTACTGGTAATTAGAAACATTCCTTTCAATATTACGGACTTTGCATAAACAACCAAACAAAGAGAGAAAGTGTTAGGGTTCGCATTGTTTTTACATAACATTTAAACACAGAAATACCCGTTCAAGCTGACTGTATGTATGCAAGCTTGTGTAGGAAGCCGGCATTAAATATCCGAATTCCATGCGTTAATAAACAGTTTGTTTGAAGAAGCTTTCCAAAAGGCAAATCACATATAAATTACGTAAATAATAGTGATTGATTAAATAAGAAAATTTTCATAAATGGTTCATGGATTTCAAGTTTTTGCTTGAACATTTGCAACTTTTGTGTTCCTGTAAACCAGGGGTCTCAGACACGCAGCTCGTGGAGTTTTCTTTTCCTGCGGTCCGCAGCACCACCCATACATTGTAAAATAATTAATAATGCTATTTTTCTTCACAGCCAGCCAGTTTTTATAAAAAATTCGATTGTTACATAATTTACTTATTGTTTAAAACATTTCAGCTGGCTACCTGTATGAAAAGGTTTCAGTTATGCGGCCCTGGGGTCAATGTACTAGTCCTCATGTGGCCCTCGTGGTGACTTGAATTTGAGACCCCCAGGTGTAAACGTTAAGGCCTAGCTCTCTGGGTATGATCTGTTTTGTTTGATATTTATAATATAGTAATTCACAGGTGAAGTAAGATGTATCTTATACACATACAAAAGCGGTAAGTTAAGACACGTCCTAATGGACTCGTATCTTACTGAGAATTATCAACTCATTATGCCTAAGGCGGAATAAAAGTATATTTTTATCAAAAAGAACAAATAGCTGAAAACATTAGCTTATCACTAAATTGATTCATTATAGGTTTCTCATAAAATGAAACCTCTCTCGTCTGTTCTGTTTGTGTCATTGATTTTCAGATGCTACATGGATCAAACATACTCTGTATGATGTTGCGTATCTTTGCAACATTCATGTATATTGCCTCTGTATCAAGCCAGTACAGATGGAAGAGGTGAACAAAGCCTGTTGGTTTATTCAGAAGGGGCGGGAAGGCGGGGGGGGGGGGGGTAATGTTGGCGCCTCCCCCCCCCCCCATCCAAATAAATACAAATAAACGCGAAACAACTGCAAAGTTTGCCGAGTCCTAAGTTCCACCCCACAGGCACCGTTCTCAAATTACTGCCCTATTGGAATTCAATCACCACTCCTTTTTGACGTTAGATACATTGGAGTTTACAAAGTGGTTGTCTATTTCAAAAGGCTTTGCTTGTAAGCGAAATTTCTGAAATGGAACCAAAAGATCAGAAATACACATGCATCGTTGGGAAATATTCATGTAAGTTCCATATCTCTATATATTTGTGATGGTTATTCAACGTTCTCAGGCCACCGTATTCAAAGCTCTCAGACCACCGTATTCAAAGTTCAAATGCCGTACTCAAAGCTCTCAGACCACTGTATTCAAAGTTCAAATGTCAAAGCTCTCAGACGATCATATTCAAAATTCAAATGCCGTATTCAAAGCTCTCAGACCATCATATTCAAAATTCAAATGCCGTATTCAAATTTCTCAGACAACCGTATTCAAAGTTCAAATGCCGTATTCAAAGCTCTCAGACCGTAGTGCACTTTTACAAATTACACTTTCATTATATACGTCACCGAACTGAAGTCTATATTCTAACGTGAGGTAAAGTTGTACATGATTATTCGCAGACGGACACACAAATTGAATCCGACCTCTTCAATGGCCTAATTGGTCAGAGCGTCCGAGTTCCAACCCGGCAGTGTCATACCAAAGACTTATAAAAATGGTACAACCAGCTGCCTCGCTTGGCGCTCTACATTAAGGGGTCGGGACTGGTCGGCCATGGTGTTTAAAAAAGTGTACGACGGTCTGAGAGCTTTGAATACTGTATCCGAGACTGGATGAGACATAAAGCTACATGTCTGCAGCATGATGCCCCAGTGCTAGACATCACTATAAACTGTCACACTGCAGACATCGTAGCGATGTGACATAATTTTTGTTTTAAAGCTACGTTCAAAATCCAAAATAACTCACACGGACCCACGAATTGAATTACACAATACCCAAATTGTTTTTCTTCGAAAAGTAGCTAAACACTTGAGCGCTATCGTATGTACACCATGCAGATATCGTATGTATTTATTCTGCTCCCTCGATTGACTTCAATCATATACTCCGATCGTACTCACGTCAGCTTGTGTACTTCTATTGCCTAAATGTTCATATCTTCAATGTGTATAATTATATAGTGATTATTAAAACTGACCTAACGATAAACGCTTTCCCTTTTATATCCATCCTGGATGTGTACTCTCTGCTTTGTTTACAGTTTTCTTTTTTTTTTTTTTTTTTCAAATTTTAAACTTTGTTCTTCCAATTAATTTCTTCTTTAAAATAGAAATGAGGATAAATCTCTCTAAATCTCTCTCTAAATCTCTCTAAATCTCTCTCTCTCTCTCTCTCTCCAGCATTATCCCTTTTAGCTACATTGTAGTGTCACCATCATTTATCAATTTCGTTTCTTCCTATTTTGACAAGTTAAGTCATTTTTAATGGCCCAATCAGAACAAAATCGTACAATGCAGGTTATAATAAATGCCAACAGTGATTAATTGAGTGGTAAACATTCTTTTCTATACGACATCGTTTGCTTTTACACAACCATATCTCGAACAATACCTATCAAGAATAACACTAATGATAATAAGAAGTAAGCTAGGCATCCCAAAATTGTCAGTTTATCTGGCCCGAAGTGTTTGAATAGATACGGAATGTCTTGATTGATAAAGACCTATAAATTAACTGATCTATAAGTACGCTCAGATCGTGTGAGGCAAGTAGAGCTTACGCATACTTTTTAAGTTTCGGATGCATGAGAGTGACGTTGCTTTCGAATTAATGCATCCGGGGAACGTTGGGATTTGTTCTATGACGTCGCTGACAACACCGTTGACATCATCAAAGAGCTGGTTAGCAGCCTTGCGGAGTAGACAACATGCCCAACCTCAAAATATCATGCCGGGTAACAGAAAGGATCCTAATGAAGCGTTTCGATGCCAAGTGGGAAATATTGATCCCGTAAAGCAAATTTTTTTCCGAAGGAAATTGCCATATCCTGGAAATATGTCATACAGATGCTGGAAAAATAGGATTAAGTCTCATGTCTTGAATGCAGCAAACGTCAAGGCATATCTAACTCAGTATCCAAATGTATTAGAGGAGTATGTGCTTGAGTCAGTGCCAAGGGAAACGGTAGAGGAATGGGTTAAAATGAAAGCAAGCGAAACTCCAAAAACCCTTAGCAAACCGATATGTCAAAATTGTCGGCATCACGTGAAATTTACTGATATACCAATAAGTACTCTGTCTAACGAGATCACAGAGAGTACGGAAGATCACAAAATTCGTCAGCGCCTATACGAAATTACTAATGAACTTGCCTGCTGTCTGAATGCGGATTATGCTACGCTTTACACTCTCACTGCGGACGAGAAAGAGCTATACATTTACGAAGGAGACGAAGTTTTCAAGCCATACGGTGAGGTGGGTCCAAATATGACAGTTGCAGCACACGTTGCTTATGAAAAAAGAAGTGTACTTATTCCGGACTTAACTATTGATGTCCGATTTCCAAAAGGTGTGGGACAAGATACTTGCGATGTTCACAGCGTTCTTGCCGTTCCAATTATTCTTCCCTCTCTTGCTAAATTTGGAGTGATTGAGCTTAAGAGAATAACCGAATCTGAATCATTCAGTTTACGAGATTTGCAGGCCATCAATGCCATTACGTGTTGGGTCACTGCATGCATCGAGAAGATAAAGTCGAACAAGGTCCTGAGTGTGCAGAAGCACATCAACAATTTTCTGCTTGAGAAAACCAAGGTCATTTTTGATGACATAGAGGATATTGACCAACTAATCAGCAACATCCTGATATTCACCAAAGACTGCGTTAACGCTGATCGCTGCGCCTTATTTTTGGTGGATGAGGAAAAGCAAGAGTTGTACGCAGCGAGCTTTTATGAGGGACTGAATGCAGAAGGCAAGCCAGTCTTTCGAAAACAATGTCAAATTCGCTTCGACATGAGTAAGGGAGTCGCTGGCTATGTAGCTACTACAGGCCAGGTGAGTATATGGCACACAATAATAAACATTTACACAACATACAACTATTTGGTAAACACTGCTTAATTACACTGGACAACAAATTTTTACAAAAGTCATGTTACTGAAATAAAATTAGTCAATTCTTATCAATTTTTATGTGCTGAACACGAATATGACAGTCAAATTGCAAAATTGGCTCTAGTTTTTTTGTAATCTGCAAGAAATTAATGTTTACATAACGAAATGCATTCCAATAGTAAAAGGTCAACTGTAATAGCCCACCTATAAAAAATCAAGTCATTGACTACATCTTAGATTTCTTCGCCTGTCTCTTGTACAGCTGTTCGGGAGCATCTCTGAGGAGTGTCCAGCAGTAGTCAGCCAGCATTGTAGTGGACCATTTTCCCTGGTATCTTTGTTCCATTGTTGCGATATCTTGATGAAAACGTTCGCCGTGTTCATCACTAACAATACCACAGTTGCTAGGAAAGAAATCCAAATGGGAATGAAGGAAGTGAATCTTTAGAGACATATTGCAGCCAAGTTTCTTATACTTCATCAACATGTCTTCTACTAGTTCCTTATAGTTTTCTGCCCTAACATTTCCGAGGAAGTTTGTAGAAACTAGGCGAAAAGCATTCCATGCTTGTTTCGCGTCACCTTCCAGCAAGTTGTTGAACCGGTCATCTTTGAAAAGCTCTCGAATCTGAGGCCCACAAAAACTCCCTCTTTAATCTTTGCTTCGCTGAGTCGAGGGAATTTTTCATGCAGGTATCGGAATGCTGGCAAAGTCCGGTCAATGGCTTTCACGAAGTTCTTCATCAAACCTAGTTTGATGTGAAGGGGTGGTAGCAAGATTTTCTGAGCCTCAACCAGAGCTGGGTGTTGGATATTCTTCTCTCCAATGGCTACATTCTGCCTGTGAGTCCATTCCTTCCTCATGTAGTGCATTTCCCTTGCTCGGCTATCCCACTCGCATAAGAAACACATGTATTTTGTATATCCTTGCTGCAGTCCCATTAAAAGGGCAACTACCTTCAAATCACCACAGAGGTGCCAGCTGTACTTGTTATACTCAATGGAATTCAGTAGCTGCCTTAAGTTATCGTATGTCTCTTTCATGTGGACAGCATACGCTACTGGAATAGATGGAAGAATGTTTCCATTGTGCAAAAGCACAACCTTGAGACTCAGTTTCGAAGAGTCCACAAATAGTCTCCATTCTTGTGGGTCATGAGTGATTTTTAAAGCATTCATGAGGCCCTCAATATCGGAACAGAATATCAGATTACTTTCCTTTCTGAAGAAAGGCTCCAATTGCTGGTGGCGCTTCGATATGCAGTAATTGTGACATCTTCTTCTAGAAGATTCCATTGTTGGAGTCTTGATCCTAGCAATTCTGCCTTGTTCTTTGATAAGTCCAAATCACGAATCAGGTCATTTAGTTCTTCCTGTGTTATTCTGTGTGGGGTTGATGATGCACAACAGTGAAAATCTGGATCACTGCATGCTGATGGACCAGGAGAAGAACAGGTCGACTCACCTTTGTCTTCGTCAGATGAATCAAGAGAATATTCTGCTGGAGGTTCTGGAATAGGAAGTCCCTCACCATGTGGAACTGGTCTCAATGCAGACGGAATGTTTGGGTAGACTATTCTCGACTTCTTTCGCTTCGTTATTCCGCCGGAAAGAGGAGGAACCAAGCAGAAGTAACAGTCATTTAGGTGGTTGCTTGGCTCTCTCCACACCATTGGGACTGCAAACGGCATTGATGACCTTTTGCAATTCAACCACTGTGAAAGATGTGTTGTACATGTAGCACAGCATATATGCGGAGCCCAAGGCTTGTCTTGGTCACCAACCTTGCATCCGAAGTAAAGATGATATGCCTTCTTCACTTGAGAATTGATACTTTTCTTCTGGTTGGCAAATGTCACTTCCCCACAAATATAGCAAAAATTGTCCGCGGTATTAACACACTTTCGAGGCATTACTGTTCTTTATTGTACGTAAATGGATAAAATAATAAGTTTTATGTAACAGTAGCTTGAACTGTCTCGCACAACGTCTAAAATATTTTAAATGCTGAACCTATCTGATTGGGCTTTATATAGTACACTGCTTACGTCAGCTTCAGCAGCCGCCTGGCATTAGTATAATAGGCCTACACATGTATAGTACACTGCTGACGTCAACTTACTTCAGCAGCCGCATGGCATTAGTATTGCATTGCATCAGAAAATGATGCAATCAACTGTGGATGATGTGAGCATGATGGTATTATGCAATGTTACATCATTATTCCGGATGTTGCTACAGTCCTACTGGAGAAATTTACACAGTGAAACATAGAAAATGAGGTATATGAATATCTTCAAAACGAGAGCCAATACAAATTTTTCACGGTTATATTCGTGTTCGGCACACCAAAATACTACAGATTAGGGCCTTTTCAAGTCAGTAATGATTTCACTGTTGACCAGTGTTATCATAACAAGCGCATTTTGGCTTAATAAAATAAAGGAGACCATACATCAATCTTGTTACATTCTGCATAAATGTACACAATTATACGCTCCAAATGAGAGTAAAGTATTTCCTGAAAACAAAGGGAAATCCAAAGGGGGAAGAACAAAAATTGTACCTTTACAAACGAGGTTTTGGATATATAAGCCATATACTATAGTAAAATAAAAATATTTCTTCGATCATTCCTGCACAAAAGTGTCAAAGAAATCTGAGGATACTAATACCTATATGAATGGGATTGGTTGGAAAAGAAATGATAAGATGATTGGTTGGAAAAATGATAAGCTGATTGGTTAGAAAATATATGCTAAGCTGATTGTTTGGAAAAGAAATGATAATCTGTTTGTAAGCATCTGAGTATTTTGTTCTTGGAACTGCGCTTAAACAATTTAAACAAAAGACTTCCTTTTGTTTCGAACTAAGCACAAGTGTTAAAACCAGTATCTTCTTTTCGTCTTCTTGATCTAAAGTTTAGAGAATATAGTGGTGATATTATCTACGGTAAAATACAAAGAACAAAAGGAAAAGGGGAAGGAATGACGCTATTATATGGGTTGGATGTGTCATAGTTTGGGAGTCCACATCAGGTTTCCACTCAGTCTAACTTCAACAGGGAATAGGGTCTGGGTCAAACACAATTGACCCTTTGGACTTTTTAGTATCGTATTAAATTTGACCCATGCTTGTATTCATATTGTCTCAACGTTTTGAACACATCACCGTAACATTGCTGTTTAATTACAATTTCAACAAACACGAACTCAAATGACAAATTTTGTGTATGTGAATTCAAAACTGTAGGATATCAAGGCATGATGTTATACGACATTTGAACAAAGAGTGGAGTATACGTAAAGAATGGGAGCCAGAAGAAACGTAAAATAATATACTACCTATTTCCTTAGTTTGAGTACCTAAATACTTACTCAAACAGGATTAAAATTGGACATAAATATAAGTAATAACATTATCTTGATTCAGCTTGGTAACTTTTTCTTACCGAAGGCAATATTTACCATTGTATTTTTAAGTGGAAAACATATCTGACTCTGTTAACCTTCAATTACGGCTACCACGAGAGGGTCAATTAATGTTGTGCACGTGAGCGACAATATTATGCTAGCAAATAATAATAATAATAATAATAATAATAATGAGGACTTTGTATAGCGCCTAATCTTTAGAAGCTCTAAGCGCTTTACAACATTAGACAACACCTATAAGATAAAAAAAAAAATATAATGATATGACTACAAAAACAAACACCATGAAATTAGAAAACATTAAATAAAAAAACATGCCGAGAATATTTAAGGTAGGAAACATTATTAAGGTTTAGGTTTGTTCTTGCAGTCGAAATAAGTGAGTTTCGAGAGCCCTCTTGAATGTGATCACTGTGTCTGTCTAAGTTCAGTCGGCAATTCATTCCGAGTTGCTGGGCCCTGGTGTGCAAAAGAACGCAACTGATCTGTTCCGTGTGGATAGTAGTCACGTGGCCGAATAAGTATTCTCAAGTTGGTTATGTATTTGACTGATAACAGGTTTGGTTTGTATTGGTGTTATAGGAAAGCAGTACAAGAAGGTTATATCATGCCGAGGCAATTATAATAAAGAACTTTGCCTATCGAGACTATGCGTTATACGACCAGGGCTGGTCCAATGCCACAATTTAAGCCAGTCCAGTATACTAATCATTGAGTCTCTGCAGCGATCATGAACATGCGAATTTGTAATTGAACAAGGATAAGTTAGTAGACTGATCAGGATAAATTCACTTTAACTTGATTACCTTAAAGTTGGGTAAATATTGAACTATAGCCGTTTCCTCCTCGCCCTTTCTTTTTTTTTCGTCTACTCATGTTTGTGACAAGAGGGGAGCTCTCCTATTTAGATCAAATCCTCGCGACATCTCTGCGGGTGGAATTTTGGGAGCCGCAGTAGCTAAGTTTCCAGAGCGTTCATGGGTTTAATACCCACAGAGGCCAGCTCGTGTCGACTGCCAGACTGTGTCCTTGGAAACGTCACTTTTCCCACTTCCTCGGCATGATATAGCCAATAATAATGTGTTCAATGTAAAAAATAAACCAGCAGCCTGTATTAAATATACTTTAGTTAAACAGCCAACAAGCCAGAATCAGATGGGCTTTTAGTGTCGTAAAATAAACATGTACGTCGGTATTTTTACTGATACATTTCAGTAAATTAGATATATTATGCTGAACTATAGAATGGAATCCGACATTTTTGTTATACTTCGGATGGACGATAAAGCTGCATGGAAAACTGAATCCAAATGAAAGTACTTGGGTCTAACATACTGCATGAAAAGGAACAGACAAATGGATTATGCTATCATCCATTATTTTGTTCAAAACAGTGCAAAATTCTTCAGATTTTAGCTTTAAATAAAAATCACTACATTGAGGTCTAATTTGATGAAGAGTTTAAAACAAAAATTGAACTTGGAAAATTTTAAAACACGTACAAGTAACGAAATTTTTATTTTATAAGTATCAAAACGTTTTAGGAGAAATTACAGTATCATGAAAATGAATATGTTCTGGAACAATCAACACATTTACATTGTATTTACACGTAAAAAGAAAACAAGAACACCCGCAGTAAATTTGGGTAATAAATGAACATAGCAGCGATAATGGAAGAGTAATTTCATATCAGTTTAAGATATTATCAAAAATAATTGGGCGACACTTCAGTTTCCGGCGAACAAAATGTAGTGAACCTATCTGTGTACATGGAAAAGCTCTTGAATCCGTTCGACGTCTAATGGAACAAAGATATACTGTACATTGATGATGAGGTCCGATTCAAATATGATGTTTTGGCACAGCAAACTTGATCAAAGCCGAATCTTTTGGCATGTGCGGATTAGAGCAATCGGAGTATCTTAGCCTTTTCCGTGAAACTTTCTAGGTTATGCCGATCAGGCAGCCATTTTGAGTTTCGTTCGTACGAATAAGCCTTTTCAATCGTCTCTTTGCATTTAGAAACTACAGCTTTGATTAATGTTTTAAAAAATTGAAAAATTATTAATAGTTATTTACAGTTAACAAGATATTTCTTTGCTTTAATATGTTTAATTGACCTGTTATTTAGTCCATATACGTATCATGAAACAGAGTGACTTACTTCTTCATTAGGGGGAAGGTTAATAGCACTGCCAGAACGATTAATGGTAAAATGCGACGTTGTACAAATTGCACCCATAGATAATTTCATAAGTTTATATAACATTTTCTGTGATGTCATCTAAAGTGCAAAATGCAAAGACTCTGCCTAATATGCCGGAAGCGGAAGTGAGGAATTATGGGTTGATGGTGTTAAACGGTAGCACGCTGCAAGCTTCACAGTATACCAAATGTCACAAAGAATCGCCATACATAGTCTGCTTTTTTAATCCCTCGCCGCTTTAAAGCCCCAAAGAATAACTTTCAACAATCATCCAATCTAACTAAAGTTTGGAAGGAAGGAAACGATTTGTTAAAAACGATATCTGACAGAAACCGTTTTTTGAAATAATCAAAATATTAGTTTTAAAACACGTTCAAATATTTAGTCTAGAATTAAGAGGTGTCACCCCTTAATTCAATCAAAGAAGTCGCTCGTCATTACGTTCTTTTTCTGGCTTGCTCCAAAGGTAGCGATGTGATACATTCAACAAATTCCGTTAGTGACTAATCTAGTAGCAATAATATTTGCACTTGGAACAGAAACTGATTCGAGAGGATGAATAGAGGCAAGTCTGCTTTTTTATAAAATAAAAGCAGATCTGAGAAGGAAAAAAAAACATGCACTTTGAAGAAATAAGATTCGCGCGAGCATTGGTAATCAGATGGAGCGCTGGAATAATTTGAAGGGCGAACCTGGGCTGAACTTGGGCACAAACTGGTTCGAGAAGGACGACGTCAACGGTGACGTCATCGAATTTTGCGTTCCACCTTTCGATTGAAATCGGCTGACCCACTGATATTGCCGATCGACATCAGATTAATTCATACACATGTGAAAAATGGCAGGATTTCTCAGTTCGAGGGAGAAATAATATTGCTCACCATGTGATGAAATGTCGATGCTGTCTGGTTTTAATGGAACCCAAAGATGTTTAGGACCAATATCTTTCAAGATACACTATTATTCAGATGATTTGGCACACACAACTTTTTGCACGTGACTGCGGCATTGGGGCCTTAATCAGAGAAGGATTAGGTCAATGTGTTCCTATTGATTAAGGTGGGGGTAAGATTAAGTTGACCCCGAGTCCAATCAACCTTATGGCAGCTATATTTTCCGAAACAGTTTGAGCTGTGAACATCGTGGCACATCAATTGCTGCTTAAGATTTTGCTCAAGAAATTGTGCTGTTTGTTGTTTTGTTTTTACCTTCAGTCGAAGAAATCAGACTACCTCAAATATCATGATTGGTAGAATTTCTTTCTTCTTTTTTCCCTTCAATTATGGATTAAGAGTCAGGGTTGATAATGTTAAAGGTAGCATACAAAGCGACGTATATGTCAACGAACGGTACCAAATGAAGCCAAAAATTGTGATATTAAAGTTACTGGGAGTCATATTCAGCGCTTGCATGAGAGAAAAAGCAGGCTGAAATAAATGTGAAAATCAATGGGGGGAGGGGAGAAGACCGATATACCAATGCTTGGAGTCAAAATATGAGATTGCTCGAAATCAGTATTGTACATATATCTCTGATAAAAACATTTACTTACTCTGTCTTGACGCTTCTAGGTATCTGAGATATTGAGAATTGTAAGTAACTTTCCAAGCCACCATTTTGTGTTTATTTTCTCTGATGCTGATGACGAATATAAAATTATATTTGCAGACCCTGAACATCGACGATGCTTACGCAGATTCGAGGTTTAACCGAGAGGTGGATAAAACCACAGGGTACAAGACCAGGAACATTTTGTGCATGCCGATCATTGACCGTGGGAAGGTACTCGGTGTCGTGCAGCTTGTTAACAGTCTGTCAGGAGATCGCTTCACCAAGGCGGATGAGGAGACGTTCAAAATGTTCGCGGTGTACTGTGCCCTGGCTCTTCATTACTCTAGGATCTACACCTTTATGAAGCTTCAGCAGGCCAAGTACAAAGTGAGTCAAGTATACATTAATTGATAACCGGGAACTATTCCAGTTTGGAATGATCTCATTTGAAAGAGATACAGACCACGTGTCAAGCATTTGAGGGATTAAGATACAGTGGGTTGTCAAATTAAAACAGAAAATCGTATCCTCGTGTGTGATAGATTGAAACGAGACAGAAGATCCAAATCTTCACATTTAGAGCTTTTTTTTAATAGAGATAACAAGAGCTGTTATGTCGAATCCCATTCTTAGATTTGTTAAATTGATTTCGTACAAAGCTGAATGTAGTTTTAATTTAACACCTCGCTGTATCGTTTGCATTTGTCATCTCTCTAATTCATGAACTTAAAGGTCGCTTCCAATGTTTTGTCGACATAATATCATACTATGCTTGAAAGACTGTGGTCGTGCCACATGGATTGTCAATGAGCGATATGTCGCATTCGACCATGTGGTATCAAATTCGGTAGAGTTCAGTAGCATAGCACGTAGTGCCGATCGCTTGAATGCAACGTAAACAGCGTGTAGCAGCTATGTCGATTTCAATATAGCTGTCACCGTCTCTGTCAAGTAACAAATCGCAGATCGGTATTGTGATAAATTTTATTGGAATATTAATGACATAAAAAAATAGACTGCAGTCTTAACTTCAATGTAGGGTTTTAGCTCTTTATTTCTGGATTATATATTTTTTTTTTTTCTTGCCGGTAGGAATAGTGCTAAAATCAAGATGAGCCAGTGTATCTCGACAGAGACGGCCACAACTATGGCCTTGTTTTTTCTTTTCTTTCATAATGTTTCAATTGGCCCATAAAAGTCAAAATATAAAAATGTCTTGGTGACACCGCGTATGCTTGTTTGTTGTGCTTTATTGCTGATTTCACCGCAGTAAAACTCATGCTTCGCAAGCAATTTATGCGTGCTAAACACACGAACGCAACGTGCATATAAACATTTACCTTTGTGCTTGCTTATGGGCATGCCATTCGTAGTAAATCTTTTATCCACACATAATCATACCGCACCACTGAACCATCCATGTCGCTCAACAATAGCAAATGAATATTGTACGGCGCGTTTTTCACGGTGGATAATCGAATTGGCTACAGGGATTTATTCCGAACACAATGACAGCAATATCAGAATTAAGCCGTTCAAACTTACCAATGTCGGTAACGTGTACAGGAAATTCAATATCAGTAAAGCTCACCCATATACTGTTTGCATCTTAAGGTTGGTCTCTGTGATCAGGATGCAGCGCAGATTACAGCGCCAATTCAAAACATCGATTGTCGTAATTTTTCAAATTGAGTACTGATTGTGGTAGCACATATTTTGATACTGGTATTTTCACTCGATCCGCGAAAGGTTTTTCTGCGGAAATACAAAGCTGAACTTCCAAGCATCTGGAATGCATCCATCCAGAGCCTCCTCAGAAGTATTTTTCAATCTTTTCTCAATTTTTTAATAACATGTCTCAATCTCATTCTTGATTGCCTCAGTGTCTTTGTGGTTCAAGATTACAAAGACACCACAAATAAATCATGGCTATGATGTTATAGATGGTGCAAAACCGTCTGTCGTTACATGGCAAAGCATGGTAAATTCCACACTGAGAACAATGTAAGCTTTGAATTAAGACTGCAGTGCTGTCCTATTCACGTGCTGAAACGTTGCTGCATTTCCTGGACGAATATTTTATAAAAGTTTTAATTACAGCGTCTTTGTTTAATATTATATATACTTAAAATAATTGCCAGGTTATCAGGAAGATCACGAGAACGTTTATATAACTTTAAGTCTGGAATTGTTTGTTAGTGAACATATTTAACAGCTCCAGTGGCGAATTTGAAGAGGAGCTGCGATGCGTCGACGGTTTTCTTCATCCTCGGCTATGCGTGCAATTTCCGCCCGCTTGGACAGCAAATGAATCTTTATATCTGATCGTGTAATTGTTGAATGAAACTCTCTTAGAGCCAGACACGGTTTGACTGTGGTACCTAATAACGCACGTACATCTGCTCTTCTCGCATCTCGAACAATTTGTAGGACACACGGTAATAATGTTATGAAAAATGGGAACCAGTCTGGAAATGGGTTAACCTAAAATAGAGTATATATGGGTTTGGCTGACCAGGATTAGTTAATAATGTAAGTTATCTTGTAGGAAAAAGAACCTTTTGAGAGATTATCCTAGTTGTAAGTGGAAAAGAATAGACATTGTTTTATTGATGGAATTTCAGTCCTTTAACAGTCTTGAGTTTGGAACACTCATTACTAAAATTAGCACTTGACTCTTTGGTGCGGAATTGAAAGCACATGTTTCAAACACACGCAGATCCAGAAAATGCCGCGGCTCATATTCTTTCCTCTACAGAGAAGCTGACATCCAGGTTTATCTATACTGATAAATATAGATTTGATCATGAGCACTCAAAACTTTTAAGTTATAGACTTTTTAATATAATGGAGTTTGCATATGTTTACTGTGGGAACTGAATTAGTACCGTGAGTCCTGTATTACACGTTCTTGCGCAAATCGGTTCACTTGTACTGTTACAAACGGCTGTGGTTTATTCGGGTAACATTTTGCTTAGGTAACCGCGGTTCGTTTGCGAGTCCTGATATCTCAAACTATGCCAGCTAATAGGATACTGTTTGGTATTCGTAAACCAGGTTCTTAAACGAGTAGTCGTAGTTGAATTAAATTAGGCATATATATATATATATATATATATATATATATATATATATATATATATAGGGAGAAATGATGGGGAATGGAAGGCTTTGACCCTTATTAGCCAGCTTATTCCGAATGATAGTATTACGCACTTGCTTGTTCATATTATCTTTTTAGTCTCATTGCATATCATTATATTCACTCTCATTGTAGGTAGCCATGGAAGTCCTAGATTTTCACATTCGGTGTAACGAGAAGGAGGTCCAAGATTTAAATGCAAACCTATTCCTATCGCAGGAGCAAATCCCTCCACATTTCACTGATTACAATTTCTGTTGTTATGGATACGATGATATTCTGCCACAGCTCTTTATCAAGATGATCATATCACGGTTTGGAACACATATGTTTGACATGCAGAAACTTTGCAGGTTTGTCCTAACAATCAGGAAAAATTACCGTCCACTGTCATATCACAACTGGGAACACGGTTTTCATGTTGCCCATACTGTGTGGTGTATTATCAGATCTCATCCCGACATCTTCACAGATTTGGATGTAATGTCACTTTTAATAAGTGCACTCTGTCATGACGTGGATCACAGGGGTTACAACAACGAGTTCTTCAAGAAACTGAACCTTCCACTTGCGGCTTTGTATTCGACCTCTGTGATGGAGCAGCACCATTACAAACAAACCATTACCATCCTTCACAGCGAAGGCCTCGACATTTTTAACTTTCTTACCGCTGAAAATCACAAAAATATCCTGCATGAGATCCGAGAACATATCATTGCCACAGATCTGGCACTGTTCTTTGAGAGGCAGAAGCGCATGGCTGCTCAGCTCCAGAAAGGTGAATTTGATTTGAATGTTCCAGCAATGAAACGGGATTTGACCAGTCTTATTATGACGGGAGCTGACTTAAGTTCCACCTCCAAGTCCTGGGAAGCCCATGTGGCCACGGTGCACATGCTTTGTGAAGAGTTCTACGCACAAGGTGACATTGAAAGGAAACATGGTTACAATCCGATTCCGCTGATGGACCGATCGAAGCAAGACGAACTTCCCAAGCAACAATTGGGATTTATAAACTTTGTCGCTATGCCACTGTTCACGACACTTGTTAAAATACTCCCTAACACAAAACCACTGCTGGATGGATTATGCCTGAACAAGGAGAAGTGGCAGCATCTGGAAGAAGAAGTGGCAGCATCGACATGAATAACCAGGCTGACGAAATTGCTCTGCAACATGCTGACCAGGAACGTAATTACTCGTGTGTTAGGCACATTTTGTTTAACATTAAAAATATTTGTCACGGCTATTGGTTGCGTTGGTTACCAGTACATTTCCGTGATATCTTTGTTGTGTCAAGATTGCTTGAGGAAAAACTTGTTCCTTTTGCAATATTATTTGCCCTTCTAAGTTTTTGCAACAAAAATTCCTTAGGAAAGTGCCTCATGCCAATCTAAATTTTGCTATGAAAAATATCGTTTCTCTACTGCCAGATATATATCAGATTAAGTCTCTGATACTGACCGTTTAATAAAAATGTTACTTTTAGTGATTATGTTTTCATATGTTGGAGTAAACAAAGAATATGCTACTCATTCCTTATCATTATAGAACTAAATATTTCTGATATTATTCAAGAATTTTTTAAAATTAATATTGACATGCAAACCTGGAATGAAAAATTTAATGAAGTGAATAGACTAAGCATTTACAATTAATTAAGGTAGACAACTCTAGCTAGATATAATTCCTTTGTATCCTAACTATTTTCAAACTTTGAGGCTGTTATCTGAATGTTATGGTTAATATGGATAGTTACGATAATTACATTGAAATAATAAGTAATATTGAAAAGGAAAACCATTTTTGTGTGCGACTGTAGGGATTGCATCGTAAACCGTCTTTACCTTAATTCCTTTTTGGAAATCTTTAAAGGATAAATTTGTATCTGACCTGCAAACTTGAATTAACGTACATTAAACGCTATGTAAAATTTTTTTATTAAATGCACTTAAACGTAGAAAGCAACTCCAAGAATCTTGTAATTTATACTCTAATAAATACTAATGATAGAGTTCATAATTTACTCACGTATGTACTGTTTTCCACCATCTGAATCCCGTGTTTATTATTTTGTTGATATGGCATCAATAAAGACTATGACTATAAAACAGCAATGTTTAAAAAGAGTTTTCTTTCTGCAAATATCTGGTCTTTTAGGTATGTCAGGGATTGAACAGACTTTTTGTGCATGAAAAAGTTTGCGCAAAACTTAGTCATTTCATTCACTGATTTACAATGTCTAACCTGATGGGGGTGGGTGGGTCCCAAACACTGTTAACGTGTTTAAGTTTGAAGCAAACGGGAGTTTCTTTAGCAACACGGTCGCCATATTTATTAGGGCCAGTCTTTCTTTCCAAGCAACAGATGTGACGTAGTTCACCGTCTTTGAAAATCTCAATAATTCCTTAAATTATTGGTTTACATCTTTTTTAAAAAAAAATGTTCACAAAAGTTGCTCCTATTTATTTGTTCAATGTGTGTTAGAAATATTACAACTAGACATTGCAAATATTGGACGCAGACTACACGGTTTTTACTGAAATAGACTAATCTAGATACGAGAAATGGACAGCGGGCTGTCGGACTGCCGTTGAAACGCCAATAACTCGACAGTGTCAGGGCGGCAAGGCGGCAATCAGGTTAGAAATTATGAACCAATGAATAAAATTACTAAGTTTTGCGCATTTTTTATATCATTGATGTTTTTTAAGTTTAAAATCGAACAATCAACATTCGTCTAGATTCATGGGAATATTTCATGGTGGTGGAGATGCGAGCTTTGAGTTCGGGTCTGACATTCGGGTATTTTCGTGCACGGTCGATTTCCATACTTGCAATAACCAATTATGCAGAGAAAATATCAGTAATTTTCTGTATATGTGTGATTCGAGTCCTACTGAGTTTATCATTCCTTAATGACGTATGTATCTGTGTGACTTGAGTCCTACTGGGTCTATCATTCCTTACTGACGTCTATATCTGTGTGCCTTGAGTCCGACTGAGTTTATCATTCCTTAATGACGCCTGTATCTGTGTGACTTGAGTCCTACTGAGTCTATCATTCCTTAATGACGTCTGTATCTGTGTGACTTGAGTCCTACTGAGTTTATCATTCCTTAATGACGTCTGTATCTGTATGACTTGAGTCCTACTGGGTTTATCATTCCTTAATTACGTCTGTATCTGTGTGACTTGAGTCCTAATGGGTTTATCATTCCTTAATGAATGTATGGTGGTGCGATACTATTGAGAGAATTCTCTTTATTCGTATAATTGACAATCTTGGGCAGAACACGACATTATTACTTACAGATATTGATAACTAGAGTTTCAATGTTTGCAACAGATCAGGGGAAAGAATTTGTCATGTAACTTTTCCAATACTAAAAGAGTTATATTCCTTGAACGATGTCCTGAACGACCTACTTGTTGCTTGGTAACAGAAGTTCATCCGATTGAGAGTTTTTGTCTTAGAAAGTGTGCTATTTGAAGTGAAATATATGCATTCAGTGATCACATACACATTTATACAATGGAATAGGTGTGATATAGGATGATAATTATTCTCATCCAATGACCACACAATTTGTATTGTTAAAAACGTGGTATGTTAAGAGAAAATAGACTCATCCAATGACCACACAATTTGTATTGTTAAAAACGTGGTATGTGAAGAGAAAATAGACTCATTCAATGACCACACAATTTGTTTTGTTAAAAACGTGGTATGTGAAAATAAAATAGACTCATCCAATGACCACACAATTTGTATTGTTAAAAACGTGGTATGTGAAGAGAAAATAGACTCATTCAATGACCAACACACAAATAAATAAGAAAGAGGCGATATATTTCGAGGATACGTCAACACTGATCATCCACAGGGGCTACTATTGTTGCTTACAATTTAACTATCAGTCACATATGTATATTATTATAAAGTGCACGTATAACAGGTAAATTGTAAGCCACGATACAAGCCTATGAGCTCAGTCGTATAACTGCAATGTATCCCGATGTTGAGGCGATCTCCTTTACATTTATAAATTTTTGGGGAATTGCAAACCAATATTCTCAGAGAACATGAACGAAATGTTCAATATGTAAATGTTTCCGACTCAGGAAAATGTATCCTAGATGAAATACGGAAGTAAAGAAATTGTTAATGTTACAATAATACGTTATATCGAAGTACTTTTAATTTAGTTACGGAGATAACAGTTCATATTAACACACACACACATACACACACACACACACACACACACAATAAATTATAGAAGTAACTGAAGTCTAAAATTAAAGTAGACACGAATTTCTTGCTATAATGACTCTTAAACGTGACTGCTACGTACAGCTGTGCATACCCAATGGATTTGGGTTTCAGGAGCTCTGTAGACTCGTTGCTTGTGTACCGGCTTTCTGGCTACCTATTCGAACTTTCCCGTGCCTTGAATACCGTGTAGTTGGATTTTAGCTTGAAAACGGTTGAAAGTTGGAAGACTGATGGAAAAGTGTTGATATTAGAGACGTTGGAAATTGTTAGTAAACCCTAACTCGTCTTGAGACAGGAGAATCTATGCGAAAAGGATAATTATTTACAACTAAACATAGTATTAATTGAAATTAACACCAGGGGAAAATACTTTATTGAAAATTTATCCAAAAAGTCATTGCTTAACCGCAGTTAGGTAATTCGTATAGCCCTCAGTACAGGGTGTACTATACGGACCTATCATGCGTTGCGCATTGTCATTGAGCTACAAACAGCAATGGCTACTAACTACGAAAAATACACGCAATCAAGGATCAAAATAAACCCTGTATTTTGTATAAGAAGCAGTGCCATCTGTCAAATTTAATGTAATCTCCGCAATCGCCTCCAGTCAATAAAACTTCTCTTTATCATGACAAACTTGCAAATGCGGCCTTCGAAAGGGTAAGTACGGTACATTACATGTACACATCGTGTGTAACTTGTCGACCAGTCCTAACACTAACCTCTTAATGCTAAGCGCCTAGCGAGGCAGTTGTTGGTACCATTTTTATAAGTCTATGGTATGACTCGTTTGGGGTTCGAACCCGTGACCTACCGCATCCGAGGCGGACGCACTCATCACTAGGCCACCGGAGAGGTCGTGATCTTATACGTGATGTCGTTAAGTATAGTGTTTGTTTGACGAACTGTTATCAGAGTATAAACTTGAAAATATTCCATCTTTTACACATGTATACGCACATAAGTATATACCTTCGTCTATCATTCATTTTTGTGCATTCATCATTAAGTTATTATTGTTCCCTTATCGTCCTATCATAATGTCGTTTAAGAGAAAAGTAGAAAACTTAAGCTTCTTTTACTACGATGTACTCACCACCTTCACGTACTGAATAAACGCTCCAATATTTCGACGATCTCAAAGAAGATTGTCTTTTAAAAACGGAAGGATTACATGGGATCGGGAAATGCTAGCCATATTTTTTGCAGATAGCACAGAGAAAATGTTTTACCAGATGGCTAAACTTTATTAACTATTCGATGTAAATTTTGTTTTCACATAATCGGCAACGTATGATAGGGCTAAGAGGAGATACTTATGCAATCAAAGTCTTTAGGCACTGGCTGTTGACTGTGATCCACGCACTCAGTGTAGGCCTGTTTGTGGCAGAACAATAATTATAACCGATTGTTGGTCTTTAAAGAGACATTACCTTAAAAAAATTAATGTTGAATAATTCGTTTGAAAATACTACAATTATTTGTATAGGAATACCACTTCTTGTCTTCTAAATCTGCATTAATGCAGACTAAACTTGTCTTTCAAGTTTATAAGGAGTCATTGATGGGAACATTTCAAACTTACAATAACGCCTGCAAGCGGTGAGAATGTCTTTCAAGTTGTTATTGGACCGGAAACCTTGAAAGATCCTTGAATTTGAGGGGTTTCCATTTAAAAGTCGTGAGCTTTAGGAAAGCTTAGCTTCATTCATTAAAAGCTCCTTTAATTCATCAAAAACTCGTCGAATTTTTCTGCAGAAATACAAAACGCACCCCCCCCCAAAAAAAAAATCATTCGGACCACCTCAATTATTTACGTAACAAGTACTGATCGAGTAGTTAAGAATGTAATTATTTTGTTTTTATATTCAGCTTCTCTGTCAATCATATAGTCAATCCAATCGTCTAAATAGTAGAGGTGGTCCGAAAATATTGCGGTTTCCTTTTGGCAAAGAAATTTCCGGGGAACAAAAGGTACGATTTTTCTGTAAATTACTGCGTCGACTTAAATGTTTTTTTTGTGTAACAAAAATAGCCCAGATGCTACGAATTTTATCAGTAGGCTGATTTGGTAAAAAGTGTGAACCTACCAGAGGTTAGTTGTGCTTGTATTATTTACTTGGCTACGTATAGGCTGATGTCAATTTCTGTACATGCTACTGCTTTCACCAGCTAAGTGACTCTGTCAAATGTATAATGTATTTTAATTAAATCTGGTATTAATATGGGCAACCAGTTTTAACCTTCAGTTTGCTTGGTATCTACACGAGCAGTCAGCGCGAATTTTTTTTTAACCTTCTGCCTGCTAAGATGCTACCCTAAACTATTTTTAATATGAATTAATTGTAACATTTTTTTTTTATCACGTACAACTTATGCCAGATTAATGATTGAATGAATAAAGTGCCTTACCTGTTTCTTATCATGTCGCCCATAGGTTCCTTAAAAATATTCACAAGAGTGACAAGACCAAAACTGACCCAAGTAATCTCTGTCACACTGGGCTCTAGGCAGAACATTAAAACACAATGCAGAAATGTGTTGCTTATGTGACTACATCACTCAAATGCTTCAGTCGTCTATATTTTGATGCGATCACTAAAATGTACCTTCTCACCAGACTGTGTCTATTGTATCGTGGCAGACTCGACGAGGAAGCAGGAGTTAAATGTTGATGAAGATTGATTAAAACCAAAGGTGGTTTAATGTTTGCTACAATCACTATACATGCAAAATATTGACAAGTCAGAAGTTTATTACATAACTGCATGCGAGGATATAGTCACTAAGTACGCCACAATAATCACCCCACATGCCATTTTGCTTCCCAATTTCAATAAAGCACATTATTTAGCGCATCTCACCATCTCTGCGTAAATTGTTACGTGATTTCACCATATTTCAGTATGTTTTACACAACGTTTTAGACATTTCAAATTGACTGGGTGAAATGTACGCTCAAGGTCCGACTGTATATATTGAACAAGATTCACAAAGTCGTGAAGCTTGAACGTCGAATACCCACCTGATGTACGGCCCAGTCCTAAAGCTTGAACGTCGAATATACTCTAGATGTAGTGCCATGTGGTAAAGCTTGTACGTCGAATAATCGCTTGATGTACGGCCAAGTCGTAAAGCTTGAACGTCGAATACCCGCTTGATGTATGGCCAAGTTGTAAAGCTTAAACTTCGGATACCCACTTGATGTACGACCAAGTCGTAAAGCTTGAACGTCAGATACCCGCTTGATATACGGCCAAGTCGTGAAGCTTGAACATAGATTACACGCTGGATATACGACTTCAAGCTGAGTATTCGTGAAAAACCTTAAAGTTAAGAAGTTTGAACATCGATTAAAGGCTGTAGGTAAGGTCATAGTGGGGCGAAGGCCGTTCGTGCATAGTGTGTAATAGACTAAGTCCGTTTGTGCATAGTGTGTTATATATGAAGGCCGTTCATTGATTTATTGTTATAAACGAAGGCCGTTGGTGCATAGTGTGTAATAGATGAAGGCTGTTTGTGCCTAGTGCATGATAGGCTAAGGGTGTATAATAGGCTAAGGTCATTCGTGCATAGTGTGTAATAGACGAAGGCCGTTCATTGATAATGTGTAATAGACGAAGGCTGTTGATTCAAAGTGTTTAATAGACGAAGTCTTTCGTGCATAGTGTGTAACAGACGTTCAATCTTCATAGCTTTACGACTCCTGTAAAATCCAAAGTTCACTTCAGATAATTTAAAAAAATAGAAATAAAAAACTGAACTCTATAAACCACTGTTTGCAAATTTCGGAAATGAGTACAAGAAGGGTGGATGAATAAACACATAATATGGTTTTATGAACTTACAACTTATATTTTTCTACTTCACATAATACGATTCTAACCAGTCAAAGCGCTTTTTACAAAGGATTCGTAAGGGAAACAAAATCCAGCTTCACTTGTCCAATCAAACATTTAAGGTCCGTAATTTAGTAAAATAATTATTTTTCGAATTCGGCCAAATTTCCACAACATCAGGTCAAGTTTAAGACTTTCGGTGTTTGTTTTTCTAAATGCCTTTATTCTATACTTATGATAGTTGCACATTTGGACAGATGAAAGTTACAGATTGTACTTCGAGAAACGTTCCCAGTATGGAGAGATGGGAATACTTTTTTATGTTGTGTATCAAAAACAGTTTAACAATTTGACAGGAGAAAAATCTCTTTCTATGCAAGTACGTAACTTCAAAATCGTTCGAGGTTAAGGGGTGAAATCCGTTGTACAGTGTTTGCACATTATCACTAGAAGTGTTTTGAGTGCCGCATGCAGGGTCCGGCATTTCCGGCCAATGTTATGACTTGTCGCACAGTGATTTGTGTTATACTTCCCCATTAGCTCATTAAATTTGAAACCATTTGATATTAAATTGCTAGAATAATAATAAAATGTACCAAAAAAGTTGAAGACTTCAGTAAAATTAACTCAAAATAGAATACATCAGAGTTCATATCAAAGATAATACCGATAATAGAGGGTATATATTACAGTTCACCATCTTGTAACATGTCATGGAATACAAATCCACTAAGAAACACCACCTCCACCGAGTTATGCCCTCCTCCACCGAGTTTTGCAGAACTCCACACAGTTTTGTCCTCCCTTTATCGAGTTTTGCCTCCGTAACGTTTAAATTTGATCTGCAGGAAGGTAGAGGTTGTGTTTGAGGTAGAGGTTGTGTTTTAAAAGTACCGTTTAAGATTAGCCATAATGGATTGCAGATCAGCCTTGTTCATATTCAGTTACTGTCAATTTTAAATAAAATAAGCTTGCACATGTAGGTCACCTAATTAATAATAATAATAATAATAATAATAATAATGTCTTGCAAATAGCCCAACGACGATTAAAATTATTATCGAATGGTCGTCAGATTTTCGTTATCTCAGCTCCAGTGCTTCTAAGTCATCTGCAGCAAATTTTCATAAAATGTATACGTCGTTATAAAAAGTATAGTTAGAATGTAGCCACGCAGCTCACTCTCTTGTTTCTTCAAAGTTCGTGAGAGAGATGGAGGGAGGGGGGACAACTACTGTTAATAAATATGTAATCGTACTTCCGGTTATCAAGATAGATGGTAAGCCGGCAGCAGGACAAGTAGTTTCCACATTTCAAATAGCACCGTTCGTTTAAATGAGCGACCTCTATCGACTCTATCGAGCAACTTCAAAATAGCTCTCGACATGCGAATATAGCATTTAAGCTCTAAATGAATAAATGCAATTGAATACACAACTGAGAAATCTTTATATTCGACATTTTTTTAATCATTAAAGTGGAAATTTTCATCGTGTTGGATAAAAAAAAATAATCATAACTGGCATGATGGCTTCCACGTAATAACTACTTACATTATAAGGATGTACCATGTACTTGTTCAATGAATTAGAATCATTAGCTTCGCTGATTGGTGGATTATGCCCGATGTATACCACAGAGGTTTCAACACCAAAAACTGAAACGCCGGTTTGGCGTCTTATATTCCACATGAGAAATGGGGCAGAATTATTGCAAGCAGACCATCATGGCCCTCCTTCGAGAAAGTCACGACATCTTCTCCTTCGTGACTGCTGAGGAGCACACGGGGTTGCATTGCTTTATAAACGAAGTCATTCTTGCAGCACACCTGTCTAACAGTTCGTGTTACATAAACACTTCCTCGGTGAGCTGGATGACGGCATGGCTTCTGAAAGACATGCAAGAAATCACAATGACCTGTGCTGGCCAGTGTTTCATCACGAAGAATTGGCTGTATTAAGAAATCCTGATGACTGCTGATTGCTGACCTCTGACCTATCACCACGTCTTTGGCGTACCAATAAATCATGATGACCGGTGTTGGCCACTGTTTACTCACCAGGTATTGATCATATCAAGAAATCGTGATGACTATTGATTACTGACCTATGTTACATCACCACGTCTTGTGCAAACCGAGAAATCGTGATGACCATTAAGTACTGACCTATGTTCCATCACCACGTCTTGTGCAAACCGAGAAATCGTGATGACCATTGAGTACTGACCTATGTTCCATCACCACGTCTTGTGCAAACCGAGAAATCGTAATGACCATTGAGTAATGACCTATGTTCCATCACCACGTCTTGTGCAAACCGAGAAATCGTGATGACCGATATTGACATTTGTTTCATCATCAAACCTTGGGCCTACAAAAACATCACGATTACCTGTGATGTCCTCTTTCACACAAATAAGCATTGGGCCTACAAAAAAAAATCATAATTGCAGTTGGTGATCTTTGTTCCATCACCAACCCATGGAAATACCAAGAAACGGCCAAAATTATGTATAAGGACTTGTATCAAGGCGGTAACATGATGAAGTGGCACAGTTTGAAACGAATTTCTATGATGGATCGAGAAACTAAGGATACCATTCCAAAACAACAAGTCATCTTTATTTGGTTTGTATGCCTTTACCTGTGCAAGACTTTGACAAGGCTAATACCAAGATCAAAGCCTTTTCTGGTCGGTTGCCTTCACGCATGAATGCATGGAATACGTAGAGAGACAAGGCAGAACTGAGAAACCAGAAGGAAATCAGGCCGCAGAAATAATTATCAAGAGATCTAAGTATTCAACAACAAAAACAATTGTAAAAGTCTGTATTTCGATGCAAATTATGCCAGTGAAATGCAAAATACCCGTAATCAAAATGGAATGCAAGCATCCTGTTTTGAAAATGTGTGTACAGTTAAATGATCAATAAACATGAGACTAATTACCCGACACAGTGGTATGTCCATAACATATTGCTATCGATTATGTTCGTTTCTATAATGAAAGGTTAAACGCGCGTTCATCCACATGTAACAATAAACAAAAGCGCAAGAGTAATGTCCGTAATCAAAGGAGCGTCATAATTAATATCAATCATAGATTTGCACCCTAAGCTTTGATATCTGTTTCATATGCGTAAGGCGACTGAAAGTGCACGATTTCTTAGTGCAACAAATTATGTCACGAGAAAGAATTAAATAAATACTATTTAATATTTTCTCTTTGTTTGTCCCAGTCTGATGCGGTAAAGCTTTACAAATGTGAAAATTACGGTTATATATTTAATTTAAATACTCCATGGACAAAATTTCTTTCATCGAGGATCTTTCATCCGGGTCAAAATCGAGGGCTCGCCTAAGCATGTCGATGTATCCCGCCTCACATGCTGAAACTAGTTCTTCCTCTTCTTTCAACACAAACCCTTCTGAGCTGGCTATCGTATCAATAAAGGCACTGATGTGATAACCATCAACCTCGCCGAATGGAAAACGTCCTGTCAGCATCAGAAAGAAAACAACACCCACACCCCACACATCCATCATTCTGACATCATAGTTTTCTGGTTCAGTGAGTCGCTGGCAGAGAATCTCAGGTGGGACGTATTCAGGAGTGATAGCGATCATCTCAAGACTTTCTTTCGTCTGCTGTGCTTCGAAAACATCGATTGCTGACCCAAAGTCAATCAGTTTTATTCTGTTTGAGGCATTTATCATAATGTTTTCAAGTTTTATATCACAGTGCGCCACTCCCATCGAATGAATGTATTCCACAGCAGAAGAAATCTGGAACGTCCATGCCCTTCTTCGACCATGTGCAAGCGGCCATTGTCTCAAAATATTGTCTTGTAGATCACCGTTCATTACAGCCTCTAAAATAAGTACACATGCAGATTTTAGCCGAAATAAATCAACAGCTTTCACGATACTGGGATGATCGAGTCGTCTTAAAACTTCAAACTCGTGAACCATGATTTCCGAAAAGCTGTCATCCAAAACTTTGGCGACTAGAAGAGCATCATCTTCCTCTTGCTTTATTGAGTATATGACTGAGCTACATCCTTTAGTGACAATATTCCCCAGGATGAATTGCCCCACAGTTTGCCCTTTTAGCCTTTTCCTTAGCTTTTTGCTTTTACGTCGTCTCTCCATCTGGCGCTAAACGAAAAGTGAAATGGTTAGAAGCAAACTGTGATGTAATCCCAATATTGTAATACATTTTGGACATTTTTTAAAGCGCAGAACTTAGGAGTGAAATAGCAAGACATTCTTGGTAATTCCCCCACTTCTAACATAGGTAGTTATCATGTGATGTCTAAAGTTGTTGGTACAGTTCTTATGGTACGTGTTTAGGCTCGAATACACAGTAACACAAGAAAGAGTGAAAACAACATGGTTTTAAAAATTTAACAAATAATGTATTTTCTTGGAAAAATACTGTAAAAATTAAGCAAATAAGAACTTATAGTTTTAAGAATCAAATCCAAAAATAATCCAACAACAATCCACGAAATAAATTGTAGAAGTCCTAATAATAAAATCTTCTAACGAATACAAGTTCGATTCCCGACGAAGAATCCGAGATGGAAGAAGATGACGTATAATGTAGCCTTTGTGGTGTTGTAAGGTCTACAGTTCTGTGTTATTCACAAAACATTAATCCGGTGTTTGAATTAATGAAATGTCTTTGTTCAAGAATTATGTATGAGGTCTCAAATATTTCCAGGAAAAAGTTAATCCTTTTGATTCCAAATAATTCGAATAAACATTAAAAGGTAATTATCAGAACCGGTCACAAACAAACAAACACATTGACATCAAGTGTTTGAAGCCCAGGTTGAGAAAAATCTCTATAAACAAAGAGTATACAGGAACTTGAAACGCAAAACAAATTCCCGGATGAGGATCAACTTTCCAGAGTCTTCGAGAAGTATTTACGTCTAAAGCACGACCTTGACAAGAAATAATCATTTTACTCTAAGAATAAGATAAAAATACAAAGTTGTTCACTCAGTGATTTCTGAAATCAAGGTCGGGAACTAGGTCAGCTTTAGGTGTTTACAACTGAGCAGTCAAGGTCAAACTACTTTCTGAAAAAAATTGCAACTCCTAGTAAACAAAATTACATTATTTTGACATGTAATGAAATTATATTTAAAAAAGATTCTAAATCTTACAAACATATAACTTAAATCAAATATAAATTAAATCAAATAATAATAATAATAATAATAATAATAATAATAATAATAATAATAATAATGAGGACTTTGTATAGCGCCTAATCTTTAGAAGCTCTAAGCGCTTTACAACATTAGACAACACCTATAAGATATAAAAAACATATAATATTATTACAAAAACAAACACCATGAAATTAGAAAAACATCAACAACAAAAAAAACATGCTGAGAATATTTCAGGTAGGAAACATTATTAGGTCTTTAAGTTTGTTCTTGCAGTCGAAATAAGTGAGTTTTGAGAGCCCTCTTGAATGTGATCACTGTGTCTTTGTGTTTAAGTTCAGTGGGCAATTCATTCCTCGTTGCTGGGCCCTGGTATGCAAAAGAACATGGCCATATGACTTTGTTTTCATAGTGGGAATAATGAGTATACGATTGTCAGAAGAGGAGCGTAAGTATCTTGCTGGTGTATACACTTGGGTGAGGTCGGATAAGTATGTTGGACTAGAATCCGACAGTGAAACGTAGCACAGAGAACAAATTTTGTGTTTGATTCTGGATCGAATGGATATCCAGTGTAAGGTACAGAGCAGCGGGGAGGTGTGCTCTGATCGTGGTACTCTAAGTATGATCCGAGCAGCTGTGTTTTGAACTTTTTGAAGTTTCTGGAGTAGATATTGAGATGAACCAGACAGAATTGAGTTACAATAGTCCAGTCTTGAAAGTACTAATGAACACACAAGTGTTTTAGTGGCATCAACTGAAAGATATTTGCGAATTGAGCTGATGCGTCTCAGCTCAAGATATGCAGCCTTGCATATGTTCATGACATGTTGGTGCAATTTGAGAGTACTGTCCAGAGTAACACCTAGGTTTCGTACTGATTGTGTGAATTTAATGTTGGCGTTGCTGATATTCATTGTTTGAGGTAAATGATGTGAATGAGAAAGTCTTTGTGTTGTGATCAGAATGGCCTCAGTTTTATCATCATTCATCTGCAGCTTGTTGCATGTCATCCATGATTTGATATCGGAAATGCACCACTCTACACCTTGGATGGTAACATCAACTTCAGTTGGGTGGCTAGAATTGTATATTTGGGTGTCATCAGCGTACAATTGGTGAGACACTGGATGATGATCCATGACACTTGAGAGCGAGTGAGTGTACAGAATGAAGAGAACAGGTCCAAGAACAGACCCCTGTGGAACACCACAGACCCCTGTGGAACACCACAAGATAGATCAACTGGGCTGGAGTGTATTCCATTTGCAGATGCAATTTGTGTCCTGTTGACCAAGTAGGACTTGAACCACAGTAGCACAGTATAGGATACAAGCTAACGCGTGTGGAACGAGATCAGTTTGGGAATGTAGGTAGGGGTGGGGGATGGGAATCTTCATTTTTACATTTATTTATTATAAATAAAAATAAGTTTGAATCTTGTAACAGCCATTACCGTTGGTCTAGTGTTGAAATGGGCTGGGGTATACGCATTTTAAATGAAAATCTGTGGTTGGGTTTACATACTTTACACGATTTATGTACCCCAAAAAATGAAAATTCCTTAAAAGATACAAATCTGGGACATGTGAAAAGAATTTGCATTCGGACTGTCTCTGATATTTCGTTGAGACAAAAATATGTGAGTTATGAACCGAAGGACTACCTAGAAAATGCGAGTGGAAAATATTTGGATACATATGTAAAAGAATAGAGCGTGCATACGTAAAACCTTTTTGCAACTTTGGTAGAAACAAATGTAAAACAAAATGGTAAAAATGTGACTATATAATGTACCAACGATGCAGCAAAAATGCTGCAAATATATGAAATGAAAACATTCTTGTACAAATTCAACGCTTTGTTTTCGTTACATATATGTTTCTTTTCACATAAAAGGGTACTGCAGTTGATCAGTGGTTAATGTGTTGGACCCTGGCCAGGAGGTTGTGGATTAAATTCCAACGACTGGATCTACCAGGTTTAGTTGCCAATGTTTGTCCTTCGACAATTTACTCTGCTTGCCTTGACACGATATAAACTTCAAACTGTTGGTGTCCCGTTAAAAGCCCGAAATCTCAACCCCCACCAATCCTTAAGAACACTAGATAATTCAAATTTATTCAAAGAACAATAGATAATTCAAATTTATTCAAAGAACAATAGATAATTCAAATTTATTCAAAGAACACTAGATAATTCAAATTTATTCAAAGAACACTAGATAATTCAAATTTATTCAAAGAACACTAGATAATTCAAATTTATTCAAAGAACACTAGATAATTCAAATTTATTCAAAGAACAATAGATAATTCATATTTATTCAAAGAACACTAGATAATTCAAATTTATTCAAAGAACACTAGATAATTCAAATTTATTCAAAGAACACTAGATAATTCAAATTTATTCAAAGAACACTAGATAATTCAAATTTATTCAAAGAACAATAAATAATTCAAATTTATTCAAAGAACACTAGATAATTCAAATTTATTCAAAGAACAATAGATAATTCAAATTTATTCAAAGAACACTAGATAATTCAAATTTATTCAAAGAACAATAGATAATTCAAATTTATTCAAAGAACAATAGATAATTCAAATTTATTCAGATAATTATTTCTGAGCCATTTTTTCCTTCAAATTTTAGATACCTAGTCTACTTATATGGCAATCGTGTCCATGTACACAAAATTATTTTAACACATAAGGGAGGCTTTAGAAAACAAAACATTGATTTTGTACTAAGTCTAAATTTTTGTAGCATTTTTGTTTCCTAAATGGAAAATGGTTGTCGTATCTATAACTTTGGTTTAACATTTATATGAAACTAATTTTTACTATCTCTGTTTATATACAAGCAATTAGTTTTGTTACTTAACAGCCTCTGTTAATCGGAAAACTTCGGGGGTAAAGTACCGACTTAACTTAATTTCTTGGGGGGTGGGGTGGTGGAGAAAGTACATGTATTTTTATTACAGACATATGGTAAATGACTTTTTTCACATTTGTGATCATCGTTTTACATGTGTTTGAGCCTGAGTTTACATGCTGAACAAAACGTTTTCACGCATACATACATACATACATACATACATACATACATACATACATACATACATACGTACGTACGTACGTACGTACGTACGTACATACATACATACATACATACATACATACATACATACATACATACATACATGTCCAAATTCTTTGATTCGTTACCGCGTACAGCGTTACCCACTTTGGCCATGACAATTTAGAGATAGTAACTGTTGTTCACCCACAGAAGCAACTACAAAGATCTCACTGGATAGTTACGTATTGTGACACGCCTTAATTTTTGAGGTAGAAGGCATGAACATAATTATCATAAGCCTATCATTTATAAATTCACACAGAATCTAAATATGTACAGTGGTTTAGATTTACTTTGAGTTAGGGTTGAAAATGAGTTGGCTCGTTTGGTGCGTGCCTGTTACAGTTAGGCTAGCACTGGAGATCAAATGCGTAACTCGGGCTGCAAATGAACAGCCGACTTGGTTTACGTATTTACGTATGTCTGCTACAGAGGTAAATATATATAAAAAAAATCGAGATGGTTGAGGGGTGATGAAAATTATGCTAATTTGTTATAGTACTAGTGAACTTTTATTCATGCATAAGGCACATACTGATTATTTTAGCTGCTTTGTCACAGGAAAATATTCAAAATAACTATTTGCTGTCAAAAATGAATGTAAAAAGAGGGGTTGGTGGCAGTGGTGGTTCAGTATAAAAGCCACCAGTTGTATAAGGAATTAACCTGATTGCCGCAGTCAAAATCTCACATGCATGCTTTATACAAAAATCATTAGTTTTTATTTGTATCTTCAGTATAAAATTATTCTCATTTTTCAGCAATAGGTCACTGTCAGATGAAAATTCACCAGATAAATTGTCCAGTGAGACCAAAAACGCCGGCAAAGGAGTGGGGGAGAGGGGTTTCTGATCCGAGTTTACTTGATTCTCCTTATATCGTCACAATGGGGCCCCGAGTGGCCAAATGGTCTAAAGCGCTCACCGTCACGGATCGTTGCCATCTCACCTCTGTCTGCATGGGTTCGAGTCTCGGGTTCTGTCAATGTTGGTATGTGAGAAAGCCGGGGTTCTTCCTCCACCATTTATTCTGGCCGCCATGTGTGGCCTATCTTGTATTGAAAAATGGCGTTAAACCATACAACAACAAGAAAAACAAATATCGTCACAATGCAGAATAGTCTCGCCAGTAATCTGTCCACTTTACATCACAGGTGCTCGACGCGAGCGAGAATTTGAGAAGAAAAAAATTTTGACCTCGGACTTGTCTCAGAATAAAAAATCGCACGTTTCCGAGCCGTAACTTCAGTTTGGTACATCGCAGAAAAATCAATAATGGCTTGATGAATAGAAAAATATCTCAGGAGTAACATAAGCCATATAGTATGGTCGTGTGCCTTAAAAAAAAAAAAACGGAAATAGCAGAAGGAAATCGAGGGTCATAGGTGGAACGAAGTATTTGGAAGTTCCGTACCTTCTCTCTTATATATTATGATAGAGAGGGTCCTATATCAGAACGAGTCATGGGGGTAATCTAAGGTATTCTTGTCACTCTGTATGATTTTTTCCTTTAGATTATTGTTTTTTGTTTTTCTTAACATCTCGCTCGCGTCGAGCAACTGTGCTTTACATAAGCAATCTTTAGCTGTAGAACTGTTACAGCGAGTCAGCGAAGTTCGTGGGGCTGTGTGACATGCGAACTGGGCTCAATGCTGTCATTGGTTCAAGGGACGATAACTCATTTTAACGAGCCATCTGTTTTAGACCAACTTGTCGGCATAGTGGGCAGTTAGTAGGCAAATTCCCGAGGGAATCCTGAACAAGCGGGGTAGAGTGAACCATGCGGATCGTTCCTGAACCATTTCTCGGTAGCTGTGGATCGGATATATTAATAGTCATCGCCTGGAAGCCGTGACACAAATTTTGAAACTACAAGTCAGTGTCATCATATGTGTGACAATCTAATAAATCATCATACTTCTTGGTGAACAATACATTGGTCATATGTATTGATAACTCCATACGATATTTGTTGATAAGTATATAGCTTGGTTATATTTGTTGATAAATTCATACAGTTGATCATATGTTTTGTTAATTCCCTATATTTATCATATCTGTTTACATATCCATATATTAATCATATATATTAATACAATCCATGCATTTACCATATTTGTCGAATACCTATATCACTGGTGATTATTTTCTAAAAAGCAATGCTTTGTTATATCCCGTTGTTGAACTTTATGTTAAAGAGAAGGGTAGAGTTTTCATTTATTTTACTCTATTTTTGTAAGGGGTGAGCACTGAAGTTAGAGATCCAGTCATCAATAATTTGCATGGATTAGACGGAGCGTTACAGTGGTCTTCGAATGGCTTGACTCAGATACAGCTTTTCACTGATCTGTTTCAGATTGCTTCTTCCTGACAAGATATAATTCAAGCCGGGCTAATGAATATCTCACTTTTTTCCACTGTACTTTCGTTCGTCATGTATAAACATGTGTATTTATCTTTTCTTTTGTTGGTTGTCATCTGAGAAAGACGATGCCGTTGATTTGTGCATTGTTTTCATAATTGTATATTTCACATCGTAGTGCTATCTGGATTGGTGATCTTTTCAGCTTTATTAATAATGTCCTCTCTTGAGGATCTTGTTGGGATGACAAAGCAATTTCGTTATGAAGAGTCCCTTAGCAAATCTGGTCTGGAGGTACATGTTCGGGATAAGGAACATAAATTATAAATGAGACAAAGAAGGGGAAACGTTAGAATTAGAAATGCAGAGAGAATAGTAAAGAAGGGAATCTGAGGAAATAAAAGTAGCACTTGAGAAGCTATGACTACAGAAGCAAGCTGAGTGGGAAAAATAACATTTGACAAGGAGAGGATATACTAACGAATGCAGAAAAGGGAAGAGTATGGCGGGAAAGGGAAGTATAAAGGAACAAAACAAAGATGGAGAGACGAACGAAGTTAGAAAATATAGAATTAGAAGACATCACAGAGCGTTACTAAAGCGTACAAATCTGCATGTGTTTTCCCAACGCCCAAGCTAAACACGTGATGGCTTATGACGCGCCAAGACACGTACGCCTATTGAGGTTTGAATTAACCGAGCAATAGTTCCAAATACAGTGCTTAAATATGGTGATAACGAGAGAGTGGAAACATTCGCCCAATTCATCAGTAGGACTTAGAATTATTTATAATGATGGGTTGAGTCTGTTAAGGTCGGAAAAAGAGAAAAAAACGTTTGAGGGTCTGACGACTTCATACTCAGAGACGAGTGTTAACAAAGTTTAGTAAAATTCAACAAATAATTTAAATCTCTAAATTATAAAATGAAAATTAAAAGGGTGCTTGCAACATTGAAAAATTAAATCCCAAATAATCTTAAAAGTTAACACAGGTCCAGAAGTAGAGAGTGTTCCGAATAAATTCCAGGTACTGAATGTACCAATAAACTTGAATGAGCTATTTTGCCAACAGTCTTGTTTTAACACAGTGATATAATAAAGAACGTACTTGAATGAATTCACACAAAAAAATAGTGTTCTTATTTAAGATGTCAAAGAGCACTTTGTAATTCCAGTGAAAAAAAATTAAATAAATAATTATTCTCAAATTATAACTGAGCACAACTAACGGTGTTTCCACAAAGACTGATATTAAAAAAAAATGAATATTTTTTTTACTTTGTCTTCATTATGCGCAGTCACCTGACCTATGTCACAACAAAATGCACAGGACTTAGGTCTTTTCCAATGGAAATTTCCATCAAATTCGTAACAATGTCAGATCTGTTTACTTAAATTTTAGCAAAGAACCGGAAGAAAAAATAGGTAGACCATGGAATGTTCACGATGATACTGCTACTACTACTACTACTAATAATAATTATAACAATTATAATAATGTGGTATTAGATCAGCGCATAATCTTCCGAAGCTCTACGCGCTTTACAATATTAGATAACACATACAAATACATACAACGACAAGATTATAAAACACACATCATGAAATTACAAAACAAAAACATGCTGACAATTGTTGAGGAAGTAAACGTATTGGAGACTTTGAGGTCCTGAACTAAAATCCAAGTAAACATGGTCTTTACAAATAATCATTATCTTGAGGTATAATCTACAATCAGGGACAAAAGTACGCTATGGAATATGTTGTTCACAAACCTCATGTACAATCTACAGTCATGGACATGAGTTAAACACATTATATATATATATTTATATATATATATATATATATATATATATATATATATATATATATATATATATATATATATATATATATATATATATATATATATATTTGACACTTATGGGGCTACTGAGCCGTAGCTCAAGCAGTACTAATCCAGAATATGGTCTCAAAGGATGATGAGTACAATAATCAGACTAAGGACTGAGACCTTAGAAAAGCTGGTGCTAATAAAGGTGAAAGTGTTACACGTGTAAGGAGTGGGGCCGCACGTTGAAGGAAGTGAACGGTCACCCTCATTCTATTAACACATATTATGTTGTTATCTCGTGGCATCCAGGCGATGTGTATGGATATTTCCGTCTCAAATATCTAGACAAACGGTTAGAGAACTCAAGATGAACGCCCTCCTCTCTTTCTTGCTATCTCTCCCCGGCCTTGTGTGCTTGCTTTAGTGGGTGGACATAAGTGATTATTTCGAATTCCTCAAGGCTAAAGCCATACGTCGTGGATAACGCAGTAGCCGGCAACGAAATCCATCTACGTTTATCTTCCTATATAATACATAGGTACTTTTAGGTACACAATTTCGTGACAAATTATTTACAGGACTTTCGCATTTAAGAGCGCAATACTAGACCAGTTTGTTTTCCACTCTGGTAAATTAGTATGATACGAACATGTTACTTTGTACTAAATAGATGATCGGGGCAAACATTTAGATAAGGAGAAATTAGACACATATCACATTTACATTAAAGAGTGCAAATCACAATCAATGTTGGCAAGTCTTTTTCCAATTTTCAAAAGATCAAATGTACGTGGTAATCACGTCCCAGTCACTTTTTCAACGTCTTGAAAACAACGCAATGTGGTTAGTATTTAACCTGTTTTAATGCAACCACCCGTCTTACGATTAGAGGTGACATGTTGGGCTGTATTTAAGTATATACACTTTTTAATGGATATATTTGTGTTGCATAATATTAATGCATATATTGTGCGCTTCATAAATGAAAACCTCTTTTATCTACTGATAAAGCTTAAAGGAACCAAGCTAAAGACATTTCATGATGTCATCGAGTATGGCTTTGTCTTGTCTCGTATGACAGTTCACTTGTCGCTGAGTGTGATGCAAATTTTCCAAAGAGGGAGGGTAATAAATCTCAACCATTTTTTTTGTTTTATCCAAGCCTGAATGTAATAGGGATCTTTGTAAGGAAAATTGGCAACGTTGTCATGTGACTATGTTGCACAATATCTATCTCTAAAGTAAACCTGATATATATATATATATATATATATATATATATATATATATATATATATATATATATATATATATATATATATATATATATATATATAGTAAATTAAGAAAACCTGCTCCCAAATTTCCAGGAGTCTATCGAATCCGAGTCATATGCTTACCAGGAAAAAGGTCCACATGTTGCCCATGGCCTTATTCTGCTTCTCATTGGACTTGTATATTTCGTTCCCTATCCATGTATGTTCGGTGCAAGACGTTGCTGAATAACTCACTGATATGACTGATTTTAATAGAGCCACATATGTCACAAGCCGGAGAAGGAAACTAGATATGAGCGTAACAGGAAATACACACTTGTACACTGTTATGAAGTCTTGTTCTTCGTATGGTATACAATCATTTCGTTTTCCTTCCTCACGAGGGCGTTGTCATACGAAACCCTTTCATACATGTGCAGAAATAAATTGCTGACTTGGAGTTCGTATGTTTACCGTGAACTAGAAACATCTATAATACCTGATAATTTAAATAAAATAATGCCCAAAAATTTGTATTAATTAATTAGTTGAATATTTTTTTAAAATTAATTATGACGTGTGCAGCAGCTGGTGATAGGTATCAGTGGTCCTTAATTTGATACGACATATTTTCTGTTTCCTCGGCCTAAAATGCGATAAAGCGCACTTTCTACGAGTAAATACCGGTTGACGCATTTTGTATCCACCCTTAATATGCCGATTGTTTTGGTCATAGATGCAAATATACGTACCACTAGTCGAAGGGTTTCCAATATATTTATCTTGATCTAAAGTGCATAATTACATTTTCTATTTTTTTTGTTTTATGCAATATTTTTTGGGTTGTCGAAAATATTGAAAGCTGATGGATAAATTTGATGGCGGATCGGCAGCAGTTGTACAAACGTAGATATACACACACTTAAAGGCATATCAGCATCATCTGCGCATGCTTAAAAGCCCTTCCTGTCAGGATACTGTCAAACTTGGCAGCCTTATGCTAAATGGCCCTGGAGAAGAAGTCATTTAGATGAGTTTACATTTTAGTAACGATACTCACATTTGTTGGTGACAGCGAATTATATTTCTGCTAGAATATTTCCCCAACCACACTAGCGTTAGAAATATAACCCCCTCTGCCTCCAGAATCAATCCCTCCCGAAGATGATCATTCGTCTTTTCAATCTACAATATATAAAAAAAGGACATTTGCTCTTGCTTATTACCTCCCTTTGCCGCCTACAGAAGGCTTCAGTTTAAGCTGAGCTAACGGGATGGGATGTTCGCATTGCGGAGAGGATGGGAGGGTATTAAAGTAATGTGATCGGGTAATTATTCTACGAGAAACATGTTATTTAAAATATGCTTTCTCCTTCGAAAACGTTTCCGTATCACATTAACGTTACGAATAGGTAATAGGCGGTGGGAATGTTTTTCATCCAACCTACACTTAAGGAACCTCTGGAGTTGGTATTGGCTCATTTATTCCATATGTCTGAGTGCACGTACCGCATCTTGTTTGAAAGCCTCTTCGGATGTGTCAATACAGGAGATTGAATGTACAGCGACTTATGTTTACCCACTGACGGCAACCTGTTCTGTCGATGAAACCGGGTTGTGTCATAAGGACCGCCGAGCCATCTGATCCAAACTGAAGGAAGGTGTTGGTCAACAGAGAGGGCAAGTAACTCACCGACTTTGCATTCCGAAGCAAACACTATCAGGAAACAGATTTTGTATGAAAGGCGCTTCAACGAGGTCCTGGTTAAAGTCTCGAACTTTAAAAAAAACAAAAAAAAAAAAAACATTCAGCAAACTCAGAAACCAGTAAAGATTCAACTTAGGAAACTAATCGGTGATTTATGCTTATCTAAGGCGGACAACCACTCAAAAGTCTTTGTTATGACTAAAATCCTCCCTGCCATGATGACGGAACGTGTCCAGCAGCAGAGGGGGCGAACAGACCGAAACTATTTTCACAATAAACCCCTCCAGGAAACTATTCCTCGATAGAGGGCTTATTTCGACGAAATAACACTTTTATTCAGAAAACGAGACAAAAAAAAATGTCCTTGAGAAATGCTTCGCATTTCCAGAAATGCTTTGTATTTCCGCTGATATAACGCGAGTTACTTCAATAAATCCGACTCGTATCCGACATAATTTCCACGGTGAGGTATCATCGAAAAATCAGGTGTAGTTTACGCCCCCTCTGCTGCTCTACGAAATGAGTTTCCGAGAAATGCTCTGCATTTCCATGGGAATCTTCGATTCCTAAGAAAACATTTTTATGTTAACCATACAGTGTATCAAGTCCGATACGGTATCTTGTTCTGGGATCGTGTAAATTTATTGTCACAAATCCGTGCTGGTTTCTTTGAGCGCGACTAAAGAAATTCTTAAACTTATTAATATCCATATCGCCGCTACACCAGGTTTGATGAATATTTCTCAGCGTATGAACATCAACTCCATTAAACACAGCAAGAAGATTACAGTTATCCCTGATTACTTTTGGAATTTGTGTATAACGCTGAGTAACATAAATGACATCGGTGTTTTTATGACGACCTCGTGAAAATATTCTTGCAGGATTTTTTTGCTTGTCCAGCATCACATCATCATACACTACTAGGTTATTTATTTCCCCGTTAAGGTCTTCCACGGACGGAGCTTCTTCAATATCAGTTATAAATTCAACAACATCCTCGCCGTCTTCACTCAGCGCTTTTGCACTCTCATTAAAATCTTTTATAACATCATAACAACGTTGATCATCCACAGACGGAGCTATCAAGTATAGTTTGTCCCATTTCATCCACTTCATTATCATGTTCAGCAACAGCTGTGTTTTACCTGATCCTGACGGTCCTATGATGATCATTCTGATAGAATTTGGTAGCACTGAATTATGCTTGACTGGTTCTTTCCTTCGCGTCGCAGAAAAATCAGTGATCTCCATTTGTATATAAGGAATAATAATTATGGATCTATATTGTGTGAAGTGTAAGGCACAAACCCCTACGAATGATCTAACAACCATTACAACAAAAAATAACAGACAAGCACTTTCTGGTAAGTGTGCGCGATGTGGCACAAAAAAATTTAGATTTCAAAAAAAAAGCCTGACAAAGTCGGCGGAGGTGACATCGCAGCAACCCTCGGACGACTTCCAGGTACCCCTTGGGCTAAATATCCCGGAGAAAAACATCTCCCAGGATACAATTACTGCGGTCCAGGGACACGACTAGATATCAGACTTGATGAACAATCTAAACCAAAACCGGGAGAGTATCCGATAAACGCTATCGACGCAGCGTGTCACATGCATGATGTTGCTTATCGAAGTAAAGATCTGCAAGACAGGCATATCGCGGATGTGAAATTAATTCATGCACTAAGCGCCATAAAAAATAAATCATTTAAGGAGTCACTCGCTAATTGGTTAATAAGATCAGCGATGAAATCTAAATTAGCATTAGGCGCTGGATAATTAATAAAAATGCAAGCGATTTATTATTCCCCAATCGGATACTGGAGAGGTAACTCAGCAATTAATAAACTCGCCAACGCGGCATCAGTAACACGCGAGGTTGCCAAAAATTGGCTGTCAAAACAAGCAATATGGCAAATCTACTTACCACCACCTCGACAAATCAACTTTGCACATTTTGATGTTAGTACCCCCAATGAAGTTCATCAGGCTGACATACTATTCCTGCCTCATGATACTGTCCGCAGAAAAATATACAAATACGCGCTAACAGTAGTTGATGTTGCCAGTAGATACAAAGAAGCAGAACCGTTAGCGACTAAAACAGCGTCCGAAGTCGCCTCTGCGTTTAAACGAATTTATCAACGAGGACCTCTAAACTGGCCACGATTATTACAAGTTGATCCTGGCAAGGAATTTCAGGGTGCGGTGTTATCACTGACAAAGCAGCATAACGTTACCATACGACGAGGACATACTGAAATTCATCGGGATCAGGCAATTGTTGAGCGATTTAATAGAACACTCGCTGAGAGATTATTCGGATACCAGTACGCGAGGGAATTCATTTACGATACGAGATCTCGTGAATGGGTTGCAAGACTGCCAAACGTGATAGCCGCACTGAATAATGAAATTACCAGAACAACAAACATGAGACCTGTAAATGCAATCACAAAAAAATATATACCCCCGATCACTAAAGTGATTCACGGACATGTTTCAACGCAGCCAACGACGCTAGCGTCCCCGTTGCTGGGTAATGTCACCGTTAGGTATTTATACGAACCCGGCGAACTCGAAGGAGGAAAAAAAAGGGCAACTGATCCTATATGGAGCGTTACAACACATAAGATATCTAGCATAACCAGATCAACTGGGAGAAACGCAATCTACAGATTAGATTCAACTGCTCCTCAGCGTGGGTTCACACGCGAGCAACTTCAGGTGATCCCCGCGGATACACAATTACCACCTCGATCACTTAAATAACTGCAGCAGCACCTCTGCGTCGATTACACTCAAGACAGGTCAACATCACATTTTCACGCGTATGACCGCGATTACTATCTATTCTATCTACGGTAAATTGCCTTGGATTATTTTTCGAATACTGCCACAGCAATAAACAATTACAACTCGCGCAGTGATTATTCTGCTGTTGTTGTAATTGTATAATAAATGTTTCGTCGAGATCAAACTCGTTGCCATTTTTTTTGTCGCTCTGTTTGTAACCGGCTAATTTCTTTCTTATTGTATCATCAGCGATTGAGCTGTTGATGCTGTCGTTGATAACATCATCTAATACAATTCTTCGTAACTGACCTATCCTTCTTACTCTTGACACGGCTAAATAAACTAAATTTGACCACTCGATGCGATCATCAACAATCCAAACTGTTGTATCTGAAATAGTTAGTCCCTGCGAACTGTGGATGGTCATAGCGTATCCTAGCGTCCACGGGGATTTGCTCATTTTCAGTGCCTGTTCAACAGCATCGATGTCAACTAACACAATATCATTTAATACTAAATTCTGTTTTTCCGAACCCGACGCAGTCAGGCGCCCTGGAATATCAACGTCGGTATTCTGCAATCGCGTATCAGCTGGTCTATAACACAACGGCACTACCAGCATTGGAAATTTCTTCTGATGTAACTGAAATAACCGCTGCTGAAGTGTGTCCCTGACTATCTTTCTACTTGCCACAATTAAATCACCTGGTTTCCACGTTTCCCAAAAGTCGCTCAGCGAAGTCTCTGGAATTATTTCACGCATTATCTCACACTGGACTTTATTGGTTTGTAGCCTGATCAACGCCTTAAACTCTTTCAGCGTTTCATCGAGTGCTCTAACATCGTTAGTTATTTCCTCATAATAATCTACAAAAGTTTTCAGCCACGTGTGTGGAGATTCACCTGTAAATGGCGGTGGTTGACCATGATCGCCGCACATCACCACTGCGGTATTTTTCTTTAGCAACCAATCCAGAAACTGTTTTAATGTATCCAACGGCACAGTGTCTATCTCATCCCAGATTATTATTCCAGGGATATACTTCGTTCCCATTCGCGTAGGAGTCCACGTGCCGCCGCTGTATTTGAAAAAACTGTGATACGTACACGCGTTAACATCCCGTTGTCGCATCTCCCTGGCAAGTCTATGTGTGGGTGTTAGCACAATCATGTCAGAGTTTCTAAATAATTCTATCGCGCGAGTTGTCTTACCGGAACCACCAGCCCCGTTGAGATAAACTGTTCTATGTCTCACAACAGGATCGTGCACCGGCGGCAGCGAAGTTGTCGTAGAAATTGAAAATTTCCCAGATATTTCTGCGCCGCGATATTCATCCTCGATTTCAACATCAGCTGATTCACAATATCCATGCAACATTTCATTTTTTATTCTCCATGAACCCCACGATGGATCATTCGGTATAACCTTATTCAACGCCGCTAAGTGTTTTTTATCGATATAGAATGAATCCGTTGCAACTCTCACTGCGTCAACGGGAAACCTATTAATCATCGACAATAGGTTTATTGATACATAAGCTAGCATCGAAGATCTCAAATGTGTGTACTGAGATGATTCTCCGTCGATATAACTAAAAACAGTTCCTAATTTTTCCCCGTTTGACAAAAACACATCTTCGCGGGTACAAAACGTATTATTCGTGGCGGCATCAGCGACAATAAGATCCAATTCGGCCTCGTCCATGATTAATCGACTATGATGTAGTTTATGATCATACGCTCCACCTTGAGTAAATTTTCCTATTATTCTTCGTCCTAGATCTTTTGCGGTGCTTTCATCAGTTCGGGGAGCTCTTTCGATGATAGTGTCGATAAACGATTCTGGATATTCTCGGAAATTTTCAATTTCTACGGTGACTTGCGGAGTTGGCAACCAAACTTCGGTTTGACGATCATAGCATATAATCGCGGTACTGACCGTCAGCGACAGCAGTATTCGACTGTCAAGCATGTATCGCAATAACACTATTGGTGCCCATCGCTTCTCAACGAAATGTTTACCAAACCAAGCATAACACACAGGATGTAAACCCGTAGCGAGTTTAAACGACGACACACAAGCAACCCCGGTCAGGTCAAAATCAGGCAATGGTCCGTTTATGGCAACTCTTGTCATCGAGCTTGTAATATGACCAAACCGTTTAAAATACTCACTACATTCCCCCCGCCCAAGAAAACTTCCTGGATAACACGCCGTCATATCCACGGATATCATATCGCGGTGATCATACTGGGTATTCCACAAACCACCGTGCCCGTATTCGATACAGCTCTGTTGAATATCCTCGAGAAAACTTTTCGGGGTTGGTCTCCATGAATTTCGTTCTCGGGCTATATGCGTGACAACACCCGGGACAGTAAAACACTGCGTCAGTAACGTATCAGTGTTCGTCGCATGATATTTTTCTGCGAGTTTTTTCATTTCGTGATGTAATGCCGCCGTTCTGTATACCTCCCCGTTAGGTTTCACAAACTGATCAAACTCTCCCTCGAGGTCACTTCGGAATAACCACACCGACACTGGATCGGTTTTACTTATCTGATAAATAAAATCAAACATGGAAACTCTTCGAGTTTCAATGCTGGCATTTCCGCTCGTGGAACCACTAGCATTTTCCAATTCCGGATAATACTTTACAACACGATCTCGAGGAAATATCCTAACCGAGTCAGTCCAGGCGTGACTGTTATGATCGATAATAGTTATTGGTGCTCCACGGGAATCATATTTACTCTTGTACAATACCTCACCGGTCAACGATGAAACCGTTATAGGAAATTTTAGTAATCGTTCGAGCTCGGCAACATCATTTATTGACGCTCCTTCATCCACTACTTTTGCCGCCCACGCTGTTATTTTAGTCTGTCTTAGCGGTGTTAGGCCGTTTCCTCGCGCGGCATTTTTAAAATGTTCCATTACTCGCTCGGCTACACAATTCAACCCTGTGGATTTTATCAATGACTCTGACATCTTCATCGGGGCGAGTTTATCAACGCGTGGTTTCTTCATCGGATAAATTCCATAAATGACTGCGGTCACAGGATACGCTCTGGCATAATACGGTGTATCAATCCCAACAAGTACTCCCGGGTTTGAGTCTTTGGTTACGACGACGGTTTTCCCCCGCCGGGCATCAAGAATAGGGTCTAGTTTGTCTCTGATAATCCACGTTGTTTCACCTGTTTCCGTGTCGTCGACGCCAACGATAAATTTTATCTGAATGAAATATTTTTTATCATCGAGATACCCAATTATGTTCGACGCGATTGTATCGTTGATGGTACCATCAATGATCGTGTTTTCAGAAACGTCGGCGTTTTCAGAAATGATTTTATACGAAGACCACACATGTGCAGCACCATCACGACGAAACTCTTCTTTGGCGTTCTTGATAACACCAATTACGAGTGTGAGTTCTCGTCGTCGTCGATCAAAAGTTAACCGGTCAAGATCGAATCGACCTCGGGGAAATTGGAGATTTCCAGGTTTTATTCTGGATAGTCTTTCAAAACTCATTATTATAATTAAGACAAGTATTTAAATAGACAAAAATATTATATATAATGAACGGAAACTCAAAGAGTTTCTCCGGCGATGCTAGCATCGCTCATGCAAAGCATTTCTCATGCAAGTGGATTAAACTAAATTCATCAGAGCCGTGTAGCAGACGTTGCAGAGGCGAATACTGTGGACAACATGCTCAACAGGTCCGCGGTGGGAGTCTAGGACCGATACCGTGTATCAGATGCGGCATTGGAGTACGAGGAAAAACGCAATTATGTTCAGCGTGTGGGGGGAAACGCTATCGAGAACTAAAACGGTATTATGATAAAAAAAACTGTGATAACACTCTCTCAGGAAACCCTCTGAGTTTCTCCGAGCGTGATTACATAAATAAGTTTTCAGACAAATTATGAATTAGACAAATGATTTGCTTATAGTATAATGAATCAAGAATTCGTCCCCGAACAAGAATTTGTTCCCGAACAAGAATTTGTTCCACATCCAACTATTCCAAATTATGAGGCAAACCGAGATGGCACGGTGCGACACTGCACGCGAAGACGACCAGTTGGTACAGTTGATAATGCTGGTTATTTAAGATTTACTGCCACGTGCTCAAAGAGGTATTTATGTCATCGTTTCGTCTATGAATGTTTCCATGGAGTGATCCCTAAAGGTCTTGTTGTTGATCACATTAACGGTAACATACTTGATAACTCTATAAACAATCTTCGCGTGGTCACTCAGGGCAAGAACTGCTTACTGGGTAACACAGGGCGTTGTAAAACAGTTGCAAGAAGAGCTATTAAATCTATAAACGCAACCGGTGAAGAAATTGTATTCCAGTCAATGACCGCAGCTGGCAAGTATTTCGATATTTACACACCTGCTGTACAGCATGTCGCAACCGGGATCTACAAAACAGCATTTTCAAAGAAGCTCAAACAGAAGATCACATTTAGTTATGTACCTCTTATCGTTGACACAAACGACGATAACTCCTCCACGAGTGTGTAACGCTTTGCAGAGTTGTCGTCGTCAGAGGATTTACTTCCCCTGACAGAGTCAAACCTGATAAAATATTTTATCGAGTTCATAACATGTAATCATTTATTTACCGTAGAATATATATTTTTTTACAAACAATATCCTCGTTTTACTGAATATATCCGACTGTTTTGCTCTTCTGTGCTTGTTATATGACCGCGCTCGAGAAAACATACAATTAAAATATTTTAAACAAGTCCCGCCCACTGCTAGAGCGAATTTCCAACTCGCAAGTAACAGTTGGGTTATATACGAAATCGCTCCCTAAGACCTTTGGGTCGATCGAAAGTCAGCACGCGCAAGCAAAACCATAAATTTAATCCGCCAATGGCGGGTGTCTTTTGTGCACCATCCAATGGTCGATTCAATGGATGGTTTTGCTCTGCTGCTGACTTTCGATCGACCCAAAGGTCTTAGGGAGCGATTTCGTATATAACCCAACTGTTACTTGCGAGTTGGAAATTCGCTCTAGCAGTGGGCGGGACTTGTTTAAAATATTTTAATTGTATGTTTTCTCGAGCGCGGTCATATAACAAGCACAGAAGAGCAAAACAGTCGGATATATTCAGTAAAACGAGGATATTGTTTGTAAAAAAATATATATTCTACGGTAAATAAATGATTACATGTTATGAACTCGATAAAATATTTTATCAGGTTTGACTCTGTCAGGGGAAGTAAATCCTCTGACGACGACAACTCTGCAAAGCGTTACACACTCGTGGAGGAGTTATCGTCGTTTGTGTCAACGATAAGAGGTACATAACTAAATGTGATCTTCTGTTTGAGCTTCTTTGAAAATGCTGTTTTGTAGATCCCGGTTGCGACATGCTGTACAGCAGGTGTGTAAATATCGAAATACTTGCCAGCTGCGGTCATTGACTGGAATACAATTTCTTCACCGGTTGCGTTTATAGATTTAATAGCTCTTCTTGCAACTGTTTTACAACGCCCTGTGTTACCCAGTAAGCAGTTCTTGCCCTGAGTGACCACGCGAAGATTGTTTATAGAGTTATCAAGTATGTTACCGTTAATGTGATCAACAACAAGACCTTTAGGGATCACTCCATGGAAACATTCATAGACGAAACGATGACATAAATACCTCTTTGAGCACGTGGCAGTAAATCTTAAATAACCAGCATTATCAACTGTACCAACTGGTCGTCTTCGCGTGCAGTGTCGCACCGTGCCATCTCGGTTTGCCTCATAATTTGGAATAGTTGGATGTGGAACAAATTCTTGTTCGGGAACAAATTCTTGTTCGGGGACGAATTCTTGATTCATTATACTATAAGCAAATCATTTGTCTAATTCATAATTTGTCTGAAAACTTATTTATGTAATCACGCTCGGAGAAACTCAGAGGGTTTCCTGAGAGAGTGTTATCACAGTTTTTTTTATCATAATACCGTTTTAGTTCTCGATAGCGTTTCCCCCCACACGCTGAACATAATTGCGTTTTTCCTCGTACTCCAATGCCGCATCTGATACACGGTATCGGTCCTAGACTCCCACCGCGGACCTGTTGAGCATGTTGTCCACAGTATTCGCCTCTGCAACGTCTGCTACACGGCTCTGATGAATTTAGTTTAATCCACTTGCATGAGAAATGCTTTGCATGAGCGATGCTAGCATCGCCGGAGAAACTCTTTGAGTTTCCGTTCATTATATATAATATTTTTGTCTATTTAAATACTTGTCTTAATTATAATAATGAGTTTTGAAAGACTATCCAGAATAAAACCTGGAAATCTCCAATTTCCCCGAGGTCGATTCGATCTTGACCGGTTAACTTTTGATCGACGACGACGAGAACTCACACTCGTAATTGGTGTTATCAAGAACGCCAAAAAAGAGTTTCGTCGTGATGGTGCTGCACATGTGTGGTCTTCGTATAAAATCATTTCTGAAAACGCCGACGTTTCTGAAAACACGATCATTGATGGTACCATCAACGATACAATCGCGTCGAACATAATTGGGTATCTCGATGATAAAAAATATTTCATTCAGATAAAATTTATCGTTGGCGTCGACGACACGGAAACAGGTGAAACAACGTGGATTATCAGAGACAAACTAGACCCTATTCTTGATGCCCGGCGGGGGAAAACCGTCGTCGTAACCAAAGACTCAAACCCGGGAGTACTTGTTGGGATTGATACACCGTATTATGCCAGAGCGTATCCTGTGACCGCAGTCATTTATGGAATTTATCCGATGAAGAAACCACGCGTTGATAAACTCGCCCCGATGAAGATGTCAGAGTCATTGATAAAATCCACAGGGTTGAATTGTGTAGCCGAGCGAGTAATGGAACATTTTAAAAATGCCGCGCGAGGAAACGGCCTAACACCGCTAAGACAGACTAAAATAACAGCGTGGGCGGCAAAAGTAGTGGATGAAGGAGCGTCAATAAATGATGTTGCCGAGCTCGAACGATTACTAAAATTTCCTATAACGGTTTCATCGTTGACCGGTGAGGTATTGTACAAGAGTAAATATGATTCCCGTGGAGCACCAATAACTATTATCGATCATAACAGTCACGCCTGGACTGACTCGGTTAGGATATTTCCTCGAGATCGTGTTGTAAAGTATTATCCGGAATTGGAAAATGCTAGTGGTTCCACGAGCGGAAATGCCAGCATTGAAACTCGAAGAGTTTCCATGTTTGATTTTATTTATCAGATAAGTAAAACCGATCCAGTGTCGGTGTGGTTATTCCGAAGTGACCTCGAGGGAGAGTTTGATCAGTTTGTGAAACCTAACGGGGAGGTATACAGAACGGCGGCATTACATCACGAAATGAAAAAACTCGCAGAAAAATATCATGCGACGAACACTGATACGTTACTGACGCAGTGTTTTACTGTCCCGGGTGTTGTCACGCATATAGCCCGAGAACGAAATTCATGGAGACCAACCCCGAAAAGTTTTCTCGAGGATATTCAACAGAGCTGTATCGAATACGGGCACGGTGGTTTGTGGAATACCCAGTATGATCACCGCGATATGATATCCGTGGATATGACGGCGTGTTATCCAGGAAGTTTTCTTGGGCGGGGGGAATGTAGTGAGTATTTTAAACGGTTTGGTCATATTACAAGCTCGATGACAAGAGTTGCCATAAACGGACCATTGCCTGATTTTGACCTGACCGGGGTTGCTTGTGTGTCGTCGTTTAAACTCGCTACGGGTTTACATCCTGTGTGTTATGCTTGGTTTGGTAAACATTTCGTTGAGAAGCGATGGGCACCAATAGTGTTATTGCGATACATGCTTGACAGTCGAATACTGCTGTCGCTGACGGTCAGTACCGCGATTATATGCTATGATCGTCAAACCGAAGTTTGGTTGCCAACTCCGCAAGTCACCGTAGAAATTGAAAATTTCCGAGAATATCCAGAATCGTTTATCGACACTATCATCGAAAGAGCTCCCCGAACTGATGAAAGCACCGCAAAAGATCTAGGACGAAGAATAATAGGAAAATTTACTCAAGGTGGAGCGTATGATCATAAACTACATCATAGTCGATTAATCATGGACGAGGCCGAATTGGATCTTATTGTCGCTGATGCCGCCACGAATAATACGTTTTGTACCCGCGAAGATGTGTTTTTGTCAAACGGGGAAAAATTAGGAACTGTTTTTAGTTATATCGACGGAGAATCATCTCAGTACACACATTTGAGATCTTCGATGCTAGCTTATGTATCAATAAACCTATTGTCGATGATTAATAGGTTTCCCGTTGACGCAGTGAGAGTTGCAACGGATTCATTCTATATCGATAAAAAACACTTAGCGGCGTTGAATAAGGTTATACCGAATGATCCATCGTGGGGTTCATGGAGAATAAAAAATGAAATGTTGCATGGATATTGTGAATCAGCTGATGTTGAAATCGAGGATGAATATCGCGGCGCAGAAATATCTGGGAAATTTTCAATTTCTACGACAACTTCGCTGCCGCCGGTGCACGATCCTGTTGTGAGACATAGAACAGTTTATCTCAACGGGGCTGGTGGTTCCGGTAAGACAACTCGCGCGATAGAATTATTTAGAAACTCTGACATGATTGTGCTAACACCCACACATAGACTTGCCAGGGAGATGCGACAACGGGATGTTAACGCGTGTACGTATCACAGTTTTTTCAAATACAGCGGCGGCACGTGGACTCCTACGCGAATGGGAACGAAGTATATCCCTGGAATAATAATCTGGGATGAGATAGACACTGTGCCGTTGGATACATTAAAACAGTTTCTGGATTGGTTGCTAAAGAAAAATACCGCAGTGGTGATGTGCGGCGATCATGGTCAACCACCGCCATTTACAGGTGAATCTCCACACACGTGGCTGAAAACTTTTGTAGATTATTATGAGGAAATAACTAACGATGTTAGAGCACTCGATGAAACGCTGAAAGAGTTTAAGGCGTTGATCAGGCTACAAACCAATAAAGTCCAGTGTGAGATAATGCGTGAAATAATTCCAGAGACTTCGCTGAGCGACTTTTGGGAAACGTGGAAACCAGGTGATTTAATTGTGGCAAGTAGAAAGATAGTCAGGGACACACTTCAGCAGCGGTTATTTCAGTTACATCAGAAGAAATTTCCAATGCTGGTAGTGCCGTTGTGTTATAGACCAGCTGATACGCGATTGCAGAATACCGACGTTGATATTCCAGGGCGCCTGACTGCGTCGGGTTCGGAAAAACAGAATTTAGTATTAAATGATATTGTGTTAGTTGACATCGATGCTGTTGAACAGGCACTGAAAATGAGCAAATCCCCGTGGACGCTAGGATACGCTATGACCATCCACAGTTCGCAGGGACTAACTATTTCAGATACAACAGTTTGGATTGTTGATGATCGCATCGAGTGGTCAAATTTAGTTTATTTAGCCGTGTCAAGAGTAAGAAGGATAGGTCAGTTACGAAGAATTGTATTAGATGATGTTATCAACGACAGCATCAACAGCTCAATCGCTGATGATACAATAAGAAAGAAATTAGCCGGTTACAAACAGAGCGACAAAAAAAATGGCAACGAGTTTGATCTCGACGAAACATTTATTATACAATTACAACAACAGCAGAATAATCACTGCGCGAGTTGTAATTGTTTATTGCTGTGGCAGTATTCGAAAAATAATCCAAGGCAATTTACCGTAGATAGAATAGATAGTAATCGCGGTCATACGCGTGAAAATGTGATGTTGACCTGTCTTGAGTGTAATCGACGCAGAGGTGCTGCTGCAGTTATTTAAGTGATCGAGGTGGTAATTGTGTATCCGCGGGGATCACCTGAAGTTGCTCGCGTGTGAACCCACGCTGAGGAGCAGTTGAATCTAATCTGTAGATTGCGTTTCTCCCAGTTGATCTGGTTATGCTAGATATCTTATGTGTTGTAACGCTCCATATAGGATCAGTTGCCCTTTTTTTTCCTCCTTCGAGTTCGCCGGGTTCGTATAAATACCTAACGGTGACATTACCCAGCAACGGGGACGCTAGCGTCGTTGGCTGCGTTGAAACATGTCCGTGAATCACTTTAGTGATCGGGGGTATATATTTTTTTGTGATTGCATTTACAGGTCTCATGTTTGTTGTTCTGGTAATTTCATTATTCAGTGCGGCTATCACGTTTGGCAGTCTTGCAACCCATTCACGAGATCTCGTATCGTAAATGAATTCCCTCGCGTACTGGTATCCGAATAATCTCTCAGCGAGTGTTCTATTAAATCGCTCAACAATTGCCTGATCCCGATGAATTTCAGTATGTCCTCGTCGTATGGTAACGTTATGCTGCTTTGTCAGTGATAACACCGCACCCTGAAATTCCTTGCCAGGATCAACTTGTAATAATCGTGGCCAGTTTAGAGGTCCTCGTTGATAAATTCGTTTAAACGCAGAGGCGACTTCGGACGCTGTTTTAGTCGCTAACGGTTCTGCTTCTTTGTATCTACTGGCAACATCAACTACTGTTAGCGCGTATTTGTATATTTTTCTGCGGACAGTATCATGAGGCAGGAATAGTATGTCAGCCTGATGAACTTCATTGGGGGTACTAACATCAAAATGTGCAAAGTTGATTTGTCGAGGTGGTGGTAAGTAGATTTGCCATATTGCTTGTTTTGACAGCCAATTTTTGGCAACCTCGCGTGTTACTGATGCCGCGTTGGCGAGTTTATTAATTGCTGAGTTACCTCTCCAGTATCCGATTGGGGAATAATAAATCGCTTGCATTTTTATTAATTATCCAGCGCCTAATGCTAATTTAGATTTCATCGCTGATCTTATTAACCAATTAGCGAGTGACTCCTTAAATGATTTATTTTTTATGGCGCTTAGTGCATGAATTAATTTCACATCCGCGATATGCCTGTCTTGCAGATCTTTACTTCGATAAGCAACATCATGCATGTGACACGCTGCGTCGATAGCGTTTATCGGATACTCTCCCGGTTTTGGTTTAGATTGTTCATCAAGTCTGATATCTAGTCGTGTCCCTGGACCGCAGTAATTGTATCCTGGGAGATGTTTTTCTCCGGGATATTTAGCCCAAGGGGTACCTGGAAGTCGTCCGAGGGTTGCTGCGATGTCACCTCCGCCGACTTTGTCAGGCTTTTTTTTTGAAATCTAAATTTTTTTGTGCCACATCGCGCACACTTACCAGAAAGTGCTTGTCTGTTATTTTTTGTTGTAATGGTTGTTAGATCATTCGTAGGGGTTTGTGCCTTACACTTCACACAATATAGATCCATAATTATTATTCCTTATATACAAATGGAGATCACTGATTTTTCTGCGACGCGAAGGAAAGAACCAGTCAAGCATAATTCAGTGCTACCAAATTCTATCAGAATGATCATCATAGGACCGTCAGGATCAGGTAAAACACAGCTGTTGCTGAACATGATAATGAAGTGGATGAAATGGGACAAACTATACTTGATAGCTCCGTCTGTGGATGATCAACGTTGTTATGATGTTATAAAAGATTTTAATGAGAGTGCAAAAGCGCTGAGTGAAGACGGCGAGGATGTTGTTGAATTTATAACTGATATTGAAGAAGCTCCGTCCGTGGAAGACCTTAACGGGGAAATAAATAACCTAGTAGTGTATGATGATGTGATGCTGGACAAGCAAAAAAATCCTGCAAGAATATTTTCACGAGGTCGTCATAAAAACACCGATGTCATTTATGTTACTCAGCGTTATACACAAATTCCAAAAGTAATCAGGGATAACTGTAATCTTCTTGCTGTGTTTAATGGAGTTGATGTTCATACGCTGAGAAATATTCATCAAACCTGGTGTAGCGGCGATATGGATATTAATAAGTTTAAGAATTTCTTTAGTCGCGCTCAAAGAAACCAGCACGGATTTGTGACAATAAATTTACACGATCCCAGAACAAGATACCGTATCGGACTTGATACACTGTATGGTTAACATAAAAATGTTTTCTTAGGAATCGAAGATTCCCATGGAAATGCAGAGCATTTCTCGGAAACTCATTTCGTAGAGCAGCAGAGGGGGCGTAAACTACACCTGATTTTTCGATGATACCTCACCGTGGAAATTATGTCGGATACGAGTCGGATTTATTGAAGTAACTCGCGTTATATCAGCGGAAATACAAAGCATTTCTGGAAATGCGAAGCATTTCTCAAGGACATTTTTTTTTGTCTCGTTTTCTGAATAAAAGTGTTATTTCGTCGAAATAAGCCCTCTATCGAGGAATAGTTTCCTGGAGGGGTTTATTGTGAAAATAGTTTCGGTCTGTTCGCCCCCTCTGCTGCTTGTCCGATATCATACAACAGTTGCCCCCGAACAGCCAACGACAAAAGTTAGCTACTTATAGAAAGACACAAGGTAGCTACTTATGGGAGAGAAGCACTCAAAGGGACGATACTTTTGGCTTCAAACCAGTCCATGAAGACGTGCCACTAAGCCTTTAAAGTGGAGGACCTTCTAGTTCGTGGATCTGTTTCCACGACTGAAGCGTTTACTTGTTTTTGTTGCAATGCTGTCCTGACAATAGCCAAGGAGCAAGGAGAAGACGTTCTGGGCGAGGATGGCGCACCCGAGTCGAGGTTGTTGAGAAGATTCGACCTGGCCGGGATCTTCCTGAGTAGATCTATTCGCCGGATTGATATCTTTGTCCGAGCATTTGTCACAACGGAGAGGGGAAATCAGAATCGTACTGCACTTCTGGACTTCGATTTCTCCATAATCTTTGGAACTAAGATCGTCGAGTGGGGGGAGGGGGAGGGCAGGTGTAGGCAAAAGCTCAAAGAACCTCACAATTAACAGAAATAGCGTTGAGTGGGGAGACGGAAATTGACAGGTTATGACTCCAACTAGTTGCAAAGAAATACCGATCACCAGACTCCCCCATAGCTGGCAAATCTGAATAAATACCGACGGACGAATGGAGGGACCATTCCAGACCAAAATGCAGAGTCGGGGTTATTTAGTATTTAGGAGATGTCACTATTAATGAGGTGCTTCGTCTCGTTCTGAAGATGATACTTAAAGGTTTTACCATATTTTACAACAGATCTGTAACATCTGAATGACTCTCAAGGCCTTTCATGCCAGGATGTTGTAAAATTTGGTCAAATTCTCTTTAATTTGTTTTTATGAAAGAAGCTGTTAAAAGGTTTTACTATTATTTCTTACAGCTGCCATATTTAATAGGAAATAGGTACCCATTGTATAAAATTGAAAGCTCTGTGTCAGGACGCATTTGAATATTTTATGTTTTTAGTAATGATGGATATGTTTGGTGGCAGATCAGCAACATTTGTACAGATGTTGATTAAGCTTTTTGTCATATTTAGTCAAATTTTGGTGAACCGATTTTGAGAAGTTGTTTAAAGGTTATTACATTGTTAGTAATGTGTTCATATTTGATGAAAGTTCCTACGAATTTGAAAATTCTTCATGCCCTGGATGGATATTCTCTGACCATTTTAACTGAAATTGGTCCAGTGGTCTTTAAAACAATCGGACATTTGCAAAGGCTGCCCATTGGTTGATGTACAATGGATGCAGGACCATATAATAAACAGCTAAAACCTTTGAGCAAAGTAAACAAAAATCTATAATTGTTGATTAACACATGAGAAATCAAAATTAGCTCATCACCAGTGCACAGAGTTCTGCCTAATTTCCATTAAAATAATTTATTTTGTATACCGTTTTTTTTAATTATTTTGGATAGTAACTTTTTCTAAAGCAATGTTATAGTTGTACAAGGAACATAGTCATCAGTCAGACCATTGGGTTTGTAAATGGTATATAGTCATGACAATTACCCAGTGTATATAGTCATTAAAAAAAACAAACCCCAAGGTAATCACATTAAGTCATGTATCAGTCCACATGAAGAAGTTAAATTTTGTTTGCCAATATGTGATGGCTCACACCTTTCCAACCAAAATACTGCTCAGTGGTCAACGGTATCATGTTGAAGCCTAACAGGTAGAGCCTGTGATCCATTAATAACAGTTACGCAGGTGTCAGCATTTATTTTCTACCATTTCCTTAAACACAATAATATGAAACATTGAGCTTCATGATTAGAAATATGGCAATTTCTATTATAATCAAAATAAAACTAAAGATTTAATTAAAAAAAAAACGTCACCCAATAAAAACAAACTTGCCAAATCATTTAAATGCAAAGACTAATTAGATCATCTGTATATGAATCTAGACATGCGCACTGGTCAAGCAGTTTCTGCCCTATAAGAATTTAAGATTGTAATCAAAGAAGTCCAAAAGGAACCCCAAAAGTAATAAAAATGCAAAGATCACTTAAATGGCAAACCCCCTCCCCAAAACCACAAAAGAATCCGTACAACTGAATATGCACAGGAACAAAGTGATTTTGTCAAAGTTTTGTGATTTTCATGTAATTATGCTAGAAAGCCAACTCCGAGCAGGAGGGTGGGAGCATATCAGGTTTTCCCAGGGATGTACTAAAAGAAAGGAAACTAAAAGCAAATTTGTTGATTCATTATAATAATTTATTTGAACATGAGCAAGACTTACATTAAAAACTCTCACAAATACACAACCAATTGTCATGCAAAACTCAAACTTTGCTGCTTTTTCAACACCATTCTATTTGCAATATGTAATCAGCATTTAAAAAAAGGGATGTCTAAACACCGATGGTCCATCTGTGCCCTCCAAGCTCATTATTCACCCTTGTGAATGCAAGCAGGTACATGGGAACAAAAACCTGCTTTGTTACATGGTCAATGCTTACACTGCTGCAATGTCATTTAGCAGTGCCCTTCAAGTCCATTAATCATCCTTGTGATTGCAATCAGGCATACAGGGACAAAAACCATCTTTATTACATGGAAAGCGCTTAATTATATTAACTCAATATTGCTGCAATGTCATTAACAATAGTCATTTGCCAATTAACTGGTCTGTAACTCTCCGATTATAAGCCCCTCACAACTTCTATTAGAGTTTAACCAAGTTTTATTTAAGCAAGATGTCTTTATGTTGAAAAGCACATAACACTTTTTCAAAAAATATTTTAGACTCGCATCTTGAGCTTATCATACTATCTATATCATACTATCTACTACACTGTCATAAATTTGTCATACCTGGGAGTTGGGTAAAAATCACCACTTTAACCATTCACCACAAAATAAAAAATTATAAAATACTTCTCATTGATAAACTTGACACTACCCCGTAAGACAGATGGGCAGTCTTCTTTCCAAGTACATCCGAGTCAAACATTAACTGGCAAAGAAAAAGGTTTTAAAATTCCCAGTAAAATAATTGCAGGAAATCATTACTTATTCCTCTTCTATTACATTATTTCATTGTACCATCTTGAAATAAATGGAGGAAGTACTTATTTTTTGCCACCAATATAACTCCTACAAACAGTTTCAACTTGGTTCTCTTGATTGATGGGTGATGACAGAAATAGCCAAGTGTTTACATACATATATATGCACAGATACTAAATCCTGTTGCTATCTAATCCTACAAGACCCAAAACTACTACATCACACCAAAATATATTTGCTTGGAAGCTGACCCAGACACACATGCATAAGACTTCACACCATGGTTATACTGACAGGGTATGAATACTGTCAGCGTATTAACTGCTGTCTTTTATTACACGACTACGATCTAATAACAAAATTATTATGTTCTAGAAAATAAAAATCCAATAAAACTAATAATTACTGTCTGAAAATAGGATAGAAAGACAATAGCCAAACAAACCTTTCTGTAAGAGATAAAACAGCCACACTCACTAATATCTGACACTTGCACACTGCATTATATTCTCCTACACATTTTGAATACATGTATTTCTTAATTGGTACAAATTAGTTTCAAAGGTTTCACTTTGAACGCTGATAATTTCAGTGTAACAGAAGTGAAATAATATAAACTGTTCAAATCACCATAGATATTAAGGTAGGAATACTTTTTGTAACCATTCAATTCCATAATCTATTGTAACAAACAGTGTCACTACAATCACTGTACCAAACATAAAAAGCTAACATTAATACTGAACATAATAAAATATCAGAACAATTATCATAATTTACCTATACAAAGACAGACAATGTCAGTTTTCTACATTCGTACAAAACTGAAAAAGATAACTACAATTCAAAGTCTAAAGATAATTTTAGTTCACAGATAATTATAATGCACAATCCATTGGCAATTAAAATGCCAAGTCCTAAATAATATGTGGAAATCTGTATATTCAGCATATTTAAAAATACTGGACCTGAGGTCATGTGATGCAAGAAGCTTAAGCTTGCAAGGGCATTCTATGCAATGTGAACAAAGACCCAACATTTTTTTAATACTCAATAATCTTTTTATAAACCTAAAATCAAGCATACCAGTAATTAGCCAGGGCTAGTTCATCTAACTGGGGCATATTTACCATATAAGGAAGCAGTGAATATTTTTTATATCTATTATGGCTATTATGGTTCTTATTTTCAATTGTATATTTCATTATCAGTTTTGCTATCAAGTTTATTTAGGATAGCTGAATTCTTGTGCTTTTATATACATAGCTTCTTGCTTAATACAGCCAAAAGAAGTACATCATATAATCCTTCTATGGACATTAACTGGGTGATCTAAAGTTTATGATGAAAGAAATGATCAATATCAAAAGAAAGATTCATGCATAGATACAACAATTAGGAAAATCAGTTTGAAATCAGTTTGATATATGTAAATAAGTCTACCATATATAATGGTGTACAAGTTGATAGATGCAAATAAGTATATGCCATATATATTGGTGTGTAAGTTGGACCCAGCAGCAAACAAGATGGACTATGATCTATCATGCTGGCAGATCTGGGTCTATGTTATATCCTCTTGTGATTAGTTTTAACAACTGGTATTTACCCAGATCTGCATTATATGATTGCAGATCAGGATCTATACAGTTAGCAGCTGGATTCAACTTTTATACGAGTACATATGGTATAATAGGTACTCATCTGATGTGCCATGCTTCACAAGAATGAAATAATTACATGTAATGGCCAAATAATACAACATTACACATTTATTACATATAATGGCCAAATGTAATACAACATTACACATTTATTACATATAATGGCCAAATGTAATACAACATTACACATTAGTTACATTCAACATTTATAAAACTGCAATCAAAACCTGCATGTCAAATTCTAAACAATGCAAAGAGAAATTTTGTAGAGTTTTAATGGGAAGACTATCAAATTAAAACTGGCAATTTATTTCTATATAATGGAAGACTAACCTGTAAACCATCTTTTTATGATTGCTACTATATGTTAAGATTTTCTACATATCTAAGTCTGCTGCAAATTCAAAGTTCTTGTAATTGCTCATATAACCTATTTTCTTTAACACATGCATACCCTATGAATGTAAACAATAAACATCAAGTAATGGTTTTTTGCATACCTTATGAATGTAAACAACGAAAACCAAGTAATAATGTCATTTGATTGTTTTATGAAGATAAACAATAAACCCCAAGTAATAATGTCTTTTGCTTGCTCGATGAAAATATAAAGTATTGGCGTTTCTTGCTTGCTCTATGAAGATAAACAATATACAACAAGCAATTATACAGTTTTTGCTTGCTCCAAGATAAACAACAATAAACAACAAGTAATTTCACAGTTTTTGCTCGCTCTATAAGATAAACAATACACTTAAAGTAATAATACATCTTTTGCTTTCTCTCCTGCTTGATTTATATATATTTTTGTTTTCAAAATGCCTTGAAGTTGACCCGAGTGTAGATTTCAATGCTGATCTCTTATGGTTTTTACAATACTAAATTTCGGTCAAAGAAGGGAAAGGGTGCATTAACCTTTGGTTTATTGTCCATCTCAGGGACCTTTTAATATATACAGCAAACAACTTTACCCAGAAATTTAAAAAAGATTTTAAAATTACACTGAGGATAAGGATTATTGTTGTTGTTATGGGTTTCATGCCATTTTTCAGCACATGATAGACCATTCTTGGCGACTGGTACATTTGGTGAAGGATGACCCTGGGAAAGACTACCAACCCATGAAAAGCTACTGCAAGCTTTCTCCTGTACTCACTTTGGCCGAGCCAAAGATTTGAACCCATGCAGACAGAGATGAGATGTCAGTAATCTGTAAAGGCAAGCAACTTAGAACACTTGGCCACCAAAGTACCAGGGTAGGGGTAGCACATATATGAATGGGCAGCACTCACAAAAATTGGCAAACATCATGCTAGTGAGACCGTATTTCTCAATTCTTTTAATTCTTTTTGTCATTTTGTGAATTTAATGATGTATTTAATGCATTACCCTTAAAAAAGGCTTCAATACAAGGTTACAACTTTTTCCATCAAATCATAAGTTTCAGAAATGCATGTGTAATACTTGTTTTCATTCTACTGTTAGTCAAGGCTAAGGCATAAAATATCCTACCTTCTACTGTATGCCCATGAATCTATATTAATGACATTCGATTTGACATCTATGATAGCAAAATCACTTAACAACTGCAATAGAAATTTAGTACATTAAAAACCATACGAGACCAGCATCAAAATCTTCTTCAAACAGCTTTATGCAAATACACTGGTTAGTTCATAACATCTACAGCTGTTTAATAAAATCAAGGTTAAAAAACTGAAAAGTATAATGTCTTTCAATTGATTTTCTTCACATGAGAAGACAAAAAAATGCATTAATTGCATTGGGGGAGGGCAATGTCCAGTGAATCCAACTGTGTGAATTAATAAAATGAATGAATACATGAACTGAATAATGGATAAAATGAATGAATACATGAACTGAATAATGGATAAAATGAATGAATAAAATGAAATGAATACATGATATGAATAATGGATGAAATGAATGAATATGAATGAATAAAATGAATGAATACATGAATTGAATAATGGATAAAATGAAAGAATATATTAATGAATAAAATGAATACATATGAATAATGAATAAAATGAAATGAATACATGATATGAATAATGAATAAAATGAAATGAATACATGATATGAATGGATAAAATGAATGATATGAATGAATAAAATGAATGAATACATGAATTGAATAATGAATAAAATGAAATGAATACATGACATGAATAAATAAATGAATACATGAAATGAACAATGAATACATGAATTGAATAATGAATACAATGAAATGAATACATGATATGAATAATGGATAAACTGAATATATGCATGAAGAACTGTTTAACATAAAGACTTTTTTCCATTTAAGTATATTTGTAAACAAATGTAGACAAGTACAGTGGTTCAAGAACCGTAGAGAAATTATTTTTAAACTGCTACTTTGTGACTAAAATGATTAATTTACTTTATCACTTTAAAAAAGTAAAATTCTGCATGCTTCACTTAGTTTTAATAAACTGAGATATATGACTTTTCCCATTAATCATACTCGGAAAGTATAAAAAAACTTTGACCATTCAAATGCTGCTTTCATTCTCATTACTACTATTTCAATAGTCTTGCGGCACAAAACATTTTGTACAAAATAATTATAATTTCGACTGCATAATTAATTCTGACTAATTCAGTCTTTAACTTCACATGCCAGTTTTATACTTCAAAGGCAATGCATCAAGATTCAGAGGAGTGGGTAAGTCAAAGAGAAGATGCAAAAATGAATAAATGAATGAATAAATAAATCAATACATGAGAGAGAAATATAAATATCTGGATTTACACAAAAGAATAATTAAAAGGATAAATACCTGACCATTACAAGACTTTTGAGACTATCAGATCAAAAAAACAAATTTGTTTTATTCACAAAATTACACTTTATTTTGAAAAAGGACATTTTAACAGTAATGAAAAGAGGAAATACAGTAATGTCAAAATGGGGATTGTATAGTGTTTTTTATATAAAAAAATGGATCAAGCAATAAAGTAATTTTTGTCATTGCTGATTGTCATCATACTTCACATAACAAACTTTCAATAATGGTAAAAATCTCCCCTAATTAGAGAAAATAAAACAAGCTTTAATGTTATTCAGGACTTGGAGAAAATAAAACAAGCCTTTATTGTTATTTATGACTTGGAGAAAATAAAACAAGCCTTTATTGTTATTTATGACTTGGAGAAAATAAAACAAGCCTTTATTGTTATTTACGACTCGGAGAAAATAAAACAAGCCTTTATTGTTATTTACGACTTGGAGAAAACAAAACAAACTTTATTGTTTTTTATGACTTGGAGGAAATAAAACAAGCCTTTATTGTTATTTATGACTTGGAGAAAATAAAATAAGTATTTATTGTTATTTATGACTTGGAGAAAATAAAACACGCTTTATTGTTTTTTATGACTTGCAGAAAATGAAACAAAACTTTATTGTTATTTATCCTACATCTGGTCTTTATTTTATTCTTGTGTGTTCTTAATATAGCAACATATTTAAATGAGATCTTTCAAGATTCAATAAATCGCAGTCTTGTTTAAAGATACTGTTGGTAAATCAAAACTTGCTAACTCTGATAAATCAAGGATCCACATTTAATATTATACCTTTTACATTAAGTACAACATATTTATAATTGAAACCGAGGTTTAAGACGTTATGGAGTCTTGTCATTTTTTTTTACTAACAATTTCTTGATGGTCTATGGGTAGTGAATAGATTTACCCCCTCAATGGAAACCATGCTAGTTTCTGTGTCACTTCAAGTGCACTGAATGTGAACATCTTCTATTGTATTAAACTAATTTAAGAGGTTGACAGCCATATATACACACAATAAAGTACGATGCACTTTAAACATTAGTATACGGAGATTAAAAATTGAATCTCCGTATACTAGTGTTTAAAGTGCATCTTACTTTATTGTTTAAAAAAATCATACAACTCAATGAGAAGGAAGAATACATATCCATTGTACAATTTGTATTATCTATAGTTACATATCACCCTTTCAAGGGCATGCTGACTTGTATTATCTATAGTTACATATCACCCTTTCAAGGGCATGCCGACTTGTATTATCTATAGTTACATATCACCCTTTCAAGGGCATGCCGACTTGTATTATCTATAGTTACATATCACCCTTTCAAGGGCATGCCGACTTGTATTATCTATAGTTACATATCACCCTTTCAAGGGCATGCCGACTTGTATTATCTATAGTTACATATCACCCTTTCAAGGGCATGCCGACTTGTATTATCTATAGTTACATATCACCCTTTCAAGGGCATGCCGACTTGTATTATCTATAGTTACATATCACCCTTTCAAGGGCATGCCGACTTGTATTATCTATAGTTACATATCACCCTTTCAAGGGCATGCCGACTTGTATTATCTATAGTTACATATCACCCTTTCAAGGGCATGCCGACTTGTATTATCTATAGTTACATATCACCCTTTCAAGGGCATGCCGACTTGTATTATCTATAGTTACATATCACCCTTTCAAGGGCATGCCGACTTGTATTATCTATAGTTACATATCACCCTTTCAAGGGCATGCCGACTTATATTATCTATAGTTACATATCACCCTTATACTGCATCCAGCTTCGAGTAAAACGTGTCAGTAACTCCTATAAAATCCTGAAGAACTCAAAAGATTTATGAATGTACTGTTTAGATGATGATCCTGTAGTTTTACAGCAATCCATAAAAAAACTGAGACAATTTGCATTTACAAGATTCCATCTGTTGAAAAATATGAGACTAGCAATATTCACAAGACAATGTCATGAACTACATCTAACTTCAAGACAAACTCTTGATTAACTCATAAAACTGCAGAGTCACAGTGATTTGTACATAAAAATTAAGGTGATGGCCACAGTATTTATTAAGCTCAAAGCAATCCATCAAAGACTGGATGACTAGTTGTATTCACAAGATTGTATACTGGATGGACTGAGGGATGGACAGAAAAATATGATTCCTGTATACCTTGCTGTATTGGGCATATGCTGATTAAACATTTCCTGCACTGGATGTCATATCTCCTACACTAGAAACAAATCTCAAGCACTTGTTCTTTGGACTTGTCATTTGACTATGACCATAAAGAAAACTTAACCAATATTTTCAACTGATCTTGACCTTGCCTAGGGGAAAGTAGAAGAGTACTGATGCGAAAGGGTGGAATAAGCTATGATTTAAAACAAATTATTTATCTGTGTGCATAACAGTGAGATACTGACCCTAAATAGGACAACATAAATTTCACTGGCGACGACATTTTGTATTTAGTAGGTACTTAAACGGTCTAGTTGTATGAAAGTGAGACCTGTACTAGATGTTCTACCTGATACTGTGACATAAGGCTTGTGAGTCAACAGGACTATAATAACTGAATGCATGGAAACATACCAACATTTAAACTATTACTGGACAAAATTCAATGGCACAAAATTTGCTTTTTAAAAGAAAGACTATCAATAATATTAATAATAATAATTATAATAATAATAATAATAATAATTACAATAATATTGATGATGATGATGATGATGATGATATATGCAATATAATGAGAAACATGCACTTGTAAGTTTCATATTCAAGGAAAAAATGAACTAATAATGGGTAATGATCAAAATATTTTTAGATTTGTATTTCTTGCCATCTAGAGTAATAGGGACTTTAACAAATGAATGCAAAGAAAAACACAAACATTGAAACAATTACTAGAAAAAAATTCCATGACAAAACACTTTATTTTTTGTCTTTATTAAAAGAAAAGTCATCAATGAATTTAATAATAATAATAATAATAATAATAATAATATTAATAATAAATAATGATGATGATGATGAGATTATGCCAGATCAAGTGAAACACATAATTTTCGTTAATCTAGGGAAAGAGAACTGTTAATGGGTAATGCTGAAAATTCATTTAGATTTCCTAGAAATAAAAATTCAAATCAAACATGAACACTTTGAGTGATTACATATCTAATGAGGTAAAATACTATACAAGCAAATTGTTACAGCATACGCTCCATAGCTTGCACACACGGTATCTCACACAGACCACACAAGTTTGCTAAAAGTTCATTGCCAGAATAATCTACAAGGAAATATACACAGACACCTATATACCAGAGTACAGTGCTTATCTATGGACTCCATATTATAAGTTTGGATATATTAGTACATGAAATAATTTTCTACAGAATGACATCAATACAATCAAACAGGTTCCTGATGGGAATCAAACCCTTGCCACGAGTAACTGCACTTACTGTGCAGTTACCAGCATGCTACCCCATTTGGTGATGTGTTTATTCCCCCCAAGAAAGAACTGAACAAGGCTGGAGGCAACAAGATCTTGTGATGCACAAGAGTTCACTTGCAAGGCAAAAAGAAATGACCACTCAGATATATGCAACAAGTCACAGAATTAATTATAAAACAATAGCTTGAAATAAATTATAACTCTATAACCAGTTTGATTATAATGGCATATATATATATAAACAAGTACTGACAGTTTGGCTGATAATTAGTGGCAACCTTATAAACAAAGAATATAACTACATGCGTAACCATCTCATACTTCCCATTCCAAGCAAATTTTGCCCCTTTATGACTGGCCAACATTACAACATCACGGTATTTCTCTTTCACAAGTTTTCCCTAACACCAGAGGCCATCTCTCTTATTGAGCCACCTTTACATTGCTGAAGAGGAAGCCTAGTAATTGGAAGACAACTATAAAATACTAATGAATTTTGAGTGCCTTTGATGGGCCTTTAACAAACAAGTAAAATTCTTCATAAAAAAAACTCTGGCCAATATGTAGTTATAGTACAAGTGTAATGTTTTAATGCTTCTCAAATATTTTATTGACCGGCATTTCAAGCTATTGAGTATTTCTCAAAAAAGACAAATGCTTAGCATAACACTCTTCCCTAAGGTTTACATCCTGGTAAGGGTCGAATCTACAAATACATGCATACAGCAAATTAAATTATGACTTTATCTAAGATGGGTGGGTTTTTAAATGACAATGTCTTTCCCATACTGATCAAGTGGATAATTCTAATCCCAGTTAACTGAATACACACAATTACTTCCAATCCTTTGAATCTTTACTGAAAATGCAAAACTAATTATTCCTGCAAGTGAAAAACTAATGCATTATATATTTACAATATAAAGGATTTGCTCTCTGATGGCTTATTGGCAGAAGAAATGATCCTGTTTTCTTAACCATGCTTGAATGTTTAACTTGTTGGAGTTACTGGCAATACCTCGCAACAGTGAAACAGAACCAGAGGTAAGGGCTACTTGTTGCTTTCACATAGACTAAAATACATTACACAGAAATAAAAGCACAACCATGTCTTTAAGCCAAGGCTAGTTTCATGTAAAATGAAGAATTTAACATTACTATCATATTAAACACAGTACTAAACCCAGTAAAATGAAGAATTTAACATTATTGTCATATTCAACAAAATACTAAACTGCACTGACAAAAAACAGACACAAAAAGAAGTTTCCTTGAGCATATCCAAGGCACAGTGCATAGTCAAAATAAAACATTTTTAAGCTACAACTGAATTTCATAAATTTTCACTGAAGCAAATCAACACTGGTCAACTTCTAACTGTTGCAAAAATGAAGCTCAGCAGAACCTGAAATAGACAACTTTCTTATTTTCCTCCAAGATATTTAAATTTTATGTTATGAAAACGGCTGAGAAACTGACAATATGGATAAAGGGCTATAGAAGATCTACCAGTATGTAAATATATATTAACATCAAAACTCAATCCCACTGAACTTTAAAGCATACTTAATTATGGCACAAAGCAACAATTTGTCCTTCTCTAATTTACAATGAAACTTATCTGATTTGCATATTGTTAAACCATTTCTACACATACATAGTAAAGTGGCAGAATGTTAACATAATGTGACTGAAATTCAAATCATTATAATTTCAAACTAATGCCACATATATATAAAAAAATCACTGACACAATTTGCTAACTTCTGCATAGCTTTATAAAAGAACATATTTAGAAATATTTCTTACAGTATTTGAAAAATCAATGTTCAAAAATTTGAAACTTTTTTTTTCTCAAGAAATCAAAATGTTCAATAACATGAAGTCTCTTGAAAATAATAATTACTCTATCTCCCAAATGTAATGCAATAAAGAGAAAATGAACTTTCACAATAAGTCATCTTTCTTATCACAATCAAGGTAATATGGACATACAGGTGGAAAGACAAAGGTGACACTATACGCCCTATGCCCTACTGATGTCATGATGGTAAATTAAAAGATTAATGGAAAATGCTTTGTCTTACAGGCTGACCAACTGAATGATCCAAGTTCCTGCACAAACACTGGTACATGAAAATGTAATATTCATAAATGTGATCATCAGGTAGACTTTATGACTCAGACTAAACACAACTGTCCAAGATGTGTGAAAAAATACATGAAAACCCTCAAAAAGCTAAAAAAGCAGTATCCTATTCACTGTTTGGATGTGTATCGGAAATTTTCCAGAAATGAAGAGAAAATCTCCTTGAATTCTCTTCCCAAAAATAGCATGTATATGATGTTACCTTATGTAGCCATTTGCACTTTGCCTCTAAATGTCTCAACTAGATTTAAATTTTGTACATGTCCAGGAAGCTTAACATCTATGCAAACAGTTAAAATGATCACTGGATCATGATAAGTACATTCCTTTAAAATTCATTTATTTGTAGCTATCCTATGGATGAATCTAACCATCAGGTCTTAAAATGGTGCACAGAACAGCATCAGGTCTTAAGATGGCGCACAGAACAGCATCAGGTCTTAAGATGGTGCACAGAACAGCATCAGATCTTAAGATGGTGCACAGAACGGCATCAGGTCTTAAGACGGTGCACAGAACAACATCAGGTCTTAAGATGGTGCACAGAACAGCATCAGGTCTTAAAATGGTGCACAGAACAGCATTAAAAAATGAAGGTATATATAATAACATAGTCAAAGGAGAATTAAAAAAAAGTTAATCACATTTCTAACCCTGTGAGTACTTTCAAGGAAGTACCATATATACTTGCTTATAAGCTGGGTCCAACTGTAATTTGAATGACCTCCAATACGAGACTGCCTTGAAAGACCATAGTACAAAATCCTAAATCATCCAAAGTATGAATATAGTCCATTAAATTTTAATATAAACAAAAAGCTACTGATACTGTGTAAATGTGACTACTCCAGTTTCTCTTCACCTTTTTCTTGCTAAATCCTCAGTGGTGGAACCAATTCAACTGCAATCATTATTGTTTGATCTTTATCATCATTTGTTTGTGGTGATTGTTCTGTTCTCCTATTATGTCCCTAATTGAACTGCTGATAATGGACAAATTAAAATGTTCTATCAGTATTGTTTACCATTTTCTTGCATACAGATTTTCATAAACTTTGCATGTACTTTGACTAGAATCTCTGTTAAATGCAGGAAGCAAGTCTAATCCATAAATTGCAAAGGAAATCATAGTAAACTGTAAATAACAAAGACATGGGGACATGACAATTTAGTTAAATACAGATATCATTATATACAGGAGATGGAAATGATGTTTCAGTGTGTTGGGGAATGAAAAGGTACTTATGTGATAATGACTGTTGCCATATGGGAAGCTAACTGTATTTATAAACACAGACAAATTAGTAAAATACACATTATATAATTAGAACTGAACATGTACTGATACGTAAAACAGTGTAGATAAATCTTGAGCAAACTTTGCTAAAGACAACACGCAGAGCATTCATAATACAATAAAAAAGCTCATAAAAGACCTTTCTCTAGATCTTTCCGCAGCCTTCCAAGTAAAAAAGCTCATAAAAGGCCTTTCTCTAGATCCTTCCGCAGCCCTCTGATTAAAAAAGCTCATAAAAGGCCTTTCTCTAGGTCTTTCTGCAGCCTTCTGATCAGCGTTACAGAAAAATGTTTATCTCCCACCAAAAAAAGAAATCAAATGTTTGAAGAACATGGTAACTTCTCTTCACAATATTAGCAAAATGGGGGGAAAACTAAGATCGCTTAAGATTCACATGGAAATAAATCTGCTGGAAAAATGTTTTTCACTTAAAATTACAAGAGGACAAAGTGGTAGGCCGGAATTCACTCATCTGGCTAATAAAACAGCAGCTGGCCAAGAAATTGAGTTCAGCAGGATTGTCTCTGAATAGGATGGTCAATGAAACAATTTCCATGGCTCTGAATAGGATGGTCAATGAAACAATTTCCATGGCTTTTGAATGAATATATTAAGAAAACAACTGTTTTAAGGTTTCTCTATCTTTTATATCTTTATCCATATCTGATGATGTGTCAGTATCATCTCTTTAATACTAAAAGCGTGTGCCATGATGATTTCTGTCAAAGTTGCAAAACTCTGACAATTTGTTATTTTTGAGGTTAATCCGCTAAACTGTTTAATTTTTTTATCCTGCTGAGCAATAATCTTCTGAGAACAAATGATTTAATTTTCTTCTTTTTAAAGTAATGGTGAACTTTTATGATGGTCGATTGGCGTCATTTGTATGAATCTAAAAGTCCTTTATGTGAGGATGCTTTCTGTCGATTGGACTAAATTCTGTTGATCAACCCTTGAAAAGTTGTTGTTAGAACATTTTTTAAAGTAACAGTTGTTATATCTGATGAAGGATCAGCAGCATTTGTAAAATCAAAAAGTCTTTCATGTCAGGATGGTAATCAAATCCTGCTCCATGAATTTTGAGAGAAGATGATTAAGGGTTTATCTTGTATGTAATGTCATTTATACTGATCCTAAAATGTACTGCATGCTTGGATGCTTTCATTCAAATCTGGTCATGTTCTATTAAGCAATTTTTGATAAGTTGTTTAAAGCTTTTGATTTATTTAGTAACTGTGGTCATGTTTGAATACAGATCAGCATAATTTAAAAAACATGTTGCAACCTTTAGACCAGTATGTTTACTGTAAAATTTTGTCAAATTCCACTTTGCGGTTCTCGAGGAATTATTTAATGGCTTTCTATTTTAGTATAGTGGTGGATAAGGATCATTTGTACAAACTTCAAAGGCCTTGCTCAAATTATATTTAGTAATTAGTTTAGAAGTTATTTAAATTTGTAGTTCCCATTTTTAATAATGGTGGCCATATTTGATTATGGCTCAGCACTGACTGAAAATACATCCTGATGTCAGAATGTTGTTAATAACAATTGTGAATGTGAGATCATTGATGAAGAACCATAACATATGCTCCCTTAACAACCTTATTGCTAGGTGAGCTAAATTAAAAGACATCTTTTTTTTAAAGCTTTTGCTTTATCCTCTGACAATGTGCAAGTAAGTTTGAAACATATTTTTTTTTACTACAATGAAAACTAACATTTGAAAAGTGAAACAGAAAAACCAAGTTACTGAGATTTAAAATCTGTTATTCACATAAGGGTATAATGGAAATGTACATGTAAGATCTGGAAGACAGAATTTGAATCAGAAAATTCCAAAAGAGTTTTCAGGAAACAATTTGTTCTGCCATGCTATTTAGTTTCATATAAATATCGCTTTTACTAAATTTAACATGTACAGTAATACTGCATGGCATTGCAAATGACGTGTCATGCATGGCAAAGCATAACAATCAAGCCAACATAGTGTAATTCTAAGTTATTTCACTATGCTATTGTGTGTAATTCAAAGTAATTTCACTATGGTATTGTTTTAATTCTAAGTAATTTCATAATGCTGTTCTCTGTAATATTAAGCAATTTCACTATGTTATTCTGTGTAATTCAAAGTAATTTCACCATGCTATTCTGTGTAATTCAAAGTAATTTCACTATGCTGTTCTGTGTAATTTAAAGTAATTTCACTATGCTCTTCTGTGTAATTCAAAGTAATTTCACTATGCTTTTTGGTTTTAATTCAGAGTAATTTCAATGTGCTATTCTGTAGTTGCATGAAAGAAAATCATTATTTTCTGTCATAGTATTAACAGAATCTTACATTTATACTCAATGCAAATGAAATCTACGAAACTGTTAAAATAACTGCCAAAGTTTGCAAAGATATATATTATTTCACTTGTTTCATATTTTTTTTAAATATTAGGACTCACAAAAGATCCTTGTAAGATCATCTTCAAAAAACATGACCACAACACACAGAAGCTGTATAATGCTAACAATGACAACATTGATGCTGACAGAAAAGTGATACCTATGTACCTATATATTCCTAACGGCTAAGACATGTATATGTAACACTAAAAAACAACAACAGGGAACCAGGAAAAAGGTATTCTCTAAACATGACTGGTTACAGTTTTTAAATAGTCGGTATGCGCTGCAATTGGACCAAAGAGGTAAGGCCATATACTGTAATCTAATATACTGGATGCCTGCTGTTATTTACAATATATTACATTTTCTCTCATATCCCAAAAATTATACATTCAACATATTCTAATCATCTTTCTCCAAGTCATTTATCTCTTGCTCCATACTTTCTTTCACTCAATTTCCTCTCTGTCTGTAGTACATTCACTTCCTACTGGCACCATTTTCTGTGGCAACATATGAAAGACTGGAGTTAAAACCATTAGCTGGCCATAGTTCTTTGTTCCTTTAGCCATTCTACAAATTCATCTAAAAGGACAGGCCCTGAAAGATAGTGAAGATAAGACGATTTTATGACTTTAATTTCTATTTTACTTTACATGCAACTTTAGTTACAACAAATTACATAAACATCATAAACAGCCCCCCTTTTAATTCCCCCTCTTCACCATTGCATCAGTTACCCAAGTCTTATGGCCAGAATTCTTTGGCATCTACAAAATTGTGTTCAAAAGTACCCAGCTTGGTTGGACACACCTCAAATGTGGCCAGCAGCCAGCATATTAGTGTCTCCAAATATGTCATCTTTACACTTCATGAGTGGACACATAATGGTTTTTGAGGATGAAAATCTTGTGAATATTTGTTGATTTCTAAATTCAACACATCAGCATTTGATCCAATATTCTGAAAAAGTACCTAAGATTAATCAATACAAAGTGGTACTGTAAATAATATGATTATCCTAACTGTGCCATAAGGCTGTGTCACTTCGATAATTACCAACTATAATTACTGCTGATAATTATTAAGATGATAAAAGCAACAGCTGAGATGCACAGTACTGTTCAGGTAAAGTCATTGTAACATGTTGCCGAAAAGTAAAATGGTATGTTAGCCATTGTGGCTTCTCTCTCGTTGACTACAAACTATATCCGAATGGGTTCCAGACTAAAATCAGTTATGTCCTTTGTAAATACAGCATTTTGTCTAAGAGCTAGAAATTAGTTTGACAGTTGAATATTTACCAATGAAGGAATAACTTGTTGCAAAAGTGCAAAATGTCGTCAGACATTCTAAGGTTATAAGGAAAAAGGAAAGCAATTCAACTATGTGAAAAACCAGAATCGGGATTTCACCACAATAATCATATTTCAAAACATTTGCTTTTATTCCATAATCTTGTATTTTAAGGGTCATTTTTAAAAGACCAACAACTAAATCTTAAGGATTAAGGTAGGTCTGTATATGTAGTCACTACTCACATCTGTGTGATCCCCCTCAAGATAAAACCACCCATGTGATAAGACCACTTTCTTACTGATGAAGGGGGTGGTCTTGTAGGAGGATGACCACCATAGATGTATGTCACTGTAAATTGGAATACAGTTCTACTTATGCTGGATAAAGAGTATGACATTAAGTTCCACTCGCTTAAAAGAACATTATGTTTACTCCTTCTGGTATAGTAATATCATAACTTGACACCATGTTTAACCTGACAGTTTACTCAAATGTGTCAGAGTAATTACAATGAAGTCTTGTTTATCTAGATTACATATACCAATTTCTCAGTGTAATTACCAGGAAGTCTTGTTTATACAGTTTACTCAGATGTCTCAGTGTAATCACATCAAAGCCTTGTTTCTCCAGAAAGTTTTCTCAGATGTCTCTGGGTAATTACAATGATGCCTGGTCTATTTGTACAGCTAATATGGATGTCTAAGTGTAATAACAAAGAAGCCTGGTTTATCTTGACAATTTCATCAGACGTCTCAGTGCAACTACAACTGAACCTTGCAATCTAGGAATCTGCATTTGGAAAACAAGACAGTTGTCATTTCTAATCTGGAAGTGATTTCTTTGAATAAACAATCTCTAATTCCTTCCAACTATAATTTATCAAAACAGTGACTATTATTTCTGTACAGAAAATAAGAGGATTTGTTTGTACTGGCCATTGGGTACATGACTGTCAGCTTCAAATGAATACTGTAACATCATTGTTTCTATTTACATGGCTACATGATTGTCAGCTTCAAATGAATACTGTAACATCATTGTTCCTGTTTATATGGCTAAATGACTGTCAGCTTCAAATGAATACTGTAACATCATTGTTCCTATTTACATGGCTACACGACTGTCAGCTTCAAATGAATAATGTAACATCATTGTTCCTATTTACATGGCTACATGAATGTCTGCTTCAAATGAATACTGTAACATCATTGTTCCTATTTACATGGCTACACGACTGTCAGCTTCAAATGAATAATGTAACATCATTGTTCCTATTTACATGGCTACATGAATGTCTGCTTCAAATGAATACTGTAACATCATTGTTCCTATTTACATGGCTACACGACTGTCAGCTTCAAATGAATACTGTAACATCATTGTTCCTATTTACATGGCTACACGACTGTCAGCTTCAAATGAATAATGTAACATCATTGTTCCTATTTACATGGCTACATGAATGTCTGCTTCAAATGAATACTGTAACATCATTATTCCTATTTACATGGCTACATGACTGTCAGCTTCAAACGAATACTGTAACACCACTGTTCCTATTTACATGGCTACATGACTGTCAGCTTCAAATGAATACTGTAACATCATTGTTCCTATTTACAGGCTAAATGACTGTCAGCTTCAAATGAATACTGTAACATCATTGTTCCTATTTACATGACTACATGACTGTCACCTTAAAATGAATACAGTAACATCATTGTTCCTATCTACATGGCTAAATGACAGTCAGCTTCAAATGAATACTGTAACATCATTGTTCCTATTTACATGGCTACATGACTGTCAGCTTCAAATGAATACTGTAACATCATTGTTCCTATTTACATGGCTACATGACTGTCAGCTTCAAATGAATACTGTAACATCATTGTTCCTATTTACATGGCTACATGACTGTCAGCTTCAAATGAATACTGTAACATCATTGTTCCTATTTACATGGATACTTTAATTACCCTGACAGGAATTGTCAGCATTTTCTCCAGCTTTCCAAGAAAAGGTTCCCTTAAAGCTTCCTATGTCAAATTTATAGGCCTTCCTACATTCAGGGCACCATACCTAAGATTCCATTATTTACCATGAACTGTTTACTTCTTATTATATCACAAGAATTCTGAACATTTAAATTTAATTCCTTTAAGAAAATTTCTTAGCAGTACTTCTCATGGATACTAAATTATTGTAAAATTTTGATAATGTTCGCTATAAGAATTCTACTAATAAAAATTGAAATAACAGCACTCTCCATCAGATTTTATGTGTTTTTAACTTACTGAACAGCTGAAATAAAATCTTTTCCATTTTAGTAATTTTGAAGCCAACTGTTCTTATTTGTGACCATTTGCTGCGTAATAATTAAATTTTCCTATGCAATCTTTATGCCTAATCAGCCAAACAATCTCTTCTGATAAAATTTTCGGGCGCTGAGACAAAGTTTGCCTGCCCCAATTGTAATTGTCATTAATTTAAAGTAATTTTTTTTCTCAATGGCCACTGTACAAGTATTACTTCATCTGTCATAGTCACCATAACTGAGTAAAGCATTCAATTTGAATTTTTTAAAAATTGTTACAAAGTTATCTTTATATTTCAAAAAGATTTTTTTTTTACTTTCTCATTATACAGAAAAAATTGTAGCAAGCCTCCACTATCTGAAGGTGTAATGCTACTGATGTTTGGAAAATAAGAATGAGAAAGGGAAAAGACAGACTTACAAGCACCATCTTCATCATAATTGGACAAATCTGGATATATTGTCCTGCTGAACTCCAATATATTACACCACTGATCTTTGTTTATCACTTTATATTTAGATTGCTGCAAAATAATAATAATAATAATAATAATAATAATAATAATAATAATAATAATAATAATGTGCGTGTGTGATTTGGATTTTTAACATGGCTTTAACAATTTTTCAGTCATATCGGTACGATGTCTGCAGTGTGACAGTTTATAGTGATGTCTAGCACTGGGGCATCATGCCGCAGACATGCAGCATGATGTCCCACCCAGTCACATTATCCTGACACCAGGCCGACCAGTCCTAACACTAACCTTTTAATGCTGAGCGCCAAGCAAGGTAGCTATTAGTACCCTTTTTGTAAGTCTTTGGTATGACTCGGCCGGGGATCGAACCCATGACCTCCCGCATTCGAGGTGGATGCTCTAACCACTAGGCCACTGGAGCGGTCGTATAATAATAATAATAATAATGATAATATATGTGTATGTGTATTTATGCAAATGTTTGATCTCAAATGGGTAATGATTTAATACTGAATTCATGAAATGAGCTGAATAATTTAAAGCATTTGCTGGCCTTTCCATGTGTATCAAGGTAAGTTTGGAAATTTTGACATTTCTTTTAAACAGATTCTTGAACCTAGTTTACACAGACTATTAAGAGCCCTTACTTCATTCATTATAGTCGATATAGTAATTACTCTCTGAAAGTCCATAAAGGCCACATAATCTATTTTTTAAGTTTTGATTATGAATATTTTACAATTTAAAACTCTGAAAAATTGACAGTCTTTGGCACCGTGAATGGGGTTGAATTTTGGCCCCAAAACAGGCCCAGAAAATCCCCGGCAGACAAGGGATACATAAACCAGATGGTCTTGTTGGACCTGTCTCTCTAGGAGTCAGTGATATTGCCCTCTGTATTAAGTTGTTGTTCTTGTTGTTGGGTTTATTGCCATTTTTCAGGACAAGATAGGCTATACGTGGCGGCCAGTATAAATGGTGGATGAAGAACTCAAGAGAAACACCATCTCATGAGAAGCTACTGGCAAGCTTTCTCACATACCCACATTGGCCGAATTTGAGACTGGAACCCACACAGAGAGAGGTGAGATAGCTGTGATCCATAATGGTGATCACTTTAGACCACTCTGCCCCTCCACCCCGTATTATGTAACTACTGCTAAATTAACACAAAGTTAATGTATTTGAATATAGGTATGATTGTCAATAATATCATTTCACATATGTTGATCAATAAGACAAGTACACAGTTATCTAGTTTTGCAAAATAAATCAATCTTCTATGATTCATCCTGACAGATGCACTGATATAATTCAAATGACTGAGTGTGTAATTTCAGCACAATTTTCTCTGCTAAGTTGTCAGCAGACAAATGTAATTTGAGGTTGAAAGATATGATTTCAAGAACCAGGAACTGACTTACATCCAAAAACTGATGAAAAGCCCCAAATAAAGACCAATGCCTTCCTAGAACTATTGTCAGCATGGCTTTAGCTGTGTCAATATCCATACTTCTCTGATCTTTACCCTGAAATTTGACAAATCAAAATTACTGAATACATTTTTAAAGGAAACATATACCATCAGATTATGCATGCATTAAAAACAGGACAATTAAAAACCAGGCTATAGAGGTGTAAAACCTTCCTGGTGAACTTTACTCTTCCACTGCATCATATTGGTGGTGGTGGTAGTGGTGGTGGGGACACCAGTGTCATACTAGCATATTTAGTTAAACAGAAAATGCTTTGGGTAAAATAATACATCAACTGATTATGAAAATAAATTCTGTAAATGGAAAGAATTTGGCAAAATTAATTTAGAAACTGAGATTCACATTAAACAAATTATCTTCGTAACAAATACAACTCTCAAATCCTTTTGTTTTCTTCATGATTTAGGGAAAAATGACATTTGTGTAAAGAAGGGATCCTGTTGTTTACACAAAAAGTCACTGCACCTTTAAATTCAATAATTTTAGCTAGCTTGAAATTCATAAAAATTGGTACCCCACAAAAATATACTTCACTCACATTGTGACTGGTCTGGTTTTCTGTATTTTAAAGCCATTTTTCAACATATGATAGGCTATATATATAGCAGCCCATATATTTGGTGGAGGAAGAGCTGGGGAAGCCCTGGCAAGAACCATCAACCCATATGAAGATATTGGCAAGTTTTCTCACATAACCACATCAACTGGGCAGAGGTTCAAACCCACATAGAAAGAGGTGAGATGTGAGTGATCTGGAAAGGGGTAGACCACTCAGTCACATATAGTCTCAAAGTTAGTGTGAATTATTTACAAGATGAGTATGAAAATTCATGCAACAATAAAGACATAAAAATTTGATTTAAAGCTTATAAGGATGAGTCTCCTTTTAGTCTGCTAATAAAAACAGAATGATTCACAACACACACGTTTTAAATGATCAGATACTAAAATGCATCTAAGATATGCTTCACTACTAAAGTCTAGGGGAGATAGCTCTAAAGTAGAAAATTAATTACCCTGGCAAAGTCAAAAGCATATCTGTAAATATTTTTGAAATGAATAGGATCATCTAATAAGGATCTGAGGTAGTCGAGCTTTGCCTGCACTTTTGAGGTACAATCACATCTGAAATGAAAACAGTAAATTTGATTATATAATTTGGGCAATGCCAGCAAACTGCTATTTCACAACAAAACATTCATCAGTCCTTAAAAATGTTGATATTTTTCAAAAACTGATTATATTTTTCTATAGACATAATCACATAAAATAACAGAATATTTTAGCAAAAAGATATAATAAAATTCATGCACACAGTGCCTGCTATGCCCTTAGTAATGTGTAAGTGTATCTGAAATATGTGAAAATCTTTACATAAAAGGTATTTAAGATTCTATAAACAGTCTATTTGTTTCATTTTTGGAATCTTACGCCTTAATACCAAACTACTACCTCAACATTACTACACTGATAAATATAAATAAAAATATCTTTGTCTAACTCAGATGCAATTTTACATAAATAAATAATGTGCCAGTGGAAGCTGATTTTATAAAATTTCCAACAATTAAAACAGGTATTTATCTTCTGAAATAGATGCCTCTTTTCAATTCTAACATTAAAATGAAAGTAATTTCAGGTAGTGTCCAGTGATTGCACACTGCTGGACTAGTCCTACAACATGCAAGGTTCTCAATGAACCATTGGCAGCAAATCAGGTGATAATGCCTCACTGTTACATCATATTACTACTGGTGACACATGTCTCAGAAGAGATACCATATACTCACTTATAAGTCAAGTCGAACTGCAAATGAGAAAGATCTTGATCTGCCACAGCAGAATGCCCACGCATATCAGGGTCTTTCTTGTTTGTCTATTGAACAACAGCAATACCACCACCAATAATAATGATAATAATAATAATAATAATAACAATAACAATAATAACAACAACTTTTCACATGTAAGGTGACTATATTAGCTTATGTTAAGTAATCTGCATGTACCTTGGGGTCAGTGGTTAGCATGTTGGACTCGCGACCAGGTGGGTTCAGGTTCAAATCCTATCATAGGACCTGCCTGGGTTGGTTACCATGGTGTGTCCCTGGGCAAGGCACTCGATTCCAACTGCCTCACACTAAATAACCTTCATGTACTGCTGTCCCATAAAACACCAAATCAAACCAAAACCTTGGGTTATTTTAAGCCAAACGATAAAACTTTTCCTAGCCATACATAATTTAACATGTAGTTTTTCACTGAGCAACAAATATCTTCTTTCAAATCTATCCAGGACTCTTCAAGGGTTATATGCCTTATTGCTGAACACTTCTGAGATGGTCCCTAGTTTTAAGTACATCGCTAAAGGTTTCAACTTGATACTACTAAAAGTGATTTGTTAATGCCCAAACAACAATCAATATTTAAACATCATCACACAATACTAACAAACCCTGTACAAAAATTCAAGCATCTGTCTATGGAGCAATACCAAAACACTCATAGAACATGGTCTGAGTTATGATTCTGCACACATTCCCTGAAAAATGATTTGCTGCAACCATAAACATAGTATAATATAATGACAGTTTAACGTCTGTGTAAATCGAAAAGTACTATAAACAGGTGGATATGAGTGGCAAAATGAATACTGACTTCTAGCACAGATATTTTATTGATTTTAACAGAACTTTCAAATCGTTATTTCTTTTTTTGTCTACTCTGGTCTTTATTAATGACCCCACATCTCAGAAAAGTTGCAGTGAAAACATTGTGAGCTCTGTCATATAAATCCAAGTAGGGATCTTTAGTAATGCGGGGGGGAGTGCATAATAATCAAGTGAATATTGGTGTTATTTTCCCTATTTATCTTCAAATACTCCTTGCTAAATGCAAAAGATGGACTACGCACAAGCTACAGCAATTATCTCCTGATTCAGTTAAACAAGGAGGCTATTTTCAAACAATCTTTAGGAAGAGATTTTTTAACAATGAAAATTGCACAAATTGATATAACTTGACCAAAATGTGAAAATCTAAAAACGATTCAAAGACAGAGTCAATGACTTAAATGGTTTCATACGCTGGTTTTAAAAAATCAAGCTTTCGTTATTTACAGTAATTTACAGTAATCATACACAGAAAATAACAGAATGAAATTTTGATTCAAGTTATTACTTTTGATTGACTGATACATAAATACTGTGCTTACCTTGATATGACTCCTGTTCTACACCATGTTTTTTTAAAAATCAACTTGCATTATTATATGTTGTCTGTTCAGGATTGCCTAAATGACAATGAATGGAAATGTTGATGCTATGAGCAAAGACTGACAATGAATGGAAATGCTGATGCTGTGAGCAAAGACTGAGAATGAATGGAAATGCTGACACTGTGAGCAAAGACTGAGAATGAATGAAAATGCTGATGCTGTGAGCAAAGACTGAGAATGAATGGAAATATCGGTGCTGTGAGCAAAGACTGAGAATGAATGGAAATGTTAAAGCTGTGAGCAAAGACTAACAATGAATGGAAATAAATGACTAACAATGAATGGAAATGCTGATGCTGTGAGCAAAGACTAACAATGAATGGAAATTAATGACTAACAATGAATGGAAATGCTGATGCTGTGAGCAAAGACTAACAATGAATGGAAATGAATGACTAACAATGAATGGAAATGCTGATGCTGTGAGCAAAGACTAACAATGAATGGAAATGCTGATGCTGTGAGCAAAGACTGACAATGAATGGGAATGCTGATGCTATGAGCAATGACTGACAATGAATGGAAATGCTGATGCTATGAGCAATGAGTGACAATGAATAGAAATGCTGATGCTGTGAGCAAAGACTGACAATAAACAGAAATGCTGATTCTGTAAGCAAGACTGAAAATGAATGGAAATACTGATACAGTGAGCAATGACTGACAATGAATGGAAATGCTGATGCTGTGAGCAAAGACTCACAATGAATGGAAATGCTGATGCTGTGAGCAAAGACTATTCAGAATTAAATGTAATGAGTACAATATTTCTACAGATCACATAGAATGCAAAGACAGCATTACCCCAAGCATTGCACCCAGCATCTTACATAGCATTACCCCCAGCATCTTACATAGCATTACCCCCCATATCTCACACAATAATCATAATGAGCTGAGATCTTCATTACTTGTGAAAAACAAACATAGCTAAAGCATATATTTTCCATTTTTTTTAACCTTATTATACAGTAAATAACATTTAACTGAAAGAGGTGCTTTATTTTTTTTATATATACACCTCTCCATCGATAACTCGTGCACAATGGGGTCCACAAACATAGACTGCACTATAAGCGAGGCACGAGTTACCGAGGGACCTCCAAAAATTGAAAAAAATTGCTTTGATATCGAGAAAACGGGGGGAAGGGGGGGGGAGGAGGAGGATGGGCGTTAGGGAACTGGGCTGTTTAATGACTGAATCCTCATTTTACAATCACGTCGATAATAATTTTTAATAATGCACTTTTTCTAATGAAGATGTTCATTATTCTATTTAAATAACATTTTTTTCTCTCAAAATATCCAACATATGAAAGATCATTCCAACTGGTTTGAACAACCATCATGTGTATGCGAAAAATCTGTGTATTATGTCACTGCTTTTTGTTTTCTTGATCCACAATTTGGGAACTAGACTACCTGTTGATACACCACCAAACAAGATTTCTTTTTTCTCTCAAAAACACGCGACATTTATTTCGTGACACGTCTACGTCGAAACTCATTTATTGTTCAATTAGTACAATGTTAATGTTGTGATTTCATTGGAAGTAATAATGAAATTTCTTATCATCCCGTAGGATATCTCTAAATGCCAGTTCAAGAATTCTCTGAAACTCGCTTATGGTCCGTATCTATGAAATCAAGCTCTTTATTTTATGAAGTATTCTTTTCGCTTTGCTGTCTTGTTAGATGTGACCACAGTAATGAAAGAGTCAGTTAATTTAAGGTAGCTTCTGTTACATACACAATAACGTTTATTACAGTGTTTGATTGATCAAATGAAGTGAGTTCACCCGACATACAACCGAGGCCGCTAGATTTTAAGTTAGTCTGATTTTTGTTCCTTTTAACTTTTCTTTTATTCCACCTCTTTTTATTTTATTCAAAAGACATAATTAATGTGATAATATAAAGGAGGCCAGCTTTTAATTCAGTGCAACAATACAACAAATACTTCCGCAAGTCAGTTATCAAAACACGGCTGGCACTTAATTAGTTTCTCAGAGAAATGCTCACGGACATAGCTGTTACGGTAGATTGACGTATTTTACGTTTAATTACAAGAGGACACACTGCACTTATGATGATTTACATGTAAAAGGAACTAAAAGATGGAACTAGAACACAAATTTCAACTGATAAAAAAAGTATTTAATTTTTGGGTTTAAAAAATGGGATCCACGCCTGACACCACGTTATAAGCGGGTTCCCGAGTTATCAGGGCGCGAGTTATCGAGGGAGTGGTGTATAAACAACATGGAAGAAAAAAACATACATGTTGAGTAAGCCTGCAATAATGTGATGCAATGGGAACATACCAACATCTCCATATGATCTGGAAATGGAATGCTTACAGCTTCATGGTAGCCATGGCAGTGAATACAGAAGGTACAAAACTGGCCCCCATAGATCATGGCATACCTTGCTATACCGTGTACTTAAAATTGTATTCATCCCAAAAATATACAAAATGCTGTCTGATAACTTACTGAAGCTCTGTCATACCCTTCAGCCATTCAGCTAGTGTGAAAAATCCCATTGTTTTGGCTTCTAATTTCCAGGCAAGTGCCAACATAACCACCTAGAAGTAATAATAATAATAATAATAATAATAAAAATAACAACAACAACAACAACAATAATAAAACCCAATGGGAATAAGAATTAAAATCTGCACACTTTGGTCACAAGTCCGGCAAGTTCATGTGTTCATTAGTCACCTGTTATGACACACAATAAGCCTATTCTACATCCCCAAGGTGTAGTACTCAGACATGATTTTGGTCTTCCGTAAAAAAAAACCTGAAAAAAATGTTAAGGGGGATTTGGGGGTCCTCCCCCAATGGGGTCTTGAGTGGCAGCACCCTGGCCAAAAACACATTTTACACTCATAAAAAACTGCTCCTGGTGAAACTTATGATCATAAAATAAACCAAAATAATCATTTAAAAAACTAATAAACTTACCAAAAATGTTCAACTCTACTTAAAAAATTTAACAATATTTATAGTCACATGAATTTGTTCTCCAATACTATTGATGCTGAAGTTATTTCATGTGCGTGTCAGTGTTCACATCGTAATTAAGTCTCAATAATTTGTCAATTTTTGCAACAAATATATTATACTTCTCTCTTTTCATAACAAATCTGTAAAATAAACACCCAAGTACATCAACTATACACAAATAATCCCATACTTTCACTTGTCTTTTTCTCCAATGGACAGAACCTGTTGATATGCCAGTCGAGCTCTTTTTGCGGCTTTGGCAAAGATTTCTTTAGCCTTCCTTTTTGTCACCAATGACTTTTTTTGATCAATGTGCAATCGTTTCTTTTCCTTCTCAATGTGAGCCTTTCTCTTTTCAAGCTGGTGCTCGTATTGGCGACATGCTGTGTGCATATTCCGACAGAGGGCAATATCTATTCTCTCATGCAAGAAATCTTTCTTCTTATACATGTAGTAATTAACTGCACTTTTTCCATATGCCTTCTGAGCTTCCATTTTTTTTGTATGCATCTTCTTTTGTAGCTGCTGTTCCAAACTCTTACAACTATGATGACTGTTAAGTCAGGTCTTTCTTGTAGAGGTCACAAAATGTCCTCTAGCATTCAGTTTTCTTATAAACTGACCAACTAAATTTCCATCAACTTTTCGCACCCTCCATTCCTATTTCCATATGTTTTTTAAACCTTTATCTAACCTTTTTGTGTCATGCTCTCTCTGAACAACTCGGGATCTTTACAAGAGTTATGTGCTAACTAGTACAGGGTTCATCCTGAACTCTGAATGATAAATTCAAAGACTTTTCCCAAACTTTCAAAGACCACAAACAAAGATTTCCAAGACCTATTTTCGCTAACAACAAATGAAAAATACTACAATATTATTTAATGATGAAATTTAAACCATAATTAATTTCCTAAAATTGCTTTATAATGATCTGGAAGGTCAATATTCATTGTTATTTCAGAAATATGTATCTTATGCATCAGATTTAATACAAAATAAATTTTTCTCTTAATGGACATCAGCATTGCTTTAAATGCATTATTATAGTAAATTGCTGTTTTTTCTCTTCAATGATTTTGGAAAGAGAAGCCACTGCAGTCATCTTTTCCTCTGCTTTTCTCCTAAGAGCATTTGACTCTGTGACAAGCACAATGAGTCCTTTTAACTCTGCTTCTTCTGCCTTCTGAACAGAGGAATCATGTAGGCTGGCAGTGTCAGCTTCAAGATGCAGCCTTTTGGCTTTAAGTTCTTCCACTTCATCCATGGCTAACTCCTGTTTTTCCTTTTCTGATTTCCTCCTCATGCTCCTCCTCTGCTTTCTTCTTACCCCATACAGGCATGGTACTTATATCATGCAGAGGAGGCATATGTCATCATTTCATTGCTAATGATGATTTCCAAAGGTCCACCTGCTTTTCTCATTGTGTCAATGATTAGCCTTTGAGCTCTGAGGCTTTCTCTGCTGAGGTTCTCAACAGATACCTTCTCAATTCGAAGCCAAATTGATCGTTTTTTTTTACACAATGTACAAAACGCCTTTTGTTTACATGTTTTATCCTTTTTCAGCCATTCCTTGTATTTCTCTTGTTCAAGCCAGATATCGTTGAAAGAGCAAAGACCTGGCATTTTTAAACATGAGGTGAAACAAAACTGAAGATGTAAATCGATTTAACAAATTCTGAATCCTCGAGCGTGTGTTACTTTCACGCACTTTCCACATAGAGTGAGTGCTTGTTCAACTGGTTGAACAGTCTTGTTTGTGAATTAGTGTAATGAACGTTTTCATTGTTCCAAAGATGATGAACTTGTCAAATCAAATTGAACGATTCATCCAAAGAAAGAAGCAAGGAAAACCAACTACATCCGAATATAACGACCTTAGGCAATTTTATTTGTGATTATAATAATAATAATAATGATAATAATAACAATAATTATACTAATAATGAGGAGGACTTTGTATAACGCCTAATCTTTCGAAGTTTTAAGCACTTTACAATATTAGATAACACCTAAAAACATATATAATGATATGATTACAAAAAACAAACACCACGAAATTAGAAAACAATCAATGTGCTGAAAATAGTTATGGTGCTGACTTCCTTTGATGAAGGGTGTAGAGTGCATGTGTTACTGAAGTCACCACCAAGGCCAACTTTGGATGGCCAAACAAATACTCGTTTGTTATTGCAGCGGCAATGAAATGGAATGAATCATAAAAAGAAAGAAACCAGGAAACCTCAACTATAGTCGGACTATACATCCCCGTTTGTACCCTCATACCAATTTCAATAACAAAAATGTTTAATGTGATTGAAAGTGCACAGAACTAAGTCAATTGAATCACTGATTTATAATTTATAACCTGGCTGTGACCAGAATGGCACTAATACTGGCATCCCCTGCACCCTTTCATGCTTAACAGACTTTCCATACTAACACGGCGCCATATTACGTACACTATGGGCTACTTTATTTCCCTCAGACAACATAATGACGTAGTTCATCCTATTCGGTAACTGCTGGATAACTCCGTAAATTACCATAACATTGAGAGTTTGGAATTATATCCCATTGCACACATGAATATAGAAATTAAACCACTTGTTAAATCCATGTGAAAGGCAAATTTGTTGTTGACATTCTTTTCCTTTGCTTGATTCGACATTGTAAATATCAGAAGCAGACGACATATGTATGTACATCTGTAGTTGTGCACACACCCCTTTGCTGAAAATGGACTTGTCCAGGAACTGGAAATGGATCTCGAGTATGTTCATCTATTATATCGAAAACTTCCGTTAAGCATGAAACACACAGATGACAGTTAGGACCACTCTACTCAGTCTTGTTAAAAATTATAAATCAATGAATGAATTGACTAAGTTCCTTGTACTTTTTATCACATTAAAAGTTTCCATTATTGAAATCGGTTGGGGGTGGTGGTTTACAAACAAAAGGGTTGGTATAGTCAGACTATCTGAATCTAAATACCTTAGACAATTTTATTTGTGATTATGGAAAGAAATTAAAGGTTTTGGGTTTATTTAAATTTTCAAAGACTTTTAAAGACCTCAGGGTAATCTGCTCGATTTTCCCAAACTTTCAAGGCCTTGAAAATGCTACCTCATTTTTCCCAAACTCTCAAAGACCTTCAAAGACCATACAAACCTTGTATTATATGGAATGAATAATTTACAAGGGTCATTGTGAAATGGACTGGACAGACCATTTTTTAAAAACTGGATCGGAGATGATATAAAAAACGGACTACATCAAGAAAAATCAGATTCAAGTCAGGAGAAAAATCATGTCTGAGTACTCCATATGACACTTAACATTAAAATATATATCACAATGACCTAGTTTTCACTGATGACTGATAACATGTAATATACTGCAGCACCCCTCAAGATATAATTACATACCATGTTAACTGACCCCATAAACATTAGTACCTGAGAACATGAGCTAGTTGCAGCCTGAAAATAACAAATTTTCAGACCCACTGATGAAATGTGTTCACATTTTGTTTTATTTATTACTTATCTTTCTGCATTTTTGAATTTGTGCTATCAGATTTCTTCACAATGCATTCATCATTTTGCTTGCAGTCATTCTGCATTATAATTTTGTTTCATTTGTGAAATTACCTATTTCAAGTTCTATAACAGTAATAATAATAATAATAATAATAATAATAATAACTAGAGCTATTTCAATGGCTCACCATTGCAAATCTATGCATACTGTATTATAATTTACCTTCCACACCTATCACCATGGGGTCACAACCCAAAATCTCTTGCACAGAATGAGTTTTGCCACTCTGGATACATGCAAGAAGTTTAGTTAAAAGAGGATTTAAAATTGTCACCATAATTGCAATACATCTGCCTAAGTTACTATAAAGTTAGTCCGAGTTTCCTCTGACCCCATACATGCCAACCCCTGGTGAAGAAAAAGTATAATCCAAGTGGTCAAAAACTAGTACAGATGCACAAACCCTAGGCAGCTCAATGGCTTGTTGCTATCTCTCAACTTGACATAATTCTTGGAAATTCTTTTCCATTTCACATGACGATGGCAATCATATCTTCCGCCACGAGACATACTCAAATTGGCAAGTGATGTCCAATAAACCTTTCCAGCTTTTCTTCACAAGAATCTGAATACTCCTTTTTATTCTTCTGTGTTGATTATTAACACTTTTTTAGTAGCTTATTTTCCCTTTTGTCTTAAACATGCATCGCTTTCTGGATGCCATTTTTAAAAATTCTATAATCAACAGTTTGATCATACAGACGCTTTGCATGAACAGGTGCAGTTTAAAGCATCTGGGGTGCTGCTGTAAAGTCTGGTTCCCTCACTAATTTTACTAATTCTAAGATGAAACTCGGATCCAAATAAAACATGGATGAACCAATTATCTGGACTTTTTGGCAACGATAATTTTTCCTTAGTTTTTGCTAGTATGCCGTTAAGTCTGTATTTTAAGGGTAATTTTCGTAAGACTTATGGCAAAATCATAAGAGTTGGCAGGTCTGCATTCACCTATGCAAATTTTGAGGTGTGTCAATTTAACAATCTCTGATTGGTAAAATTCTACTGGAATGTTAAAATTAGAAATTGATCATGTGTGGAAAAACTTCAGGTAGGATGACCACATTGTATCTAGCAATATTATAAACAATGTCTGCTTCTGCTACTCATTAATGTGAGTGTTAATAATTAAATAAACACACTGAGATCAAACTGTCCAAACTTTTGACATAACATGATTAATTAGGTATGTCATTAAGTCTCCTTTTGCTTAACAAATAGTATGCAACAATCACAGTTTGCTGTTGGTTGTACAAATAAAGACGACTGATTAAAGATCTGGACAGTATAGAGCTTCATCTCAGAATAAAAGCAATGTCAATTAATGGCTCGTTAGCAGCAATAATTATGTAAAATACAACTTTTAAAAAAATTACTTCATTTTATTAATTTACCATAACTCAAGTAACTCTGTTGTATCAGTTTGGAATTGCTGTACTTATTGTATTATTATGGTGACACTATCAAGCAAGCGCATATGAGTAGACATCAGCCATATTCACCTGTGATGACTTAAAACACAATAGAGAAACCCTTGAGAATCAGTGGACACTATCAATAATAAATACAAATCAATTCAGCAAAGAACCCAGGCAAACAAAGGTGATTGGAATTCTTCAGGAAAATGACATATGTATGTAATATGTGTGATGTGTTAATTGTTTAAACTTATATTTATATGTTTGTACAAGAGCATGTTATAATAAAGTAAAATAAACACAAGTCAATAGATGCATTATTTTTTTCAAACAATATTGAACGAACAGTACATGTGCTGCTAGCAAAGACATGTACGGTGGTCCCCCTCTTGAGCCCCCCCGCCGGACCAGTGGCCACCCTCTTCTTACGGCCAGAATCCCTTGGCACCAACGAGTTTGTGTTCGAATGTACCCCTCCATAATGGCCACTGCTCTAACAAGACCAGTGGCCAGCATATTATTACAAAAATGTAAAATGTTCCCCTCACAACTGGCCACTTTTAATTTCAAACTTTTCCAGAACCAATAATTAATTCATATCATAAGGTAAGTAATCTGATTATCTCTACCATCGATACATGTCTCTCGATGTCAGGTTTCCATTGCTGAAAGAAGCATTGGCTAATGTACATGTAACAACAAGATCAATATTATATCATTATTTATAAAAACTGATGTTTACAGGAAATGTGCTCAACAATGTTGTGATAGAGTTTTGGGCCTCACACATCTTTTAAGTTCTTCTCATTGATGATTACAACCAGATATAATTGTCAACATAATAACATGGTCAGCACAGGCTAAATATAGATTTTGTGGATCAACACACAGAGAGAAATTAACCTTGAACAAAACCGGGTACCAGACAAAGACCAAAAAAATCATGTGACAATACATCTATCGCTTTCTTTAAGCAGGCATTTCATCCACTCTACAAAAGTTTCGGCTGCATAATTAAATCACATACAGTGAGCAACATCTGAATAAATCATTACCAAACATTAACATGTCATCACATAAACAGAGACATTATATTCTTTAGAAGAAATTCAGTTAGATTCTACTCAGTGACATCGAAGGGTGGGGAGGAGGAGACTTGCCAAACAATTTTATGTAGAAAAGACTCCACTAAAACAATTTTATGCTGAAATGACTCAATTAAACAATGTAACTGATAAGGAGATTATTCAGCAGCAGTGGGAAAATGGAACAAATGGAAAGAAGATTAAGTAACAAGATTTAAATGATGTTTTTGAATGGTTTTGCAATGTGCATGACAAAAATACCCCTCATGCTTATGTCAAGAATAAGAACTACTAATGCATATTCAGTTGAAACAAGTCTATTCTTAAGACAAGAAGAACCTTTTAATAATTAATGTTACTTTTAAATGAAAATATTAAATGCTTTGAAGTATGTACCTTTCTTACTACGTACATTACATATACTTCTCACAATTTTTGTTAGCCCCACTCTGGAAAGGCCACCTGTCTTATAAGGCCACTTTTCCGGTGCAGAAGGGGAGGCCAGATAAGAGGTGGACCACTGTACATGTACATGGTATGATGACATCTTAAAATAAAAATGTACACCATTCAATTATCTGGAAAACTAATTAATCTGGACATATTCACTTGGAATGAAGGTGTCCAGATTAATGAGGTTCCACTGTACCTAATAATTACACAACGTATTTACACATAGTGTCCTTAAAGCCCTGACAAATTTCGACATGAAATCGAGAAAGTGATATACTAGAAATTTCAGCTTACATTTTCGGGCTCTACTCCAGTGTCTTCACAAAACTTCTCCATTCCTTCTGGACCTAAAGTATCCTCATCAGGCCCTGAAATAAGGCAACTATATTTACAGAAGTTCACACAAAACATAAACAGTTATTAATTTACAGCTTTAGTTTTAATTTATAGCTTTAAATGCTCCCTTTACTCCAAGACCACAACACCATCTCATCACTAGATCTTTTGACCTGTGCATCAACGTCCCATGATGAAGTAATACATAGAGTCTGATGAAGTTCCACAAAGAGAGGATACCACTTTCAGAAACATCTACCTCCGGCTGATGGCAGATATAAATGACCTTTTCCCATCTCTTATACTTTTCACATTTTTACAACAGAGACAAACTTATGTGGGTACGTGAGAAAGCATGCAGGAAATAACTTGGTTTCACCTTAGAACGATTTGATCATTTTTGTCATACATCCATGTAATGTTATCTAGGGTGGATAATTGTTTTTCTAGGTAAGCAACTGAACTAGCATGTATCTCGTCGCAGATCGCTTGTGGCAAGAGACACTAAAAGCACAGGTACTTTATCCTTACTAATACTCACTCTCCTGTAGATTTGAGGCAAGCTTCTTTTTGAACTGACACACTGGTCTTTGGATCTTGTCACGGAGTGAATGTTCTCCACTTTTGTTCTTTAGCCATAGGGTTAAGTGTTACATTTGTAGTTTATTTGATATGTGAAGCATATTCAGTTTTTAATGTCGTATTGTGAAATGATGCCTTTACTACTATGCAGATTTAAAACGTTATGAACTTTTGAATTGTTACAAGTTGCTATTAGGGGTTTAATTTAGTAGCATGTATCTATAGATTTTAATTCCGTACCTGTTATAATGACCAGTTTGGTTTTTATTGTAGCTGTCTATATGTATATCTATATGCATGTCTGTGCGCATGGTGGATTCATGAAGGGTGGGCATGGCCAATACAAGTGGGCCAACCCAATTCAGGAAAACTGTATGCTGTCTGTATGTATGTGTGTGCGGGTATATCAGGCTGTCTGTCTATATGAACATGGAAGACAATATAACCATCAAGGCCATACCAAGATGAAACTGCTAATTTGTAAACTTGTGCGCATGGTGGATCCATGAATGGTGTGTGCGGCTGATACAAGTGTGGGCCAACTCAAGAATTCAGGAGAACTGTGGTTTGTCAGTGGACACATTTGCAAGTTTATTCAAATATTTATGAATCATACAGCTGTACAAATGAAAGAGTCATGTTTGTTTCAACTGCTTGTCGTTTCAATTGAGTACCATTGAGTCATTTTGATTAGCTTGCATTATTATAATCTCATTTTCATTCCATGAGATTATTAGAATCTTTTTTCATTCCATGAGATTATATGAATCTCACTTTCATTACATGAGATTATATGAATCTTACCATCATACATTTGAATATATGAATCATTTTTTTTCTTTCTTCCTTTGTTAATGTTTGGATAAAGTAACTGAATGAGACATATGTTTAGAGTGTGAAAGAATCACTGTATTTGTAGAATATATAATATTTGTATTAATTCATTTCATAAATTTCCATCTTTCATCACACTGTGTTGTGTTGTCATTTGATCCAAGCATCCATTCAGGTCTATCCTGTTATGAGCAGCTTCTTGTGGGTCGGTGGTTCTTTCTGTGGTTTTCACTGGTTCTTCTTCAACCATTTATACTGGCCGCCATGTATAGCCTATCTTGTGCTGAAAATGGCACTAAACCCTACTACAACAACAACAACAAATAAGAATATATGACCATTTGTTCAGAAGTAACTCAATATGGCTACTTTTAGTGAATTCCCCACATCAATATGACTATTCGTTCAGAAGGAGAAGCGATATCTAGATTCTCAAGATGGCCATCATGCAAGCCATACTGAAAGTCAGATCAGTGCCCTTTTAATTTAAGTCCAACTAGACACCATAAGATGTTTTTCAGTCAAAAGCCCAAACTGATGTGACCATCCACTCAGGAAGAGAAGCAATAACAAGAGTTTCAAGACTGTCACCATGGTAACCATAATTGATGTCTGCGGGGCATGATTTTAACTAAGGACCAACCAGACATCAACAGAAGTGATTCTGAGAAAACTCCTTATCAATATGACCATCAATTCAGAAAGAGTAGTAAAATATCAAGATATTCAAGATGGCCACCAACATTATTAGTGCTATCTTTGTTTAGGACTAACTAGCCATAATAAGATTTTCAGGACAATCTCCATTCTCATTTACAACCACTCAGACATCGTAAAAAGTCATTTGAAACTCCCATGTCAATATGACCATTTGCTCAGAAAGACCGCAATATTTTTTAAGATGGTCACTGAGGCAGCCATACTGGATATCAGGCTGGCACCATTTAAGTCAGGAACACTAGACATCACAATAAGTTTGTCAGTGAAAACCTCACATCTACATAACCATTCATCCTTCTGTAGTAGTGATTATAAGATTTACAAGTTGGAAGTTAAATCTGCATCATTTTCATTTAGGACCAAACAGAATCACAAGAAGTCATTTTAGTTGAAAGTTTCATTTCAATATATCTATTCAAGAAGAGTAGTTATAACAAGATTTCCAAGATGACCATTGTAATAGGCATATTGGTTGTTTGATCAGAACCATTTTCATTTAGGACCAACTGGACATTATAAGAAGTAATTGGGTGAAAACCACATCTTGATACTTTCCATCTATTCTATCTATTCTGAAGAAGTAGTGAGATTTTCAAGATGGTCATTGTGGCTACTACTATTCCTGAGATGCTGTGCAACAGGCATTATTTTCATTCAGGACCAACTAAACATCACTCTTGAAGTGAAAACCCTATCTCAATATGGCCTTTCATCAAAGACTAATAATATTTTCAAGAAGGAAAACAAGTTGGCTGCACTGGCTGTCTGAAGGTCTCTACTTTCATTTAGGAAAAAACTGACATTGTAAGTAGTCTCTGAGTAAAAGCCCATGTTGATATGATCATCTATCTGTTAAGTAGATGTAGTGACACCATGATTTTCATGATACACCATTCTTATTCAGACTATCTAGATCTTACAGGAGTAACCAGATATTACAGGAGTAACTAGATCTTACAGGAGTAACTAGATCTTACAGGAGTAACTATAACTTATAGGACTAAATAGATCTTACAGGAGTAACTAGATCTTACAGGAGTAACTATATCTTATAGGACTAACCAGATCTTTCAGAAGTAACTATATCTTACAGGACTAAATGGATCTTGCATGAGTAACTAGATCTTACAGGACAGGACTAAATAGATCTTACAGGAGTAACTAAATCTTACAGGAGTAACGAGATCTTACAGGACAGGACTAAATAGATCTTACAGGAGTAACTAGATCTTACAGGAGTAACTAGATCTTACAGGACTAACTAGATCTTACAGGACTAAGTGGATCTTACAGGAGTAACTAGATCTTACAAGACAGGACTAAATAGATCTTACAGGAGTAACTAAATCTTACAGGAGTAACTAAATCTTACAGGACTAAGTGGATCTTACAGGACAGGACTAAATAGATCTTACAGGACTAAGTGGATCTTACAGGAGTAACTAGATCTTACAGGACAGGACTAAATAGATCTTACAGGAGTAACTAAATCTTACAGGAGTAACTAGATCTTAAAGGAGTAACTACATCTTAGTAACTAGATCTTAAAGGAGTAACTACATCTTACAGGACTAAATATATCTTACAGGAGAAACTACATCTTACAGGACTAACTAGATCTTACAGGAGTGACTAGATCTTATAGGAATAACCAGATCTTTCAGAAGTAACTATATCTTACAGGACTAAATGGATCTTACAGGAGTGACTAGATCTTATAGGAATAACCAGATCTTTCAGAAGTAACTAGATCTTACAGGACTAACTGGATCATGTGATGAATGCATGTGTAAAGTTTCATGCCAATCCTCAGACTAGTTGAGGTGTAGTGATAAGCTTGTGCAAATGGATGGACGACAGGCCATAAAATAAACTTTTCTGGTCTATGAAACATAGAGGTAAAATTTGTACATAGCATAAGGTAGGTTGTTGTGACATAATATTTGGTGCAAGATATTTGAAATGTAGAAAGAAATTCACAAAGGTGGTTGGTATTCGTTTGAATGAACTAGAGTGTTTCTTTCATTTGAATAGCATAGTGTGTTTTATATATACTGATTATCACTGTAAATTCTACTTGGGATTTTCACTTACTACTTTGGCTTCTGACTCCAGCTACATTAGCAGGAACTGTTGGTTCCAATAATTCTCAGACCCCCAAATACATGTCCGTTGTTACTTCCATGCTTGCTTGAAAAATTAGGGACACCCTGTCTATTACATTTGTAATCCAAACATTTAAGGAATATCTGCTTGTCTTACAACACTATCAATCATTGGTAATGTAAAACTTTGTGTTTGAATTTTGTACATATGTCCATGAATTACTGAATCATATTGATTTTCTTGTCATTCAAACTATACGCGAAACCTTATCACATCTCCTGGCTCAGAATAAGTTTTAAAAGTTCACTTCTTGTGAACTTTCCTATATATATCTCAATTAACTAATGTGTGCACACCCACAGGTGTACTCACTTGTAAAACTGAATTAACGCACACATGCACACCTACCTGTATACTCATGAAACCATGCTATACATCGCTTAGAGCTGAATACCTCCCCATCACTATCATCTCCTGATCTCCGTGTCCTTTTAAAAAAAATATTAATGATATGCCAAACTGAATCAAGGTGTACACATGAAGAAAACATGAATGAAACGTCACTTTTTTCTTTTTATATTAAGTTTTTATACAGAAATATAGCCATATATAACAATGCTTTGAAAAAGAACCTAAATCACAAACTATTATCATTTAGACTCATGTACAAGTCAAGTCCAATATAAAACTGCAAAACCCAGATCTGCCAATACATAATGCATTGGCAGATTTGGATCTATGCAGTTTGTTTGGAGAAATTAGTAGAACATATACCCTGATCTGCCTGTGCATTATGCAGCTTGCATTTGGATTTGACTTATAAGTGAGTATATATGGTACTGTTGTAAATGTCCATATTACAAAAAGCTTTGAATGCCAATCAATCCATGGATAATCAAAAATGCCATTATACTATACCTTTGGGCATTGAAATCTGAAGTGAATTGTGACTGAAACTTCCAAAAAGACCATAAATGAAAAGGAGCAGCACCAAAAAAAATAAAGTCAATCTGGTTTTTCAGTAAAAGTCTGAATAAAAAACTATAGCATGAATGGATTATTAATACTAGAATAAAACTGAAAGTTTCAAAGACTAAATGTATATTTTTAATTTCTTTCCCTGCTCTCATAATTACATCATGTTTTTAGAATCAATCCTACAATGCTTGGAAAAATTGAAGAATACTAATAATCTACAGTTCATCAACACACCAATCTCATCAATGTTTTAAATTCTAAAATCAGCGTCTACTACGAGGGTGAAATTGCTATTAAAGAAGCTGGCCATGACCAGCATGGCAACCCTGCCCCAAACTGACCACACTACTGAAATATATACCCATGTACAGTGATGGTATGTTTGCCTAATTCTCCTGTATGCGGAAAATAATAGGACAAGGCTGGAGATTACTGACCAATGGGACTCCATGACCCTAAACTTTCTGACCAATGGGACTCCATGACCTAAAGTTACTTTGCAGAAACCAATAAGTTCTTTTAAGTCTTGCCATTATTTCTGATATCTTGACCCTAGAATGTATATGTTGGTTTATTACTGTAAGTGCAAGCCATCCAGTTTGGTCAAGGAACTTACTCGAATGAACAAAAGTTATTCTGCAAAACACGTTTTTCTTTTGACCATGATGACCTTGACCCTTTTGACCTTAAAATGAATAGACATCTTCTATGCATTAAGTGCAAACTCTACAGAAACTCTGGTCAAGGTATACTGTCTAGATCTTAAGCTATTATGCAAAATTCTTGTTCTACTTTCAAAGAAAAATTAACCTTTCACATTTTTTACCAAATTTAATGGGCTTCTTTCCTACTCAATGTGCAAGTTATCCACATCGCAGGGATACATAACAGGGATAAGTTATCCACATTGCAGGGATACACAATGACAGACAGAAATCGCACATTCTTACCATCAGGGATACATATCTAATATTCTTCCCATGACTGAAATCTCACATTCTTACCATTAGGGATACATGTTTGATGTTCCTACCATGGCAGATATATATCTCACATTCTTACCATTTGGGATAAATATTTGATGTTCTTCCTATGATTGAAATCTCACATTCTTACAATTAGGGTGCATATTTGATGTTCTTCCCACGTCAGATATATATATCTCACATTCTTACAGTTAGGATATATATTTGATGTTCTTACCATGGCAGATAGATATCACACATTCTTACAATTAGGGATAAACATTTGATGCTCTTACCATGGCAGATATGTATCACACATTCTTACAACTAGGATACATATCTGATATTCTTACAATGGCATACAGATATATCACATTCTTAAAATTAGGATACATATTTGACTCTCATTCTTACAATCAGGATATACATTTGATGTTCTTAACATGGCAGATAGATATCTCACATTCTTACAATTAGGATACATATTTGATGTTCTAACCATGGCAAATAGATATCGCACATTCTTACAATTAGGATACATATTTGATGTTCTTACCATGGCAGATAGATATCTCACATTCTTACAATTAGGATACATATTTGATGTTCTTACCATGGCAAATAGATATCTCACATTCTTACAATTAGGATACATATTTGATGTTCTTACCATGGCAGATAGATATCTCACATTCTTACAATTAGGATACATATTTGATGTTCTTACCATGGCAGATAGATATCTCACATTCTTACAATTAGGATACATATTTGATGTTCTTACCATGGCAGATAGATATCTCACATTCTTACAATTAGGATACATATTTGATGTTCTTACCATGGCAGATAGATATCACACATTCTTACAATTAGGATACATATTTGATGTTCTTACCATGGCAGATAGATATCTCACATTCTTACAATTAGGATACATATTTGATGTTCTTACCATGGCAGATAGATATCTCACATTCTTACAATTAGGATACATATTTGATGTTCTTACCATGAGGAGGAGACCTTTACTTTCTTGGATCTGGCATCATCAAATGTTGGTGAGGATCTTTTTCTTCTAATAGGCATCTCTTCTTCCTCCCAATGATAATGTTCTCCAGCTGTACTACTGCCACCCAAATTCTGAATTATTACAAGGACAGATTTTGTCAAGCTTTAATGTTTTTTTGTTGTTTTTTTTTTATCTTTTATAGTAAAAATTCAACAATACACTTGTATGCAGATTTTGTCCTGGAAAGTTAAGGAGAATGTATGGAACAAAAGTGTTTTATTTCAAATTGTTTTTATTGTGCTTTATTTAATTAAGCATCATTCTGGACATTCTGTGAAGAACTTGGCAAGCACAAATAACTAAAAAACAAAACAATTTAAAAAACAAGTAACTTAAATATAAAATGTTTTGCTCAACACACAACACCTCATAAAGCACACTTTTTTCATTAATTAGTACAAGGCTACCATACATATTAATATGTTGGAGAGGTAATATAGGCTACAAGCGATAAACATCATGGTGGACAGTACTGTACTATGCAAGGTGTGTATGATGGGTTGAAGTATACCCACAGTAAGAAAGATAGCAAGTCTACATGACCTTTATGTGAAAATTGTTGATCATTTATTAAGAAAACGTTGCAGAGACCTCAGTCTAGGGTTGGAATGTATGTATAACTCAGCCAATGGCATAGTGTTGGGATGTATGTATAACTCAGTCAATGGTATAGAGTTGGGATGTATGTATAAACCAGTCAACGGCATAGGTTGGGATGTATGTATAACTCAGTCAATGGCATAGAGTTGGGATATATGTATAACTCAATGGCACAGAGTTGGAATGTATGTATAACTCAGTCAATGGCATGGGGGTGGGATGTATGTATAACTCAGTCAATGGCGTAGGGTTGGGATGTATGTATAACTCAGTCAATGGCGTAGGGTTGGGATGTATGTATAACTCAGTCAATGGCATAGGGTTGGGATGTATGTATAACTCAGTCAATGGCGTAGGGTTGGGATGTATGTATAACTCAGTCAATGGCATGGGGTTGGGATGTATGTATAACTCAGTCAATGGCGTAGGGTTGGGATGTATGTATAACTCAGTCAATGGCATAGGTTGGGATGTATGTATAACTCAGTCAATGGCGTAGGGTTGGGATGTATGTATAACTCAGTCAATGGCGTAGGGTTGGGATGTATGTATAACTCAGTCAATGGCATAGGGTTGGGATTTATGTAAAACTCAGTCAATGGTGTAGGGTTGGGATGTATGTATAACTAAGTCAATGGCATGGGGTTGGGATGTATGTATAACTAAGTCAATGGCGTAGGGTTGGGATGTATGTATAACTCAGTCAATGGCATGGGGTTGGGATGTAGGTATAACTCAGTCAATGGCATAGGGTTGGGATGTATGTATAACTCAGTCAATGGCGTAGGGTTGGGATGTATGTATAACTCAGTCAATGGAGTAGGGTTGGGGTGTATGTATAACTCAGTCAATGGCGTAGGGTTGGGATGTATGTATAACTCAGTCAATGGCGTAGGGTTGGGATGTATGTATAACTCAGTCAATGGGGTAGGGTTGGAATGTATGTATAACTCAGTCAATGGCATGGGGTTGGAATGTATGTATAACTCAGTCAATGGCATGGGGTTGGGATGTATGTATAACTCAGTCAATGGCATAGGGTTGGGATGTATGTATAACTCAGTCAATGGCGTAGGGTTGGGATGTATGTATAACTCAGTCAATGGGGTAGGGTTGGAATGTATGTATAACTCAGTCAATGGCATGGGGTTGGAATGTATGTATAACTCAGTCAATGGCATGGGGTTGGGATGTATGTATAACTCAGTCAATGGCATAGGGTTGGGATGTATGTATAACTCAGTCAATGGCGTAGGGTTGGGATGTATGTATAACTCAGTCAATGGCGTAGGGTTGGGATGTATGTATAAACCAGTCAATGGCGTAGGGTTGGGATGTATGTATAACTCAGTCAATGGCGTAGGGTTGGAATGTATGTATAACTCAGTCAATGGCGTAGGGTTGGGATGTATGTATAACTCAGTCAATGGCGTAGGGTTGGGATGTATGTATAACTCAGTCAACGGCATGGGGTTGGGATGTATGTATAACTCAGTCAATGGCATGGGGTTGGGATGTATGTATAACTCAATGGCACAGAGCTGGAATGTATGTATAACTCAGTCAATGGCATAGGGTTGGGAAAGATGTATAACTCAGTCAATGGTACAGAGTTGGAATGTATGTATAACTCAGTCAATGGCATAGGGTTGGGAAAGATGTATAACTCAGTCAATGGCGTAGGGTTGGGAAAGATGTATAACTCAGTCAATGGCATAGAGTTGGGAAAGATGTATAACTCAGTCAGTGGCATAGGATTGGGAAAGATGTATAACTCTGTCAATGGCATGGGGCTGGAATGTATGTATAACTCAGTCAATGGCATAGGTTGGAATGTATGTATAACTCAGTCAATGGCATAGGGTTGGGAAAGATGTATAACTCAGCCAATGGCGTAGGGTTGGGAAAGATGTATAACTCAGTCAATGGCATAGGGTTGGGAAAGATGTATAACTCAGTCAATGGCATAGGGTTGGGAAAGATGTATAACTCAGTCAATGGCATTGGGTTGGGAAAGATGTATAACTCAGTCAATGGCATGGGGTTGGGATGTATGTATAACTCAGTCAATGGTATGGGGTTGGGATGTATGTATAACTCAGTCAATGGCGTAGGGTTGGGATGTATGTATAACTCAGTCAATGGCATAGGGTTGGGATGTATGTATAACTCAGTCAATGGCGTAGGTTGGGATGTATGTATAACTCAGTCAATGGCATGGGGTTGGGATGTATGTATAACTCAGTCAATGGCATAGGGTTGAGATGTATGTATAACTCAGTCAATGGCGTAGGGTTGGGATGTATGTATAACCCATGGAAGTATAACAAATTTATTGCAGTGAACTAATTGCTCATAATGGTTTATTACTCTTAAGTTCATTGAGCACAATATCATATGTGTATTATTCAAACACAAACTGCACTGGATATTATTGGGAAAATGATTCATAAAAGTAAGCCACAATGACCGGCTTTTACAAGGCTAGTACTCTCAACATGACTTACAGTATGTACAGTTATGACTCTTGACATAAAAATGCAAAAAGTTCAGGTTCCTACGGATAATTAAATTCCTTCTGGAAAAAATTACTGCACTATTACATTCAATAGGAATGAAAATCCAGCACTGACAACATCAGAATCCAGTAGCAGTAAAACTAAAGAATGAAGTGCACAATAAGCTAAAAATGAAATAAGATTTGCATTGAAAATATTAATGCACTAACATGCAATTTGGACTTTGAACCTAAGACATCAACAAATAATATTAAAATTAAAATTACAATCAATGTAGGTAAACACAGTTATCTCATCTAAAGCTCAAAGGTTGCCCTGACAATTTAATTCCAACACTTGGCATTCCTGTCAACAATTATTTTCAGTCAAAATCTGAATGTAAAATTATCATCATTTGTATCTATAATATTCTGTTATAAAGTAAATGATTGCATTAAGAAACCAAAAATAAACATGGACCTTTCAATGCTAACTGACCCGAACCAAAAGTATAAACTTGCATTTATTATGAATAAATCTTTGTCTTTAAGACTAGTAATGTACTTTGTAGCATGATACATGTATGTATGGACACCGTTAGGATTATACTAAATTAGAACCAGGTCCAACTTATTCATGAACTTTTTAATTTACAAAATATTCACTGCCAATGTTTTTATAGTTAGTATACACATCACAGTAACTGTACCCTTTTAACCTGACTGAAGTAAGATCGTATCAGTTAATAAGTCAATGTTAAGGGAACTTACAATATGAGACCAAAACAAGAAGGGCCATTGTTCACCAAGTATTCAGTGGTCATTGTTCACTGAGAAGTAAATGGTCATTGTGTACTGAGTAGTAATTGGTCATTATTCACTGCATAGTAGTCAGTGGTCATTGTTCACTGAGTAGTCAATGGTCATTGTTCACTGAGAAGTAAATGGTCATTGTTTACTGAGTAGTAATTGGTCATTATTCACTGCATAGTAGTCAGTGGTCATTGTTCACCGAGTAGTCAGTGGTCATTGTTCACCGATTAGTCAGTGGTCATTGTTCACTGAATAGTCAGTGGTCATTGTTCACTGAAAAGTCAGTGGTCATTGTTCACTGAAAAGTCAGTGGTCATTGTTCACTGAGTAGTCAATGGTCATTGTTCACTGAGTAGTCAATGGTCATTGTTCACTGAGTAGTCAATGGTCATTGTTCACTGAAAAGTCAGTGGTCATTGTTCACTGAAAAGTCAGTGGTCATTGTTCACTGAGTAGTCAATGGTCATTGTTCACTGAGTAGTCAATGGTCATTGTTCACTGAGTAGTCAATGGTCATTGTTCACTGAGTAGTCAGTGGTCATTGCTCACTGAAAAGTCAGTGGTCTTTGTTCATTGAGTAGTCAATGGTCATTGTGCACCAAGTAATCATTGGTCATTGTTCACTGAGTAGTCAGTGGTCATTGTTCACTGAGTAGTCAATGGTCATTGTTCACTGAGTAGTCAATGGTCATTGTTCACTGAAAAGTCAGTGGTCATTGTTCACTGAAAAGTCAGTGGTCATTGTTCACTGAGTAGTCAATGGTCATTGTTCACTGAGTAGTCAATGGTCATTGTTCACTGAGTAGTCAATGGTCATTGTTCACGGAGTAGTCAGTGGTCATTGTTCACTGAAAAGTCAGTGGTCTTTGTTCATTGAGTAGTCAATGGTCATTGTGCACCAAGTAATCATTGGTCATTGTTCACTGAGTAGTCAGTGGTCATTGTTCACTGAGTAGACAATGGTCAAAATAATATGGACTTCAAAATCTGTGTAAATTTGATAGTGGAAGTGACAAGCTACAATGGGGCAAATCCATGCATGCATCATGTTATAATATCCATTATGCAAAACTTTGTTGTGGACTAATAAACACTGTCCCTTGTCTATGTTAGGTATCTGTGTCTATGTTAGACATGTGTCTGCTACATAAGGACATTTATAGATGGATTATTACTGAGGATACCTATAAAAATCCATTATGAACAGATCTCCACTGTATGGATGTGTCACCTAAAGCAAGTTATAATATATACCTGTTACATGTTTAGGCTCTTTCAAACAGTAACAAGAAAAGAGTGAAGACAACAAACTTTGTAAAATTTAACAAATAATTTAATTCCCTAGAAAAGCAAGGTAAAAATGAGAAAACGAACTTATGGTTCTACGAATCAAATCCAAACATAATCCAACAATTAAAAAAGAGAAGTCCTAGTAATAAAAAGTCTTAATGAAACTGAGTTTATGAAATCCAAAATGGAAAGTGATGACATATGATGTGGTCAGCATCGTACTGGTGTATCAACAGTTCTTTGCTGAATCACAAAAAATAATATTCCAGTGTTTGAATTCTGTGTAAATTTCAATAACTGTCCTTGTCCAAGAATTAATTTATAGCACTAGTATTTCCAGGGAAAATAAACTTGTAATTCAAATAAATTAAATTAAACAAAATAATTTACCCAAAACTGGTCACAACATAAAACACTAATGACTATTCTTTCTCAAAACATCTTTAATAAATCTAACTACAATGCATTAACTGATGCCTGGATGTGGATCAATCCTCTGGAAAAACCTAATTAATAAATGTTATTTGTCACATACTCCAAGTATGGCCTCGATTTCACTTTATGAATCCTGAGAAAGAATTTTAAAAAATTATTTAAAAAAATTGTTTACTACAACTCTTACTGGTTCTGAATTTCGGAATCAAGGTCAGGAACTAGGTCAGCATTAGATATAAAGTTTTTATTATTAGTTGTTCATAATTTTAAAAAAACAGTCCGGTTAAACAGAACTGAACTGAATTTCTGGACAATGTCAAATCCAGTAAATAAAGTTACATTACAATAGCATATATTGGAATAAAATTTTTTTAAAACATACATAACAATACCATAGCTAGGACAGTAATCATGGGACATGTTAAGTGCATTTGATTGGTTATGACCTATGCTATTTTAAATATAAATTTAAGTAAACTTTGATAAAGGACAGTTGCCCAGGCTGGTGACTACAGAAAACATGACATAAACTACTGCACAATACTCTTTGCTTCAATTGGTTTTCAAAATTATACCAGAAAACATCACTGCTTACAAGAGAACTCCTGGCATTCATTCCAAATGATTGATCTTGCTGCTGTAAGCAACAATGAAAGCCTCAAAGCATGGAACAGTGGATGGAGTCCAGCATGAAACAGTGTCTGGATTGAGTCCAGCATGGAACACAGCTTGGTTTGAGTCAAGAATGGAACAAGGTTTGGTTGGAGTCCAGCATGGAACAGGGTTTGGGTGGAGTCCAGCATGGAACAGTCTTTGGTTGGAGTCCAGCATGAAACAGTGTTTGGATGGAGTCCAGCATGAAACAGTGTTTTGATTGAGTCCAGCATGGAACAGGGTTTGGATGGAGTCCAGCATGGAACAGGGTTTGGTCGGAGTCATGCATGGAACAAGGTTTGGTTGGAGTCCAGCATGGAACAGGGTTTGGTAGGAGTCATGCATGGAACAGTGTTTGGTTGGAATCCAGCATGGAACTTTGGTTGGATGGACGACGTTGGACTGGGGCGGCATTAAACACTTATCATGCAAGAATAACAAGCCTCTCAACCTCACACGTGTCCCTTATAACAAGCCTCTCATGCTCAAACACATTTCTTATAACAAGCCAATCTGCCTCAAACACTTTACTTATACTGAGCCTCTTTGCATGAACACTTTTATAACAAACCTCTTAGGCTCAGACATTTCCCTTATAATCAGTCCTTCTGTATCATACATTTCCCATATAGTGATCCTCTCTGCCTCAAACATTTCCTGTGCAATGATAACTCTGCCTCAAATATTTCCCACATAATGATAACTCTGCCTCAAACATTTCCCATATAATGATAACTCTGTCACAAACACATGCTCTATGAGAATCTTAGGTTCACACCACTCCCTAGTACTCTGGTAGTTGTTAGTTCACAGTATGATACCTAAGGAAACATTTCTGCTTGTGGCAGAAGTAAAGCAAGCATAAAAGTACAACTATTACATCATCTGAAGATGCTAAAGCATCTTTTTTCCAAGTCTTCTATGCAGTACTAGGTTTCTAGTACAATATGTTTCTGTGATAATACTTACCCAATCATAATACCCAAGGAGAACTACTACCTCACATACCCAGCCCTCCCAGGTTAAAACATCTAAGCTAAAAAGCTAAAAGTTATCTGCCCACCTAGGTGGTATATAGAGTGATCTCCCTTTGATACTAGGATTGGCACCAAATCAAATGAAATTGCCAGATAATACTGGAGTGGAAGACAAACTCTCTATATGGGGATGTAACTGAGGAGAGACTGGGAGAGTGTATGTGTCTTACGATTGTGCAGTATTATCAAAGTAACATTGTACTATAAACAAATTTGTGTCTTCTTCAAAATACATTATCCAATCATAATACCTTAGGAGAATAGGTAAGAGGTGGAGGGAGATACATCCCCTTACACCAGAGAGACCATATATGGTCTCCTAAAGTATGTGAGATAGCTTCTATATAACTCAACTGGAAACAGACTCCATTTCTTTGGGAGTGGCTTTGAAAGGAAAAACTTTCCCTCCCATCAATCTGAATATGCAGGAATTATTACAATTATACCAGAATCTATTCTTGGCAATGAAAGCAGTTTGATTCCTGAGTGATACTGATCTACCGTATATAATCGCGTATAAGCCAAATAATTTAGGGAAAAATAAAGGCCTGGAAGAAGGGGGGTCAGCTTATCTGCGGGCCAATGTTTTAGGTCTTTTTGCTGACTGTGCATATTTTCTGATTTTTCCAACACGAAGTTAAATAAAGGTAAATATAGACTTCATAATTCATGGGCCAGTTAGGTTTACCAGGGAGACCATGCTAAACTATAATGTACAGTACTTACACAGTGAAAAGCGTGCATAGCGTCACTTAAATCCTTATTCCCAAACATAGATGCAGATTTTGCTTTATTCATTGTTTCGACCAAATTGCATTCTTCCAGATAACATTTCAGCTAGTTCTTAATAGCTGCTTCATTTATGTTGAATCACGCGCTCACTAGTTACTCATTTTCAATGATATAAGTGATCCTACACATTGAGGTAATATTCTTAAAAAGGTATGCACGTTTATTTGTACAAGGCACATAACCATCCTAATTTACATGTTCGCATTCTGTTTTGGTCTGCAATATCCACACACACCCTTTGTTTTTCAAATACTCATCTGCAACTTTTAGGCAAGTTACTTCTTTTTGTTGGCTGTTTTTTTCTCTTCAAGTTACAATGGATAGCTGTGTGGGATCCATGTTGTTAAATAGAATATGGACAATTTTCTTGTCTTTCCAGGCAACACAGATGAGAGTCTCTTTTTGCATAATTTTCACACACCCATGGCTTTTTAAACCACTGTTTTTTTTAAAAGGTTCTGGCATTCCCTTCCTATTTCCTCAGATGGTACCGCAACAGAAGAGTCCATCTCGACGTAAATCTTCAAATAATTGGGGATTTGAAAAAAAATTGTAAAAATAGATGTGGTGGTTTTTGTTTATTAATTTTTCGGTAAGATCTTTCACCACACTAGATCCTAATCCTTCTTCTGTCACTCTCCCTCTCTGTCCATCGGGCTTTCCAACATACACTTGAAATTCATGGACATAGCCGGTTTAGGGATGGGCTCTTTCCCAGACTTTAATGCCAAATTGTGTGGGTTTGGCTGGCAGATATTGCTTAAATGACAGTGTTCCTTTATAAGCAATCATGCCTTCATCAAATGACTGGTTTTTGGGAGGGTCATAATTTTCCAGGCATTTATGCAAAACTGTGTCGTAGAAAGGTTTTATATGGAAAATCTTGTGATCTCCTGGTTGGCCTCTGGGTGGGTTAACGCTTGTGTCGTTGGCATGGAAATATTTCCCTATTTTTTCAAACCATTCTCTTGTCATGATTTCGGGTATTCCTGGTATCCCAAAATATACAAATGTCATCCAGGCAATGGAATATCTGGGTATCTGCATAATACTCATGACGATGTATATTCCAAGATATGCCCACATCTCCATGATGCTGGTTTCATACCATTTCTGGCCTTGTTTTTGGTCCAACATTTTCTTGGCAGAATCGTTTGTTTCTTTCACAAGCTTTTCCATCAGAGATTCAGGAAAAAACCTGAGGAAAAAAGCTTCCTCGTTGCTTACTGGTCCAAGCTCAATTGTTGAAAACAACATGAGAATCGAAAGCATTTATCTTGAACAAGCCGTTTCTCCCTGTAGAGTGCGTTATTCCCCCACATTTCATATTATGGTCAGTTGTGCCCAGACTGCACAATAGCTAAAGGTTAAACTCAAGCCTCTTCGACATACTTCAAAGGAAACTGCACGTTCCACAGTGAGTGAAAGCACTATCAATTGATTGATAAATAAACAATGCCCTTTTTTGTTATAACTAACAATGCCTAAAATGGGTGTGAATTTATGTTAACAGTTCAAATGTGGTCTACCATACATGTGTTAACTATTTCCCACACATTTTATATCCCACCTTATTTACTTATTGTTAACTCATCTATGCATATAACACTGCTTACTAAATAACACATTTATTCTGAATTAGTTTTTTTGACGGCAGATATGCTCTGTATGTTTCTTCATTCCATCTTTTAATTTAATGATGGTAATTAATGCTTATATATATGATACATTAATGCCAGGTGTTGACTCGTGTAAGTTTCATTTGTGGAAATGGATATCCTAGTTTGCTTGTCGAGAAAAAATCTACAGCATTCAGTGATCATTCTTGGGATTTAGGAAGCAATTCACTACAAACAAAGCATGTGAAGTACGGCAAAAATAAATTTCTGAACTCCTGGTTGACATTGATGTACTTTGTGAAGCTAGCCATAAAGGGGGGGGGGATTTAATTCCTGGATGCAATGAAATTGACAGTCGCATTATACGTCAGTTATCTTAGATTGCAAAGCACGATCATAGGGTTTTAGTATTAAAATGTCATTAACTAAAGTTCCTTACAAAACTATTATTTGGAAAATAATATACATAATACATATTTGCATAATACATGATGTTTCTTTAAAAAAATGAGAACGAGAGAGAGAGAGAGACTGTAGATGTCAGGAAAGTAGATATTTTACATTTGATAAAGCATTTATTTCAGGTGGCAACAGTCATACCTATGCACTAACGGTGATGCTGGATGCAAAGACAATGAAAGTAGTGCAAAACAGTCATGTAATGATTTATTTTGTAATATTATGGCTGGATTGCTTGTTGTCAAAAACATCTTTATCAATTTTCATTGCCTATTACATTAATATACATGGAAAAATATTCACTACTTGCTCTGGCGACATTTTTTTAATATTGGTGACAAAATATTGAGGTTGGCGATTTTTTTGACGATAACTTTTTAAAAGCCAGGACCAACTCCGCTACATATTGTCTATATCATGCCCCAGACATACACTTATTGATCCAGTTATAGAAATTTGAAGGATGCAATTGCGACCCATGAAATTATGTACCAAAGGCACCTAAGTGTGTAAAGATGGCAAAGTGGTAACACAGAAAGGAGGAAACTTTGTCACCTGCGATAGGAAGAAGACAGAAGTTTGAAATTTACAGATGGATTATCCTTCCCATTGAAGATGAAACTCCTCCAACTTTTTTTTGAGGTAGAAAACTTCCAAACTGTTTCTATGGATTATGTGAGGACTCTCTGTAGAGAGTGTGCTTCTTGGCATGAGCAGAAGTAGTAACGGGTGATTTCACTGGATTTGGCATCAATCCCTGTGTCAAGGAAAGAGATCACTCTATCTAAATACCACTTAGGTGGGCAGGTAACTTTTAGCTTTAAGCTAAAATGTTTTAACCTGGTAGGGCTGGCTTTGCAAGGCAGTAGTAGTTCTCCTAAGGTATTACAACTGGGTAATGTTATTTGAAGAAGAAACAAAACTAAATCCTTTACACTTTCACTCCCTATTACCCCCCCCCTTTAAGTCATTACTACACATGGATGCTGCCTGTAAAATTCAACAACACTACTTGAAGAATCTTTTTGATAAATGTTTGGAATCTATAATTTCTATATGAATCTTAACAACTTTACCAATCCTTGTTATAGACTTAAATATACAGCACTTACCAAGGTATTGAATTGTTGGAAGATGATATGGGAAGAATCCTTTTTGGACTCCAGAATTGACCTTGTTGCTATTACCACTCAGAGTATGATTTCCTTCCTTTCCTTATAAAGCAGAAAACAAACTCCACAGACTAAAGGTTTTCAATCTGAAAAAGAAAATAATGCGTAAGTTGATTTCAGGGTAGCCAATGAGACAAAATCCGTGTATCCTATACATAAATATGCACTCATAATAAATCATGATTCCAACTCCAAAACATGATTAACATGGAGCAAGACCAGATGACATTCACCCATCTATACATATACTTGTGTCCTCACCTTTTGATATCCCATATCTTGATCATTATATAGGGACAGAAAATGTCCTCCCAGAAGCTCAAGCGATCCATGATATAATACTATAATTTATGACTGATAGGTAATGATTCTTTTCATCAAATGTTACTTTTCTAATCATACTACAATCTTTCGATCAAAAATCAATCAGCTGATAAGCTTTTAGTCAATACAAACTCGTACACTTCAAGATAAAAATGGATATATATACCTGACTAATGTGATCTTACTTCTTTATGATATTATGCCAGATATTAGGATATTATGCCAGAGGTGAATCAAGGTTAATTATGACTGACATTCTGGCCCAAACCAACGTGCATCATATACATTTCAGGCATCACAACCCAAGGGTATGCATCTATTGAGAACCCTGAGAGTAAAATATAGGACTCACATTACTAATTATGTGGAAAAATGAGAAACAGTCAATAAATGGGAGAACATAAAACAGTATGTGATGGCTGGATGGGCCACAACAAATCTTGACGACCCACTCAGATATGAAAGACACATCTGCACAGTGCAGTTGTCAAAATAACTGGCAACGTTCCTGGTTATGAATGCAGCCCTTTACATATAATGTGCATGATGCAGACTTGTAGACTTTGATGGATTAGCTAGACTGGTGACAATCTCTGCCATTAGCAACCCCAGTCAAAATTACAGTCTTCATATTTGCATTCTAACAGAACTCATTCAGACCTTTTCAGAACAGTTTTAATTTTTGAAATATGTTGATTAGTTCAGAAGTTATGACTATTTGAATATTGGCTTTTCAGTGAATTTTTGCCTTATTTAAATGCATGTTTAATTATTTTAAGTCGCAGACACGGCACGTTTAATAAAATAAGTATTTCCAGCATAACTTTTGATCAAAAAAAGATATAGAGCATTTTTCCTGTAGAATTCAAATATCTACAGTAAATTAAACGATGTCCACTAGATTTCAATGTAGGGAAGAAAATAAGGGGTTAAAATCTTTATTTTTCTTGTACCAGACAATTCAGACACGGGACAACATATTTCGTAACAAGTCATTTAATTCAGAAGAAAACATTGGCATACACTGCAAACAATTCATCAAATTTTCTATGCTCTGATAATGACCACTGACATCCAGAATTTAGACATTCTGGAAGCATTCCAGTCACTATGACAAATTCAGGCTTAACTTCCAGAACATCGTCTCTGCCGGGCCATATAAAAACTCCTGCTTTCCTACATGGTGCCATGAATTTAACTATCAAATTATTATTATTGTCACTTTTAATTTCATGAACACATCCAGGGTACCAAGCATCCTGATATGCTGTGATAACATAATCATTTTCCTTAGCTGGTCTAGAACAGGCAACTGTTGACATACTGTATTGAGTTCATCTATTTCACTTTCATAGAGTTCATCCGTGACATTCAGATTTCATTTTCCCTTCTTTGGTTGTGGTTCACTCATTTGGTCCAATATTTCATTGCACACATTTCTGGTGTTCTGTATGTTTAAGATGCAAGTCTTTTCCACCGTGGCATGTACTCTTCCACAATGATTCTCTTTCTGTGGGAGTCATACGGTCATACCACTCTTTCATTCTGAGATGGTTTCTCTTGAGTAGTTGAATCGAGGAGTGCTGGTGCAAGGAGGCATTTGGTCTATGCTTCTGACTGCTATCAAGGTCACCAAAGTGATGTTCACAGCCAAGATTGGTCAATTGCGCGAACTGTGTATTCATCATTGTCTTTGGCTCGGCTGCTTCGCTGTACTGCCAACCAGGCAAGAAATCAGAGAGCTGTTTTTCAATGGTTCCTACCACTGACTTACACATGGAAGTAATAACTAGATTCAGTAATTTTCTGTCAATCTTGATAGATTTTGTCACTTCACAGACGCGTTGCTCAATTACAATGTCATACATCTCACTTTCAATCAGTTTGGGTTTTTCTGCACAATCTTTTAATTACTTCTGCAAGTTTTGAATGATATATACAATTCTAAGTATGGCATTTTTCCTGATGTAATAAGTTCCCAGTACAGGCCAGTTGCTCTAACATACATAAGCCCAAGGAGTAGCAACATAGTCACAATATGGTAAGAGTTTAAATCTGCATGTACAGATAGAATTTTTGTTCGGTGCATGTACAGTTCTGATGACAGTCTGGAAATCCAGGCGATGTACTAGAACCTCAGATGCTGTTTGTAATAAACTGTTGAAACTATTGTTGCGATAGTTCCCAACTGTCGACTTGATTCCTGAAATAAAATATTTGTATCTTTAAATAAAAAAAAGAACTGGAGGAAAAAAATAAAAGATATGAAAATTATTATACCAATTATTCCCAGCATATAAAATTTCGTGGTTGCATTTACCATAAAAATGAAAAATATATAATATATTCAACATTCAAATGACTGCACCAGAAAAAAAAGTTAAAATGCACTGCAACTCCAAGTTTTATGGTACCATTAAGCATAATATGGTCACAGTGGACTGCGGATTATAGTTTAAAATTAAAATTTTTCTCCAAATCCGATCAGTAAACCATATACCTTTTTCAGTACAGTAGGTTTCCCATCGATCGCGCACTCCAAGGTGGTCACCAGCTGGCCTAAAAGTGTCTCATGTCATCCGAACAACTCGCTCAATGATGGCACCCACCTTGAATTTAAATATTGGCAGGCTGTCTCGTCCTAATGGGACATCAAAGATTTCTCCAGTATTTAATGTCATTACATATATATCTATGAAAACCCAACAAGACATGGGCCATACAATGAAAGTTTTTAATAGACTGTTTGTCAATGTCATTCTCACAACTTTTTAACATGTCATCTCTCCACTCATTTTTAAGTTTGTCAGCCAGCTTCTCATTACTAGTGTGATCACTCATTGTGAATGCAAGCTTAGCAAGGGAATTAACAATAAAATCCTCATTAGGTTGTTTTCTGAATGATATGCTTCGTATGTCAGCTATTTAAATGAGGTGATTTTTTGTAATGTCTGTGATGATTCTGGCAGTTTCCCTTGAAACGTGGGTAAATCCCAGACTGGCAATCTCAACGTTAATGCTGTGTCAATTATTTTCTGTTTACACCTGGTAGTCCGAATTTTCACAATTGTCTATTTTTTCAGCAATGTATGCCTTTGCAATGAAATGTCCTTTGTCTATTATTGTTTGCACCGTTGTGCTATTTGGTAACTCCTTTTTTCAAAATGTATTTCTGATACAACTTCAATGACAGGTGTCAATTTCTCTGTGGCAACTTCCAGTCCTGCCATCTGGATCACACACAACCTTAGTTTATCACTGTAAGTTCCATCTGTATGTTTTGTTTTGATTTGACTTTCTTTCATTTCCCGTAAGTCTTCAATTTTATACTGTAACTCGCACACCATTACATTTTTTTTCTTATAAATTATGAATCAATGTAGCTAGTTTCAAATTTGTGTCTCTTTTTTTGGGATGTCATATTTTTCATTGTGTTGGCATATTTCATTTCAGATATAGACCGTTTCCATAGAGACACTTTGCTTCTGAGCTTACTGTTTGATTTTTGAGCAGTTACTTTTAGAGACTCTTCATTTTTCATTTTTTTGGTGAGCAGTTGATGCTGCTCTTTAAGTTCCTCAAGGTCTTTTGTTAACAATTATATTTTCTCAATATGTTTGCAACAGACACCTTCCACTTTGTGAAGCTTTGATGTTTGTTTTTAAGTTAAACTACTGAATGTCCACAAAAACAATGAATATTGATTTTTGATGTGCAATCTCTTGTTGACCTTTTTTTTTACAGAATAGTGACTGATTCAATTATTAATCGAGTCTAATTTTTGTCTGTATTGAGCTTCCTGGTTTTTTAATACATGCAGTTTTCTTGATTATTTGTTGCACAAATACTTTTTCATGTTCCACTGTTCTGTGATGTTGTTTTCTGTTTCATTTTCAGCTTGCATGCCAACAGTTTTAGAGCTGCAAGTAATATATGGCAACTAAACTTTATTGCTTTGACATGCTGTGTTTGACTCTTTCTCATTGCAGCATCTATTTTCTGTCACATGATATGAATTTTTTATTGGCACCATTATCTTGAATTCCTTCCGTAGAAGTTCATTAATGTTTTTTTACACCTGGCACTTATTTTTTTAACTGACAAGTTTTTTCTTCTGGTCAAGTACACTATTAACTCTGTTGGAAAGAGTAGATTGTTTAATTGACTGACACCCATCATTAAGTAATCTTAAGATGTCGCAAAATTCAGCAAATGTTTGATAATTTTTCTTATAAAAGTTGAAAATTTCAATCACAATTCCATTATATCAATACTTATTCCTGCTTTTTGGCAGTAAGGACCAGGAAAATCCATACTCATATTTCTACACTGAAAATGAACAAAAAAAAGTGTTTTAGGTACAGTCAAAAAAACATATTTCATCACCAAAAATTGCAAAGCAGTACTTTATCATGGTACAAAACGCCGATTAGTAAATCAGGTTTTCGTGCTCTATTCGTACCACCAATCTTTGCAAGTTATTTGGTTGAATGTTATTTACAGAGATTTCATTTTATTATTAAAATGTTTAAACATCATCTGCATACAATAATTTGGCATTAATTTGTATTTAGATGCAAGTTTTGAAGAAGAAAAGTAAAATAGTTCAAGAGTAAATCTGTCAAATCTACATATACATGTCAACATGAGGGCAATAATTTATATGATAAATTTACGCTACATTTCACAAAATATTTAATAAATAAATACACAAAAGAATTACTTACCAATACAAAACATTCTAACAGTAAACAAAAATCACAGCAACTGTCTTGTGATTGCAAATGTTTCACATTGCTGTTATGTTTATTGCAAAACAAATATGGCGACTTCGCCAATTTGTCTTATGGAGGTCAACTTGGCATACTTTTGAAAATTAAATGCGGGTACTTAAATATTGTTTCGAGAAAAAAAATTGGTGTCAAGAAAGATTAGAATGTGTATTTTGTAACGTTATATTGAAAATTGAAATTTAACATTCATGAGTGGAAAAAATTAGCGGGACTTTAGGGACTATTTTCTCAGCATACGGACATCACATGCAAATTTTCAAAACACCATCAGAAATGTCATTCATTCCCCATTCAACTGACAATACCTCATTAATATTCATGAGGTTCTAGTGACCCGCATTTAAAAACAAACACACTGTTGTCAATGCACGCACACAGGAAACAGCAATTAACTGAGAGCCGTCAACTTTGATATGTGATTGACAATTATATGAACATATGGTTATACAATAAAATGTACATATTATTGAAATTTAAATGCCTTTGTAGATAATTTAAAGCTCTTTTAAATAAAGTTTATCTCATAAAAATGTTATTATCAGTATTGATTTTAATGCAAATGTAGCGCACACAATATAAGAAAAAGTTGATTTTCACCCAGTTTGCCGATAAGGAATAGGCATCATCTGGGGTTGCTACTGCTGTGTGCAAATTCATGTAAAACATAGTAATTAACAATAACCATTCATTCCATATCATGCAAACAGATGTCTTCATGAGAGGTATTTCACTAAATTGTTGATGACATCTTCACAGAACACCAGACAAATGAATCTGAATGATAGTATCCAAGTGAAATTGTCAAGAAAGGTTTCTTTTCTTTCACCTACTTTAACAGTGGAATGAAACAAAAAACAAATTTTGGAAAGAAATTTTAGTGAGTGGTAAATTGGTAATAAAGTCAGTGACACAGTCCAAGTCATGGCTTGCTTTGACCATGATAAATATGTCATCCAAGTCAAATGTGAAATTTGACTCTTTGAGAATAAATATTGGTGATTTTTAAATGATCACACTACTGAGAGATATACATTAAGTAGTTCTTATTTACATGTCATTAAATATTTGCTTTTTAAAACATATTCAAGTGGATACCGAAACCCTTTGTATAATTAAAAGAACATATCAGCAGTGAGTATAATGACTGGCATAAGAGCAAACCACTTACATAAATTTCAATCGAATACAAATTAGAAAAACTTTATGACTTCTCTGTATTAAACCTGTTTACCTTTAACAGGCTTATCCATCTAATATTGCAGAGAATTACAAGTAAAAGGTAGATATTTCCTTTTACTGAATACGGAAAGATTGCAGATGGTATTACACTAAGATCTGTCACAAATGAAGAACAAATTTTCAATTATAATTTATTTATATTCAATATTATAGTGTGAAAATTTTGCCAATTAAAATCCCCGTAAGAGGTCATGCAAAATACAGGCCAATCAAACTCTGAACTAGATCTTTAAACAAAATATCTATGGGGCCTATATTCCTGAATCCTACAATGAACCATGGTCATAGTCTGTCACTATAAGATTTTTTAAAACTCATTTATCTTCCTTCCATTAACCAAAATTAAACCGTATTTGCTGGACATATTTTGTTTCCTGTAAGGAAAAAACCATGTCATTAGTACTAAACAATATCATGTTACATGATAGATATGCAATCTACATAATTATTGAAATTTACTTTTGATATAACACTGTCAATTAAGATTTCATCACAATTAGCAAACTGCATGCAAAGGTGGTCAGTCGTCATTGAAAGCTTTCAGGGCAATGTAAAGCAAAAATTGTGATGATTACGAGGTCTAATAATGTTGCCTATGAACTTGATAAAATCTGGGCTGGTCACAACATTCAGAAAATCTGGAATATGTTGGTTTTTTAATGGTCAACAAGATTTATAGTCAGCAGGCCAAAAAACAAGGTTGATGGGTAAGCCAGAAATAAAAAATGTTTTTCTTAGGCCACAGTGAATTGTCAATGCAGCTGTTTGGTATTTGTTGGAATTGCAGTGTCGCATTCTAGATTTTCTATCTATGGTGATCCTACCTTGAATGAAAGGCTTATCATTTCAAGCATGTCTGTGGTCAATCAGTTAAAATTAGTAAATTTCTATGTTTTAATTGTTTAGAGCATGGCAACATGAAGGTGTCAGGAGGCCCTGGAGCAATTTCAAAATGCTGCCACCCCCACCCCATGGGCAGTGATCTTAAGAGAAACTGCTATATTTGCTCTGCCTTTAATCTGGCCTTGTTTGGAGTGAACAATGCATGCACTTTGCAAATTACTAGTTCTGTCTAACTAAATAAAACGAGAACTGAACTTCAAATTCAGAGGACTCAATGGACCAAAAATGCAATGCAGCATTATCAAGTTGACAGTGAACTTTGACGTTACTAACCACTAAAATGAATTTTGATACAGTTAAATTTAATAGGACTGGAGATAATTTAACATAATGGAAGTTGTGTATCACTTGTCTTTAACGAATCATAAGCTTAGACCTACTAATGCTTTGGACCCCTGTGATGATATAAAATAGTGAGCAAAATCCACATTATAAAAAAGTAAAACTTTGAAGAATATTCCAAATATTCATCTTTAATAATTACATTCCAAAAGTATTTTCGAAACTGTAAGTAACGGCCTCTCCAAGAGATTAATACAAGCTCCCAACCCACCCTCCCAAACTTCTTCATTTCAGTCATCTTTCCTACCCCCCCCCCCCTTCAAACTAAAGAAGAAAAATGCAAACGGTAAGGATACGCGCTATTTTTCTGATCATAATTCTGCAGGACCAACTCGTTAAGGCACTGAAAAGAATTTGCTTATAATTTCATGAAGCATTTTTACATTCGACGAAACTCACGTCGTCTCCGTGTACCTTTTTCCTTCCGACCGACTTTGTCCGGAAAAGACCAACTGCTCATGCTCAAAACTTTTCTGTCAACACTACTTACGGTGATTTTAATTGGCAAATGCCATGCAGCGTCTTCAACAACCAATCAGGGCCATTGTATCACAACAGCGAATTCCTCAGTCTGTGGCATCGGAGGCCATAACTCTCGTCAGCATATTCTTTAAAGTTGATCATTAGTACATTTAAGATAATCGTCAGGATGATTCCTATTAATTAACGGGTAATTGTCAAACAAATTGTTTTAGAAATTAAGGGTTCTTGAATCATTCTTACAAAATTTTTACCGTTGTCCATCAAAATCTTTGCTAGGGGTGGGTGGATGAGCTAAAGAAGTATTAATCAGTCAAACTACATCGGAGCATAGTCCGTTGAAAAGCACCTCAGCAATTTTGATAAACTGGATGTGCATATATTGCATGTGGTGCAGTGAAACAGACATCATTTTGTACATCTATGGTAGTTGTGGGTTTGATCAGTTACAGAATTCCTAACATTCCGAGATGGAAAGAGGTAGGCAGACTGAGTAGACCAACAAGGTGTTCTCCACCTTTTTCGCCAGTCAAAAAAAAAAAAAAGGTGGAGAACAACTTGTTGGTCTAGCAGACTGAGATGCTGAGAATCTGACCTGCCAGACCATTACTTGTGGGTTTTGAGGCATGCCAGTTCATACTGATATCCACAAGCCTGCATGGCCAGATAAATTTTCTTGAGTCATTATTTTTATTTGAGCGGTGCCAGTTGACTTTCTGCAGGGCCAGTTATTTCTATGTCAACTGGCCCTACTGGACAGTTAAATATCTGTGTTAAGTTGACCCAGATCATTTATAAATTTGTTTTTATTTATGAACTTAATCCTTTTTGGACATGATAATGATCAGTTCAAGTTATGAGGATCTCTGCGGGTGGCAATGTTTGTGGGAGCTAATGTTTTGTGGGAGGTAATGATGATTTCAGGGTATGAGGATCTCTGGGAGGCAGTTTTTGTGGGAGGTAATGATGAGTTAATGTTATTAAGATCTCATTAGGAGGTAATTTTATCCAGCAAGATCCTTTGTACATTGAGTACCATGTCACATCAAAGTTCCATAGTGACCCATCTTCACTAGCCAAGGTTCCGATATGATAACCCTATCTATACCTTGGCATATTGAGCAGATATTTCTGTGCTTCAGGTCTGTGAATTTCATTGGATGTGGCAGTAAGCCACTGCATCCGATTAAAATTAAGTTGTTCAAATTTGAGACAAGGGTTGCACACAACTTGAATGGACTGATTAATGAGTAATTTTCCAGTGCTGGTTCGTGTTTGCACAAATATCTTTCACTCAGATACACCTGTGATGGCTTCCCTCTAGTACATAGTCATACTTTTGATGCTAAACTTCTAAAGTCTCCTTGTTAGGTCAGTTGAGCCCACCACTTTTGGCCATTGTACAATACACCACACTGTTGGATAGTTGGCATTACATACTAAGGGATGCAACTCATGAAATCCAATAGATGTCACTAGGACAAAGCACCAATTTATCTGTTCGATCCACCAAGGTGTAGATAGGGTTATCACATCAGAACCTTGGCTAGTGAAGATGATAGTGACCATACTGTACTGTTATTCACAAAATTTCTTCTGTATTTTAGTATTGTACACATTGTTATTGATCCCCTTGACCTGACAAACATGGTTGTTCTTCTTCTCAACCTGGTATGTTTTCTATGTTTGTTTTTCTCTCAGATTTCAGGTTTGAGTGACATTGAAAATGTCTGGAGATTCTAGAAAAGATTTTATCTTGGCCACCACTGCCAATCACTTTGCTATAACAGCAGCAGATGCATCTGTACAAGCTCTCATCAAATCCACAGCTTTAAATAACTTCCTTGATGATGGAAATGCCCCTGTACTGGCTGGACGTATTGATCCAAAGGGGAAAGGAGGCAAAGCAATTACATTTTCCAATAAGGTAATGGAAAAGAAAAATTCTTTAATGCAGTAGTTTCTGGATTATTGTGATAGTTAATATTAACCATACTGTTGGAAATTTCTTGTTTAAAAAATAAAACTAGCACATGTAATTCGCATTAAAAAAGCGACAGTTTACATTTTAAGATTGCATTTTGATTTTATAATTTTTTTCTTCAAGATTTGGAGAATTCATTGTGTCAGTTTTATACATAAGTTTTATTTTTTTTTGTCTGAGCATTCTGTATACCAATTTTGTTTTTTATTGAGAAATGTCTAAAGTTTCAGTAATTATATAGGTCACCAATAGAAAATATCCTTGGTTGTAGTGTTCAGTACATGATTTTAAACATCTTGATTATTATGGATACTGCAAAATTAACTGTTGTCTTTAGGTTTTAATACTCAAGATCAACCATTGCCTACTGTTCTCAGTACTCAGGTCAACTGATCTGTAGGTCTCAGTACTCAGGTCAATGATTGTAGTTCTCAGTACTCATGTCAACTATTGTCTGTAGGTCTTAGTACTCATATCAACTATTGTCTGTAGGTCTCATTGCTCAGGTCAGCTGTTGTCTGTAGGTCTCAGTACTCAGGTCAACTGTTATCTGTAGGTCTCAGTACCCAGATCAACTGTTGTCTATAGGTCTCAGTACTCAGGTTGACTGTTATCTATAGGTCTTAGTACTCATATTATCTGTCATCTGTAGGTCTCAGTACTCTGGTTTACTGTTGTCTGTAGGTCTCAGTACTTGGGTTTACTGTTGTCTATTGGTCTCAGTACTCCTATCAACCATTGTCTATAGGTCTAAGTATTCAGATCAACAGTTGCCAATAGGTTTCAATGCTCAGGCATCTTAAGCAGGGGTCATGCTACCAGGCGAAGTGGGTGACTAAGTCACCTAAAAATGTAAACTTTGCCTTCTATTAGGAAAGCAAAAATGACTTCACTGAAAGATTTTTTTAGAGATACATCGAGTGACCATAGTCTTTGAGATGCCCCCTCACCTTAGCCAGGTTAATTCTAAAGTTGTGTTGTAGCTCAAGGTGAAATGTAGGCATCAAGTAGCTAGTGTTGTAGCTAGTTACGCTGAAAAACAAACTCTTGCACATTCACAGGTATGTGTTTTGATAGCTTATTGACCATCAACCTTTTCCCAAGTAAGTTGGCAACTATCACTGCCTGATTTCTGCAAGTTATCCTTTGTTGATAAAAACATTAAAACTTGCGTTTCAAAACTTGAACAATAGTATGTAAATTGTTTTAAGAACAGAATAGGTGATCAGGATGTTTTAACTGCCACTTGTACACTGTTAATTCCATAAAATCAGTCTGAAACCGTTAATAAACAAATAATGGGGAAATAATGGTGGACATTGCTGTGTCTGGGAAGTACCACTTTATTATATTGTCAGTTTTCTTAAACCATTGGACAAATATATTTAGAAAAATATACAATTCATAGAATGCAAATTCTAGGTATTATGGTATTGAAAATTTCGCTTTAAAATGCAATTATATAGGTCAGAAATGTGTGGGGCAATGCTGTGTTTTGGAATTCACGAGAAGCACTGTAAGGTCAAAGTTGTTTTCTGACTTGACTCGAATTTGTGAAAATACAAAAGAAAAACAAGCAGTGAAGCAAATGCTATTTAACCAATGCCTAACATTACTACAAGTACATAGACAAACAATAAAACCATACATTTTCAATCCTATCAGTGGATTGTTGTAATGAAGCTATATAAAGTTAGTGATTACATTATGAAAATCCCTCTTTCTAAAAATAGATGCACTCGTGTCTGTGTTGATTCAGTTGGAAGTAAGGGTATTGTTCATATACTGACTATAAAGGAGCCATGTCTGTAATTGTATGCATTTCAGGGTGTTATCTATGAATAGTTACAGTAATGTTTTATTGGTATTAAAGAAATGAGGACAAACAGTATGATTTGAAGACACATGTGCATTTATTTACCCTCATGTACATGGTACAGGGGTTGTTTGAAACAAGTTTAGAAACCTTTCAAGTGTCATGTAAGTGAACTTTTAGAAAGTAAACAAAAAAACTTGATTAAGCCAGGGTGGTTAATTATTTTTTGCTAACTTGCAACTACAATAATGTAATCTAGTTACTCAGATAAAATTGTTTATAATGTATAGCTTCTGTTATTCTCTTTGAAAGTCAAATGGCCAAAGTAATAATAATAATGAGGACTTTGTATAGCGCCTAATCTTTAGAAGCTCTAAGCTACATATGAATAGGACAATTTTTATACATGTACCAAATATGTTTATAATATACACAGAAATCAGAAAATGTTCTACTTGAAAATAAAATATTGCTTAAATTAAGTGTTAAATGCAAAAATATGTATACTGTGAAATAGAGGGCATAATTCAAATAAGAGAACACACACATGTTTATGTATATGTGTATGTATGTATATGTATGTATGTATGCATGTATGTATGTATGTATGTATGTATGTATGTATGTATGTATGTATGTATGTATGTATGTATGTATGTATGTATGTATGTATGTATGTATGTATGTATGCATGCATGTATGTATTGCATTGCATTGCTTGCTTTGCTTCCACTTCTACTTGTTGAGTTCTCACTTCTCACTGTTCTGTCCAAGTGGAGAAGTCACTTCTCCCTAATAATCAAGTCTAACTTGACCCATGGTTAAGAACTTAAATGACATAAAAAAAATTTTATGCATTGGTCAGTAGGTCATATACCAGTGGCCATTGGTACTTATGTGATTCATGTAACAGGTGATAATTTTCCAGATTGTTAAAACTGTTTGTTTTAGAAGTAGACATGATATGGAGTCGTATTTACTAGAATTTGTCCACACTTATTATTTCTGATAAATTTCCATCGAGTTATTATTTGAATGTTCATGTTGAAATGTACTTAGTACTTTTATCTTTTTAACCATATGAGGAAAAATACATAAGTTATTTAGTCTTTGCAAATTAATTAATTCTAGTTCTGAATTTCCCTTCCATTATCCAATAATTTTATGCCTTTTGTTACATAGTTTTTTTCCTTCCACTAATGTTCATTTAAATGAATTAATTAAGGTTTTCAAGCCATTGGCAAGGCTGCTGCTGTTTGAGACTGTATAGGACATGTAGAACTAGTTCTGTTTTAATTAATTGTTTTAATGAAAATAAGAAATTAATTGTGATGTCTATGATCGATTATGATCAAATTTACTTCTGTACCTTTTACAGTTTCACACGTCAGGTTATTGAAAAAATCCCTAGTTTTGTCAAGACATCGTGTGGACAAATTAATCAGTTATAATCAACTCATTGATTAGTTAACAAAAACTAACCATTATCTCACAACATTATCTTATTCTCAACAATGCAAAGATCTATTGAAACAATCGGACATATATGTTTAGGTCAACAGGCAGGGAAAAATGACCTGGCTCAGTTAATCCTGCATTTGTATCCCATAAATTGTCTTTGAGCGTCTTTGAGCTTGATTTCTGTGCATTTTACTTCCAAGGTCGAAACAGGTGACACTAAAGACAGGGTGATTGTGTTCTTTAAAATACGACCAGAGCCCATCACCCCAGACAATGTCCTTGGCAACGTCATTGTGTCCTCGATGCTTGACTCACCCATTAACACGCTGTACCATGTGATTCAGAAGGTTTATGTACCCATGTTGCTGGAAGATGGAAAATGGAGTCGAAGTATTGACCCAAAGCTTCAGAACCTGCTGAGTGAACTTGAAGCAGGACTAGGGAGTGCCATTCGGAAACAGGATCCATCATTTAAAGGAAAAGGAGGGGAAGAAGACAATTTGGGAAGTACGTTACTTCAGAGGAGTTACTGTAGAACTTTCTTTTATGTTGAGACAAATTCTTTAACATCTTTTTTGCATCTTTCTGTTGAGATGGTATATTATATTTGTATCTTGTTGATTGCAGTAAACACTGGAAAAGAAAATGGACTAATTTTATTAGGCAGAACAATGTGGTTGCTTATTTCACGTTTTAACATATATATTTTTTAACCAGAATTGATTATTTACTTGCCTAGCTCAAAATAGAAGTTTTGAAAAATTTCAGCATTCAGGTGAATTATATGTGAGTGCAAATTTAGGGCTGACCAGTATGTTCCTTTAATGAAAAGGATGTTCTAATGAAAATATTTAAGACTTGGTTCATTTGAATTCCATTCTTTCTACTAGATGTTTGTTTTCCATTGGTTTTGATGAAGATCATACAAGTGCTTCAGTCTCACTCTATGATACAAATAAATGCTTGCCAGAGAAAGAAAATGGTTCTAATTTGTAATTACAGGGTCACAGAACAAGTTCTGGAAAACAACATTTTACATGATTTAATTTTTGTCATTAACAGTGTCAGCTTGTATATTTCTGTAATAGCTGGTTGAGTAAGACTTGATTCTGTGGAAGTTAATTTTTTGTACTTGTCTGACTGGGTGAGTGTACTTACCTGACTGGGTGCATGTACTTGTCTGACTGGGTGAGTGCACTTACCTGACTGGGTACATGTACTTGTCTGACTGGGTGCATGTACTTGTCTGACTGGGTGAGTGTACTTCCCTGACCAGGTGAGTGTACTTGTCTGACCAGGTGAGTATACTTGCCTGTCTGGGTGAGTGGATTCTTAGAGATTTTTTAAAACTCCTGCTCATTTCCAAAAGAAAGAAAATATTTGCCTAAAAGTCATCACGTTGATATAAACAAGAAATGTAGTCAGTAATTGGACAATTTCTAAAACAAAATACATATTAGTAAGGCATTGATGCTATTCTTCATCTTTACATCATATAACATCCAGGCATCTTGACCCCAGTCGATGAGTTTCAGTACTGGTCAGATTTGGCTCGAACTGGAAAAGGTGACATTCGTGTGAAGGCAGAACACTTTGTGGAACTCTTCAAACCCATCTCCAAGGACTACGGTGGTTTGGATGCCATGGCATTGCATGATGCGATGGAGCTTGTGGACATAACACAGGATACACTCGATGATGTGTGGAGGCAGACAGATTTTGATCCCTACCCAGAGGCCAGGATGAAAAACCTGATGGATGTAATTGGTATGTCAGAACTTTGATATAATTCTAATGTCATACTTATCATATGGATATAATTTTAGAATTGATTGTGATACTGAGTCTGTTTGCTTCAGTCCTTATTTTTGGGCAAAAGAAATAAAATGCATGTTAAAATTCTTGACTGTTACATCTCATTGTACTTGGCTCTAACTATTAAATCAAATCAGCCTGAACTCTTGTTGGGGGTCCTCTTGTGGCCGAGTGGTCTAAGGCACTCATCTTTACAGATCACTGACATCTCACCTCTGACTGGGTGGCTTCTAGTCTCAACTCAGCCAGCAATGGTACGTGAGAAAGATTGCCAGTAGCTTCTTATGGGTCAGTGGTTCTTCCCGGGAGTTTTGTGGGTTCTTCCCCCAACCAAAATATACTGTACACCATGCATAACCTATCATGTGCTGAAAATGGCAATAAACTGACAAAACCCCCAAATCACAATCTCTCTTTTGTGGCATATCATATAATGATGAAAAGAATGATCACCTACTATGTATTTGATATATATATGCTGATTGTCTTTTCAGTTGCAGAGATCAGAATCTTCAGATTTTTTACGTATTTTCAACTAATAAAAATTTGTTGTCAATAATCACTTTGGACCACCAGTTGTTGAATCAAATAGCAAAATACTTTGAAAATTTACAGATCTACTTTGAAAATTGCTGGTTTTGAGACATGAAGCAGGATGCATTTTCAAATGCTGTTGTCTGATCCTCAGCATCATCTTTCTGAATATTTTTCTTTATATCATTCATTTTAGCAAGTTCTCTTGGTCGCTATGTTCAGAGAAAGCTGGAAGAGGAAAACTTATGGAGAGGGTCCTTTGGCCATGTTAAGGAGTCACTTAGGATGGGTGTGGCTATATGTGAGCGTTGGGTTGCTGCATGTGAGACCTTGACTGTTCAGTTCTGGAAGAGGTTTGATTACCACCCCTGGAAGGGTGAAAAGTTGACACCTGAAGGACTGAAACAGCTGGCAGCTAGACTAGTGGAGGCATGTACATGCAAGCACATGTAGAGACTAGATCAGTTTAGAAATGACCTCTCAAGACATGAGTTGTATTGTTTAATAAAACCAGGCTTAGTGATTTTGAAACCACCTGAGCAAGAAACTGAAATGCAAGTGCAGAGTTGAAAAGCTTTGATGATCTACCGTATATACTTGCTTATAAGTTGGATCCCTCTGCAGAATGCACCAGCACATCTGGGTCTGTGCATTTTGTAAGGACTAATCAATAGAATGACTAACATAGACCCTGATCTGCTGGCAGATTATGTGATGGCAGATCAGGGTCTGTATTCTTTGCAGTTGGACTAGACTTATAATGAGTATATACAGTATTAAACTTGAAATTACAGAACTTTTGTTTCATTTTTATCTTATTTCTCTGAATAAACTGCCAAATTTATATTGCTTTAAAATACACTATATTTACTGGATATTATTTGATTGAGGGGTTTTGAGTTTGAGTTTCTTGCCGATCAGGTTTCAAGAATATGGGGCAATGTGTCATCCTAATCAGTGTGGTAAAAAGTAGTGGGTGGGCTTTTTATCAGACAAAGAAAAGATTATTTTCCAAATTTTGAAAAATTGGGTTAAGCATATCAGTTCACATGGAAGTAATATCAGTAACATTCAGTAAGTTTGTGTTTGTGTTAGAAATGTTCATCATTTATTTTTTAAAAATCAAACGAGCTTCTACTCTTGTGCAGGTTGAAGTGAAATGTTTGCTAAAAATAATGTCAGTTTAGTTTCTTTAAAGAAAGCGGATTCATTCAAACTATCTGTCTTTTCTATACCCAGGTGAACATATTTGTTTCTTAAAAATTGTGTTTATAGTTAAAAGATAGTGCAAGCTTCAAGTGTTTTTTTTAACAATACAATGTACATTAACAGTTACCTCAGCCATGACTGTTACAGCACATATGTTTATTTTTCAGATATTAAACTTGCGTATTGTTCACGAGCAGCAGCTGGGATTGTTGTCTTCCCAAGATCAGAAAGAATTGAGAGTTGATGAAGCCTTCAGTCCCTTTATGGGGTTAAATCCACTCCAGTACAACCCTTACACCCAGCCCATTTGGCAGGCTGCTGTGGCACAGTATGAGAGAATAATATCCCCTGCAGAACAGAAGATTGTGGGAAAACTTAGACAGCAGTTCAGAGGACTGGATGGGAACCCACAACAGGTAAAGCATGTCACACACTTTTCAAAGAGCAAGTGGGGATGTATTGTGTGATAATGCATATCATCCCCCTAACATTATGCACCTAATGTTGTGGTAGTGCATATCATCACCCTAGCATTATGTACCTAGTATTGTGGTAGTGCATTTTATCACCTTAACATTATGCACCTAATAATGTGGTAGTGCATATCATCACCTTAACATTATGCACCTAATGATGTGGTAGTGCATATCATCACCTTAACATTATGCACCTAATGATGTGGTAGTGCATATCATCACCTTAACATTATGCACCTAATAATGTGGTAGTGCATATCATCACCTTAACATTATGCACCTAATGATGTGGTAGTGCATATCATCACCTTAACATTATGCACCTAATAATGTGGTAGTGCATATCATCCCCCTAACATTATACACCTAATGTTGTGGTAGTGCATATCATCACCCTAGCATTATGTACCTAGTATTGTGGTAGTGCATTTTATCACCTTAACATTATGCACCTAATAATGTGGTAGTGCATATCATCACCTTAACATTATGCACCTAATGATGTGGTAGTGCATATCATCACCTTAACATTATGCACCTAATGATGTGGTAGTGCATATCATCACCCTAGCATTATGTACCTAGTGTTGTGGTAGTGCATTTCATCACCTTAACATTATGCACCTAATAATGTGGTAGTGCATATCATCACCTTAACATTATGCACCTAATGATGTGGTAGTGCATATCATCGCCTTAACATTATGCACCTAATGATGTGGTAGTGCATATCATCACCTTAACATTATGCACCTAATGATGTGGTAGTGCATATCATCACCTTAACATTATGCACCTAATGATGTGGTAGTGCATATCATCACCTTAACATTATGCACCTAATGATGTGGTAGTGCATATCATCACCTTAACATTATGCACCTAATGATGTGGTAGTACATGTCATCACCCTAGCATTATGTACCTAGTGGTGTGATAGTGCATATCATCACCCTAGCATTATTTACCTAGTATTGTGGTGGTGCATTTCATCACCTTAACATTATGCACCTAATGATGTGGTAGTGCATATCATCACCTTAACATTATGCACCTAATGATGTGGTAGTGCATATCATCACCTTAACATTATGCACCTAATGATGTGGTAGTGCATATCATCACCCTAGCATTATGTACCTAGTGTTGTGGTAGTGCATTTCATCACCTTAACATTATGCACCTAATGATGTGGTAGTGCATATCATCACCCTAGCATTATGCACCTAGTGTTGTGGTAGTGCATTTCATCACCTTAACATTATGCACCTAATGATGTGGTAGTGCATATCATCACCTTAACATTATGCACCTAATGATGTGGTAGTGCATATCATCACCTTAACATTATGCACCTAATGATGTGGTAGTGCATATCATCACCTTAACATTATGCACCTAATGATGTGGTAGTGCATATCATCACCCTAGCATTATGTACCTAATGCTGTGATAGTGCATAACACCAACCTAGCATTATGTACCTAGTGTTGTGATAGTACAAATTATCACCATAACATTATGTACCTAATGCTGTGATAGTACATATCATCAACCTAGCATTATGTACCTAGTATTGTGATAGTACATATCATTGCCATAACATTATGTACCTAACGTTGTGATAGTGCATAACATCAACCTAGCATTATGTACCTAGTGTTGTGATAGTACATATCATCACCATAACATGTACCTAATGCTGTGATAGTACATATCCTCACCCTAGCATTATGTACCTAATTTTGTGATTGTGCATATCATCACTCTAAGATTATGTACCTAATACATACCTAAGTTGGAAGCCTTTTTTCTGTGTCTTCAGAAATACAAACCTGTTGGTAAATGTTTGTAGATCTGCATGAATGTTTTACAAAGCCTCATGACAATTACTTTGAGATGGTACATGGGATGGATTATATGTTAATAAGATAAAGCAGGTACTAGTGGATTAAATTAATACTGTTTTGGTATAGTACTATTCCTTATTTCTTCATCAGGCTGAAATTTAACATGATTTTTGCTTCGTTTCATAGCATTTTCAATGCTGATTGTTTTTTTAAATTTATGAGAAAAATTATGGTTTAAACTGTTATCACCTTGCATTTATCTATAATTTTTGTTCAATGAATGCTCCAGTAAATAATATTCAATAAAATTATAGTCTCATGGATAAATTTATTTTCTTTCATACCTGAAGCTACTCCGAGAATTCCAAAGGTTCAAGTTGCTGATTAAAAAACCTGGTATCAGCAAGGAGATGGTGGCAGAAAGGTGGGATCTTACTAAATATTTTATTTCAAAATAGTGGTTGTTCTGTTGTAATTATTTAACCTAAATTTTTTTCTTTTCTTATGGTTCTTCAGACAGCTGGAACAGATCTGCATTTAAAGGAAAAGTCTTTATAATAGATTTAATTGATGAACAGTATTTGTAATCAGCTAGTATTATAATCTTTGAATAAAACATGGTTTTTCATTCATTTTTTACTAATCTTATGGATAAAAGTGAACTTTATTTTTTTACCTGTTCACATTTGTATCATTGTGCAAGTTGTCTGCAGTACAAAATTCAGGCACTGTATTACCATACCTTTGAAGTTTCAACCACTGTTCTTTGAAAGCCAAAATGTGTTTAAACATCACTGAAAGTTTACACTGAATTTATCAGCGTAAATCTAACTTTTTATGCTCTGTTTTAGGGTGAGAAAATTTTAAATAAGTGTTCTGTAAGTTATAGCAGTATTTAAAATTTTAAATGGATGTTCTACAAGTTATAGCAGTATTTACAATTTTAATGGGTGTTCTACAAGTTATAGCAGTATTTACAATTTTAAATGGGTGTTCTACAAGTTATAGCAGTATTTACAATTTTAAATGGGTGTTCTACAAGTTATAGCAGTATTTACAATTTTAAATGGGTGTTCAACAAGTTATAGCATTATTTACAATTTTAAATGGGTGTTCTACAAGTTATAACAGTATTTACAATTTTAAATGGGTGTTCTACAAGTTATAGCAGTATTTACAATTTTAAATGAGTGTTCTACAAGTTATAGCATTATTTACAATTTTAAATGGGTGTTCTACAAGTTATAACAGTATTTACAATTTTAAATGGGTGTTCTACAAGTTATAGCAGTATTTACAATTTTAAATGGGTGTTCTACAAGTTATAGCAGTATTTACAATTTTAAATGGGTGTTCTACAAGTTATAGCAGTATTTACAATTTTAAATGGGTGTTCTACAAGTTATAGCAGTATTTACAATTTTAAATGGGTGTTCTACAAGTTATAACAGTATTTACAATTTTAAATGGGTGTTCTACAAGTTATAACAGTATTTACAATTTTAAATGGGTGTTCTACAAGTTATAGCAGTATTTACAATTTTAAATGGGTGTTCTACAAGTTATAACAGTATTTACAATTTTAAATGGGTGTTCTACAAGTTATAGCAGTATTTACAATTTTAAATGGGTGTTCTGCAAGTTATAGCAGTATTTACAATTTTAAATGGGTGTTCTACAAGTTACAGTAGTATTTACAATTTTAATGGGTGTTCTACAAGTTATAGCATTATTTACAATTTTAAATGGATGTTCTGCAAGTTATAGCAGTATTTACAATTTTCCATTTTTAATTTGGTCTTTATATTTGATTCAGAAATGTGAGGAAAAAGAAACCATCTTAACTGTAGGATAGGATACTTCCACCCTCAGGATAGAAATTCTGACCCTCAGGTGCAATTTTCCTATCCTACACTGAAGCATATGATGGATTAAAATGATCGTTCGTCATTTGCCTGTTGTCTTTTATTACCTGACATACTACTTTGACCTGTTCACATCTGTGTCAGTGACAGTCCTAATCAATGTGCTTTGAACATAGATTGTTTTTTAATAAATTTCTTTCAGTGTAAACTTAATTTTTTATGTTTTGTTCTAGAAATTTGGTATTTTTGCTGTTTTAAAGATGTCTTGGTATTCAGAACATGACATGTTAACTTCAGACCTCATTTGGTATTCAGAACATGACATATTGATTTCAGACCTCATTTGGTATTCAGAACATGACATGTTGACTTCAGATCTCATTTAGTATTCAGAACATGACATGTTGACTTCAGACCCATTTGGTATTCAGAACATGACATGTTGACTTCAGACCCATTTGGTATGCAGAACATGACAGATTGACTTAAGGATCTCATTTGGTATTCAGAACATGACATGTTGACTTCAGACCCATTTGGTATTTAGAACATGACATGTTGACTTCAGATCTCATTTGGTATTCAGAATATGACATGCTGACTTCAGATCTCATTTGGTATTCAGAACATGACAAGTTGACTTCAGACCTCATTTGGTATTCAGAACATGACATGTTGACTTCAGACCCATTTGGTATTCAGAACATGACATGTTGACTTCAGATCTCATTTGGTATTCAGAACATGACATGTTGACTTCAGATCTCATTTGGTATTCAGAACATGACACGTTGACTTCAGACCTCATTTGGTATTCAGAACATGACATGATGACTTCAGACCTCATTTGGTATTCAGAACATGACAAGTTGACTTCAGACCTCATTTGGTATTTAGAACATGACATGTTGACTTCAGACCTCATATTTTGTTCAGGAATGTGGGGACGTAATCCTTCTTTGTGCAGTGAGAAGAATTCCATCCTTGGGGTTAGAATTTTGTTGTTGTTGTTGTTTTGGGGCTTAACGCCATTTTTCAGCACACGATAGGCTATACATGGCGGCCAGTATTAATGGTGGAGGAAGAACCCGGGAAAACCCCGGAAAGAACCACCGACCCACGAGAAGCTACTGGCAAGCTTTCTCACATACCCACATTGGCTGAATCCTAGACTCGAACCTAGAATTTTGTAGCAGACACTCTGCAGATTCTTTTGTCTTAAACAAAATCCTGATGCTCAGGTGGAATTTTCCCATTCTACACAGACACATATGAATTAATTAACAAATAATCAACTGTTATTGCTTTTATTATAATTTACATACTGCTGAAGTTAATATTATTGACATTTTTTGTTCTGTATCTACAATTCTGGATATTTTCTTGTTTAATTACTTGTCAAAATAAATTATGCAGTAATATTGTGACCGCATTTTGCTTTTGATTCAGGGTTAGAAGGAACCATTATATTTTTTTTTGGTGTTAGAAGGATCTATTACTTTTGATTTGGTGTTAGAAGGAGCCATTACTTTTGATTTGATGGTAGAAGGAGCCATTACTTTTGATTCGATGTTAGAAGGAGTCATTACTATTGATTCAGTGTTAGAAGGAGCCATTACTTTTGATTTGGTGTTAGAAAGAGCAATTATTTTTGATTTGGTGTTAGAAGGAGCCATTACTTTTGATTCAGTGTTAGAAGGAGCCATTACTATTGATTCAGTGTTAGAAGAAGCCATTACTTTTAATTCGGTCTTAGCTGTTACTTGTACCTTCAAAAGCAAATTCAAAATAGTTACTTTTTTACAAAAATTAGGAAATAAGAATAAATCCAATGTAGAAAAATGTCACAATATAATGATTGTGTATGTCATTAGATCATGATGATGGAATATTTGTCAGCTGGAAGAGAAATAATTAAGTAAACCAGGCCAACACATAATTCATGGTTGGTTTGACAGGTATGAGTACATATTGTCTGGTGTAGAATTTACTTTTCTATCAAGAATGATATGGGCCATGTTTGTTGGGGTCTATAGAAACTCATGGAAACATTATGAAGTTTTAAGTAGCAATCTGGAACATTTATTTTTTGTGAGCTTTCCTTATAGATACACTTTCAATGGATAAATGACTTATCTACCAATCTTTTGCTGAACAGAGAGACCCTGCTCGGGCAACTTACTGTTCACCAGAAGCAGCTACAGGACGATTTCTCTAAAGCCACCGGGGGTAAAGTCCCTAAAGGGAAAAACCTGCCAGATGTTGTCAATATCATTGTTTTTGTCAGGCAGCTTGAAGCCAAGGTAATTTGAAGTTCTCGCAGAATTGGAAATAAATGCTAAAAACTCTTACACTGACATATATTTGAAATGCTCTTAATGTTGCCATGGTAACAGTTCCAGTTGCAGAAAAATATTTAAGGCATCTGTTTTACCAAAATCTCTGCAAGTCCTACATGTCATTTTATACTTCCATTACTATCGCAAGGTTTCATTGGTATATCTTTAAGTATATAATCTGCATTTTAGTCTTTTTTTGTATATGACTTTGCAGTATTGCATTTCTCATGGCCATTAAAACCATGATAAGTTTTTAAACTTATACAACTATTTTAACATTTTTTGAAATTCTATTGCAGTATAATATACGACTTTTTCTGCCATGATTGTTGATAAGCAAAATCAATAGTATGGCTAAAAATTCACCTGTTCTTTGAGGTTTTTATTTAATATCATTAACAAGTTGTGGAAAAGTAATGAATTGTCTCTCAAAAAAAGAAACAGAAAATGAATCTCATACATTCATAATATTTTTTTTTGTTTCATTGGTAAGATAATCGTCAAGTCAGTGTTTATTGACTGTGATGGGTCGGAATTACCAATTATGTTTGCAGTTTTCCTTAGACAAAAGACATAACTGAGAAGGTATTTATTTTCGATTCAATTTTCTAGGTGGAAGAGAATATAAAGACAGCTGAGACACTGCTAGGGGATTTGAAAGGATTCCAAAAATTCAGACAGGATGCCTCCAGCTTCCATGATGAACTGGTCAACTGGAGACAGGATTGTTTTGATGAGTGGTCAAGGGATATCCAGAGCCTTATTGATGATCCTAAAAAGCCTCTTTGGTGAGACTTTGATTCTAATTATTATTTTCCTGGTGATAATGATTTAAAATAAACATTACAATTTAGTGTACATTATTTATTTTGAGATTTCCATTTTAAAATTAAAATCATGTTTTTTTTATACACATCAAAAAGAATTATGACATGTTATCTTGATTAATATTTTTCTAAGCCTTTTGAGACAGAGTGCCTGACCTGTGCTGGGATAATTAAAATTAGATTTTAGTTTTACACTGATATTGATATTAGTAATCTCACATTGATACTGATATAATTTATATCAAATACAGTTTCATAAGATTCTAGTATAATAAGATCTAATTAACTTTGTATGGCTTCCTGAAATTTTCCCAATTTTGATGTTCTTAATAGAAACACATGAATCTACTTTTCGTAATAATTATTCACAAATAAAAAAAATTCAACCCCTTTATATGTCTCATCATTAAATGATAAGTTTATCCCTGTGAGATGCTACAAAGTTCCCACAATAGTTATTTTGGGTGGGGTTGTTTAACAAAAGGTATTTACACAGTGTTTCTATCACTTAATATGATATTGCCACACTTGCACTATGGTAAATATACTCAAAGTTCATCATTTTGGCAAAAAAGATTCTCTTTGTTTTGTTGGTACAAAGGTATGTTTTCTTTTCCCTTCAACTTCCTGATTGCTGGCATCAGATCAAAGTCTTTTATATCAAAACAAACAAGATTTATTTTCATAAGTTTATATTGTAAGTTTATCAAGAGTGTCAGCACTCAGCACTCATCCTGCTCCACAGCCTTTGTTCTGATCCAATTCTGGCATAAAAATCCTGGCTCACACTCTACGCCAGACACTGGAAGTACCTGGTAAATTTTCACAAGAATCACATTCAGGCAATGTCCTTTCATTAAAACTAGTTTTCACAGAAATTCAGCTGTAGACAGTCCTCTGGAAATGTTATACATTGATTAGAGGATTAAGTTGCCATGAGTGTTTTAGTTCTTAGGCCATTGACTATAACAAGCTTTATTGGTAACACCTGCTTTGATTGTTTTTGACAAAGAAACTGCAAACAAAACATAGTCACCATTCAATGAAACTATGTCTATAAGTCTGTCCAACAAAGAAACAATCTGTAAACAGTAATCTTTGAATTTTACTTTGTTAAGGTGTTTATTTGACAATTTAATGAAGAAAGAAATCAAAGACATTTATATATAATGATACTTGGGATGATCTGTGACTGATGTCTGGTTGCTTTGAGTACAGGCCAGCCAAAAGCTTTGATCTGGCAGTCATGTTTAGCAAATACATGGGTTTAAGCAATGGACAAGTTAAATATTACATTTTATTTATCTGTGGATAAATACAGACCTTTCATAATAACATAACAATTCTTTTAAAAAAAGGAACAAGAAGGAGATATATTGCAAGAAAGATCTGGGATTCCAGTTAGCATTTATCAGCTGTCTCTGATAATACTTCAATTAAAAATTAATTTTTATGTTTCACTCCTTTAATTATTCTTTAATATCAGTGAAATATAAATAATTTCTGTTCAGCCTGGAGACCAATGGCAGACTGATGGAGTTGAACCATAAAACAGGTAAATTACATGTGAATTATGGAGACAGACTGGTCACTCTTATGAGGGAAGTTAGACAACTGACTGCTCTCGCCTTCCCAGTACCTGCCAAAATACAACACGTTTCAAACACGGCCCAGAAGTTCTACAGGCATGGATGTATTCTGAAACAGGTATGAAAAATCTAGACTTTTTAGCTGATCTTATGTCATTACAGACCCTAAAATAAATAATTTTATCAAATTTGCATTTCATTTCTACTTTTGTTTGTTGAAATGAAATTTATATCATTTGCATTCCATTTTGTTTGCATTTCATCTGCCCTGTCATTGTGTTTTGTTTATGGTCTCAGAAATGTAATTTTGTTTGCATTTCATCTGCCCTGTCATTGTGTTTTGTTTATGGTCTCAGAAATGTAATTTTGTTTGCATTTCATCTGCCCTGTCATTGTGTTTTGTTTATGGTCTCAGAAATGTAATTTTGTTTGCATTTTTCACAAATATTTCCATTTCTTTTTCCTTTGTTTGGAACAAAACAGAAATGCCTTCACTAAAGCTGGTTTCCCATCTTCAACAGTGTTAAAGGGAGAGAACTATTGCTTTTGCACTTTGTGTTATTAACAGTGTTCTTTTGTTGTTGTTGTAGGGTTTAACACCATTTTTCAGCACACGATAGGCTACACATGGCGGCCAGTATTAATGGTGGAGGAAGAACCCAGGAAAACCCCGGAAAGAACCACCGACCCACGAGAAGCTACTGGCAAGCTTTCTCACATATCCACATTAGGTGGCGCTCTACAGTTTCGTATTTTCCATAGGGTTAGGATTTTAAAGAAAAAGAATTTCCCCGGCTTTCCTCACTGGTTATACTGGCTATTTAAAAAAGACCTTGTATATCTTAGGTATAATGCAAAGAACCTTTAATTCCCTTTATTTTGGTGTATGATTGATGGGTGTACTATGGGTTATAGAGTATACAGCTTGGTCTTACTTCAAATGTGCACCTTTCAAAAAAGTGCTAGCTCTACTTGGTCATTTTCACTTCCTGAACTTCAGAGGTCAGTTGTATAAAAAAGAGCCAATAACTTTTTTTACATTTTATATATTTGGTAATTCATTCATTGCACTTTCAGAAGCTGGTATTGTCTAGTCTGGCAAAATTTATTTTCCCTATTTTAATAGCTGCTATGTATAGTGTACTTTAGACTAATTCAGACTGATTTTTTAACACAAGGGAGCACTCATTTTAGTTAGCAGTGTGCTTAAATCATGTAAAATTTCCAAAAGTACAATATCCAAAAGAAATATCATCCACATTACATTAATGTAGCATAGAGGTATGCAAACATTCTCTCCACTGTGCATGTTTTAAATGCGAACTACTTCACCTTACATACGTCACTCTCTCAAAAGTACATATTATCTGGTGAGCGCCACCTTAGCCAAATCTGAGACTTGAACCCACGCAGACAGTGGTGAGATGGCAGTGATCTGTAACAGAGAGCGCTTTAGACCACTCGGCCACTCGGGGCCCCAACAGTGTTCTTTAAAATGCATTCGTCATTTCTTTTCATTCTTGATTTCATATGCATTCATTCTACATTCTGTTGCATTTTCATTTTCTTTGCATTGTGTATTTGTTTTATTTGTAAAATTACCTGCTTCAATGTCTGTAAGTGTAGATTTTTGTACACTCTGTTTTCTTAAAATTCCAGTCCAATATATTCCTTGACATTCTTTTTCACTCTAGATAACAAATAATACTTGAATGTGTATCCAACAGTAATAATAATATTTTCCAGCAGGGTTTATTATAGAACTGAGAATTTAGAAATTAAATTTCTGCCTCTATTTGAAAAGAAGAGGACTTCTTTGAATACAGGAAAATAAAAAATAAAAGATAAGGTTTGAAAATATGATGCATAAATTCTGAAAATTAAATTGAGTTTACAGTGCAATAATTTTAGTAATGAGCATTGTACTGTATTGTACATTCTGTAAATAGACCAATGACCAATACTTATTGTTTTTTATCTTAGCTTCCAAGATAGGATATTTTCTAGTTTTTCTCATATATTGTGGTGGAAATACAGTATGAAAATAGAATAAAGTTGTTTCTCTTGTTTTTTCCTAATACTTCATTTAGAATTTCTTGAAGCCATCAGCTTGTTATGTCTTGAATTTATTTTTTTATCTCAAAACATATTAGTAGCTGAAAGTTTTGTTTTCAACTCAGAAACAGACTAAAATTGAATTTCTAAATTTTCATACAATTAAGATCCTTCATCCTAACAAAAAGTGTCTAATACACCTGCTCATTATGTGTAATTCTTTTCTTTATGTCAATCTAATACACCTGCTCATTACATGTAATTCTTTTCTTTATGTCAATCTAATAGACTTTGCTCATTGTGTGTAATTATTTTCTTTATGTCAATCTAATACACCTGCTCATTATGTGTAATTCTTTTTTTATGTCAATCTAATACACCTGCTCATTGTGTGTAATTATTTTCTCTATGTCAATCTAATACACCTGCTCATTGTGTGTAATTATTTTCTCTATGTCAATCTAATACACCTGCTCATTATGTGTAATTCTTTTATTTATGTCAGGTGGATAACTTGTACAACACAATATACTAAATCTTTTCTTTATGTCAGATGGATAATTTCGACAGCACAATAGACCAGCTGATTCTTTTCTTCATGTCAGGTGGATTATTTCCACAATACCATAGACCAGCTAAATTTTTTTGTTAGGTGGCACATTTCTACAACACAATAGACCAGCTAAATCTTTTTTTTTGTTAGGTGGCACATTCCTGCAACACAATAGACCAGCTAATTCTTTTTTTTTGTCAGGTGGCACATTTCTACAACACAATAGACCAGCTGAATCTTTTTTTCATGTGGCACATTTCTTCACCACAATAGACCAGCTAAATATTTTTGTCAGGTGGCACATTTCTGCAACACAATAGACCAGCTAAATATTTTTGTCAGGTGGCACATTTCTGCAACACAATAGACCAGCTAAATATTGTTTGTCAGGTGGCACATTTCTGCAATGCAATACACCAGCTAAATATTTTTTGTCAGGTAGCACATTTCTGCAACACAATAGACCAGCTAAAAAAAAATTTTGTCTGGTGGCACATTTCTACAACACCATAGACCAGCTAATTCTTTTTGTTTGTCAGGTGGCACATTTGTGCAACACAATAGACCAGCTAAATATTTTTTGTCAGGTGGCACATTTCTGCAACACAGTACCCAGCTAGATATTTTTTTATTGTCAGGTGGCACATTTCTACAACACAATAGACCAGCAGATGATTCCCAGTCAACAGACCATGATGTTAGAGACAGCCCTGGCCTTTGAGAGATTGGTCAAGAATCCTAAAACAGGTCAGTGTCTCCTTGACAATGATGTTGTGAGTGAATACAGAATTTAGCACTTTAGTTTGTATGTTTATAAGTACATTTGTTTATATATTCATGAATTTATTTGTTACATCTTTAAACATCTTGGTCTTTATTTTACATGCACACTTAAATATTGGTTTGTGGCTGTATCTCAGAGTATCTCAGCCACACCAAAGCTACATCACAAGAATCTAATAATGTTCACACTAAAGTGACTTGTTTTTTTAACAATTTATTTGTTACACCATCAGTATTTTGGACACTTCATGCATATCACTTAAATTCTTGAAAACTTTATGTGGATGCATCCCAATGGAAAATTGGTCAAAACTAAAGTGCATTTAACAAAGTGTGCTAGAAGTTTGCATCTTGTTAGTGTAAGGACAATTCTGCAATGTCTTTAACTTCAGATACTTGTAGAACAGACTGTATTTTCCTAAAACTCAGCAAAGTCATGTATGTGCTCAACTTATTTGAACGTTTTCCTACATGTTTTTTTGTGGTGTGTCTTTTATTGACAGCTTTTCAGTTCTAGACTTAAATTTACAGTTCTTTTCATAAGATTTTAATGCAGTTTTCATTTACACTTTCAAATTATGTATGAAAACTTGAGTTGAGAATGTATTACAGGTTGAGAAGTTTTCAAGTCATTTCATCAAATATTTTCTTATTTATTGTGAATGAGAATTGTTATGGTATAATTATCATCATTGGAATTATGATTTAAGGTTCTAATGTAGTGAAATAAAAGGCACAGGTGAAAATCTGTAATTTTCTAATAAAGAAAACTGATAGCTTGATTAAACTTAAAGGCACATGTGAAAATCTGTCATTATCTAATAAAGAAAACATTGATAGCTTGATTAAACTTAAAGGTACAGGTGAAAATCTGTAATTATCTATTAAAGAAAACTGATAGCTTGATTAAACTTAAAGGTACAGGTGAAAATCTAATTATCTAATAAAGAAAACTGATAGCTTGATTAAACTTAAAGGCACAGGTGAAAATCTGTAATTATCTAATAAAGAAAACTGATAGCTTGATTAAACTTAAAGGCACGAGTGAAAATCTGTAATTATCTAGCAAAGAAAACTCTGATAGTTTGATTAAACTTAAAGCATATGAAGCAATAAAGATGAGGTCTAATTAGCTTTTCATATCTGTTAATAAAATGTCACTCTGGAAATTAAAAAAGAAAAAGAATTTATTCATGTACTTTAGAATATACCTTGATGGTCAGTTTTGACCTTTCTCTGATATCTACTTAACTCTCCATTATCATCTTCATTATAACAGGAACAAAATCTAAGGGTGAAGATGTCATGGTAACATGGGATAATCCGGAGGAATTGGAGCGATACATCCAGAAACTCCAGGAATCTGCTAACCGCCTCACCACAGAGAATCGACGACTCCGCAAATGTCACAACACTGTCTGTGAAAAGGTAAATACAGCAGCTACTTTTGATACTACTGTTATGTTAAAAATGCCATTAGCAGGTTTTGAAGCACATTAAATAAGTGTAGGCTTCTATAATGACAAGTATTTATGTGTTAATGAGGGTTGCATGGTAGTGTGTTTATGAGGGTGGTATGGTAGTGTGTTTATGAGGGTTGTATGGTATTGTGTTTATAAAGGTTGTATGTTAGTGTGTTTATGAGGGTTGTATGGTATTGTGTTTATAAAGCTTGTATGTTAGTGTGTTTATGAAGGTTGTTTGGTAGTATGTTTATAACGGTTGTATGGTAGTGTATTTATGAGGGTTGTATGTTAGTGTGTTTATGAGGGTTGTATGGTAGTCTGTTTATGAGGGTTGCAGGGTAGTATGTTTACGAAGGTTGTATGGTAGTGTGTTTATGAGGGTTGTATGGTAGTGTGTTTATGAGGTTTGTATGGTAGTATGTTTATGAGGATTGCATGGTAGTGTGTTTATGAAGGTTGCATGGTAGTGTGTTTATGAGGGTTGCATGGTAGTGTGTTTATGATTGAAGGTTGTTTGGTAGTGTGTTTATGAGGGTTGTATGGTAGCATGTTTATGAGGGTTTTGTATGGTAGTGTGTTTTTGAGGCTTGTATGGTAGTGTGTTTATATGGGTTGTATGGTAGTGTGGTTATGATTGAAGGTTGTATGGTAGTGGGTTTATGATTGAAGGTTGTATGATAGTGTGTTTATGAGGGTTGGATGGTAGTGTGTTTATGAGGGTTGCATGGTAGTGTGTTTAAGAGGGTTGTATGGTAGCGTGTTTATGCGGGTTGCATGATAGTGTGTTTATGAGGTTTGCAAGTAAGTGTGTTTATGAAGGTTGTATGGTAGTGTGTTTATGAGCTTTGCAAGATAGTGTGTTTAGGAAGGTTGTATGATAATGAGGGTAATTGTGATGGTTGTATCATACAGTGTGAGGTTGCATCATACTGTTTTTGTGAGAGCTGTATTATATGGTGTTTGTTAGTGTTGTACAACACTACGTTTGTGAGGGTTGTATGATACCAACAGTGTCCAATAGGTTGTCTACAGGTTTAAAAATATTTTTTAATATCAAACCTGACTTGACAAAACAATGATCAGAATGGAATAATGAGCTAATAAATTAAAATGTATTCATTTTTGTCAGAAATAATAACCATACAAAATATTTCAGAGGAACACTGTCATTAGTAAAATGATGTGTACAAAACATTGGTACTTAATGCAAAATGACTCATAATGCTTTATCCAGTCAAATTGTTTTATTGCAGGAATCACACTCCCTCTCCCCACCCCGATCCTTACAAATGTATTAAAATGAAATGACTTTGAGGGTACTTTGAGGTTGATTATACTGTGATTTGACATTTTCCAAACTTTCAGTTATTACGGTTCTAGTTTATACTAGCCTAAGCACTTTTGACTCTCAATGTATCTTTGAAAAAGGCAATTTCAAAACCGAGACAAGACAAACAATAAACACAAAAAGTGTTTAAATTACTAAAGTTTACATGACTATTTTTGATGGAAACAATGCTTGAAAATGTTTGATATTTCACTTAGTTGGCTTCAACTTGACCGATGATGTGGTAATCTAGTTGGTATTAGGAGGAGATATATTTGTTGCATTTGTCTTAATACCTAATACATGTGTTCCCTTGCTGGATCCAGTTCACTAGATGATATTGATCCTTGTAGTCATCTCATTGACTTGACCTTATGATATTGATCCTTCTAGTCATCTTATTGACTTGACCTTATGATATTGATCCTTGTAGTCATCCTGTTGACTTGACCTTATGATATTGATCCTTGTAGTCATCTTATTGACTTGACCTTATGATATTGATCCTTGTAGTCATCTTATTGACTTGACCTTATGATATTGATCCTTGTAGTCATCTTATTGACTTGACCTTATGATATTAATCCTCAGGCTGGTAGTTATTTTATCAGCTTGGCCTTATCATCATGTTGATCCTGGTAGCCATCTTATTAACTTGGCCTTATGATACTATTGATCATTATAGTCATCTTATAGACTTGACTGTATCATGATATTGATCTTTGTAATCATCTTATAGATTTGACCTTATGATAATATTGATCCTTGTAGTCATCTTATCAACTTGGCCTTATGATAATATTGATCCTTATAGTCATCTTATAGACTTGACCTTATGATATTGATCCTTGAGGTCATTTGATTGACTTGACCTTATCATGCTATTGATCCTTGTAGTCATGTTATAGACTTGACCTTATGATGATATTGATCCTGGTAGTCATCTTATCAACTTGGCCTTATCATGATATTGATCCTCATAGTCATCTTATAGACTTGACCTTATAATATTGATCCTTGTAGTCATCTCATTGGCTTGACCATATCATGATATTGATCCCTGTAGTCATGTTATAGACTTGGCTTTTTTGTGATATTGATCCTGGTTGTCAGCTTATAGACTTGACCTTATCATGATATTGATCCTTGTAGTCATTTTGTTGACTTGACCTTATCATGATATTTATCTTTGTAGTCATCTCATTGACTTGACCTTATCATGATACTGATCCTTGTAGTTATCTTTTTGACTTGACCTTATCATGATATTGATCCTTGTAGTAATCTTATTGACTTGACCTTATCATGATATTGATCATTGTAGTCATATTATTGACTTGGCCTTATCATAATATTGTACCTGATTATCATCTTATAGACTTGACCTTATGATATTGATCCTTGTAGTCATCTTATAGACTCGATTTGCTTTCCAGATATTGATCCCTGTAGTCATCTTATAGACTTGACTATATCATATTCTCAATCCTCCATCATTGCAAAATCTTAAAACTGAACTTTTCTGTTGTTGTAATGTTTCTTTCTTTAATTTGTTTTGTTATAGGTGCAGCAACTAATGGGAGTGGATTTGTTAAGGCAGCAGAGCAGGTGGAAGGAAGGCTTGATGGACATCAGACACTTGATGGCAGACCTTGTGCAGAAGGTAGTGAACCTTTAATAATATTTAATATAATATTTAGATTTTATTTTTTGATTGATTGCACATTATTTGACACAAATATGACTCAAAATTCTATTTTGTTGTGATTATTTAACATTGCTTGAAAATGCTGACTCATGCCATGGAATTAGGATTACCTAAAGTTACAAGCAATGCTTACAAAGGCTGACTCAAGTAGATGCAGGATTGCCTAAAAATATGAGGTCCTGCTCAGGATTACATAAAGTTATGAGTTACTGCTCTCAAATATTGACTCATGCCATAGAAGCAGGATTACATAAAGTTATGAGTTACTGCTCTCAAGTATTGACTCATGGCATAGAAGCAGGATTACATAAAGTTATGAGTTACTGTTCTCAAGTATTGACTCATGCCATAGAAGCAGGATTACATACAGTTATGAGCTACTGCTCACAGATACTCAAGTTCTGCTGTTTACTTCTTTTCTGACTCATTTTGAATGCATAGTATTTATTATCCAAGTTAGAAACACAAGTTTGTACATTTACATAATAAATAACTGTAGTCCATTAGGCATGTTATTTATCACCAGGTCTGTAGTCAGCTCTTGCTTTCCTTGCAAATGTATCACTATGTTTTTTTGTGTTCTGTGGGTCTGATGCCATTTTTCAGGATATTATAGGCTATACATTATGGCCAGTATACATGTATTTGGTGGAGGAAGAACCACCAACCCAGGGGAAGCTACTAGCAAGCTTTCTCGAAATACCGATATTGGTAGAGATGAGTTTTGAACACACATGGACAGAGGTGAGACATGATTGATCTGTAGAGGTGAGCTCCTTAGACCACTTGGCCACCTAGAGTCTCCAAAATGTATCAGTAAAAATGTAATAGATATGAACACATACAGTAAGTAAGCTAACATTTATTTACATTTTGTAAGCATATGGGAAATCACCTCAAGTAAAATCAGCAATATTCTGTTGTTTTATTCAGGGATTTACCCCAGAAGGTATGCGCCCCTGGAAGTCCCATTGGGACCGTCAGCTATACAAGGCACTTGAACACCAGTACCAGATGGGACTGGAGGCCCTTAATGAGAACCTGCCTGAGATTAAAGTGGACCTGACTTACAGGTAGAACTGAAGTTTATTTTTAATCAATAGCAAACATTTACATGTAGAAATTCATTTTAACACATATTTTTATCTGTCTGAGATTTTATTTCAACACAGTAGTTTGGTTGCACTGAATTTGAAATTTCTATTACTGTAAAAAAAAATCTTGAGATCCAAAGAACAGATTGTGATAGATTATAACTGCAGAAAATAAAGATGCTGAAAGCAAACATTTCTTTCCATCACTTTGGTGATTGATTTTTTGAAATCTGTAAAATGAGTATTGCTTCATCTGATAGCACAGAAATATACATAGAAAAAGTTATCCATATAAACAGGAAACAGCTTTATTGGCTCAGATATCTTTTTCTTATTGATTGTTTTTAATCGGGATATTCTATTGGTTTAAGATTATTAGTATGCAAAGGAAGACTGTTGGTATGCAAAGGAAGACAATTGTTATGCTACGGAAGACTATTGCTAGTCTCAGGAAGGCTATTGCTAGTCTCAGGAAGGTTATTGCTAGTCACAGGAAGACTATTGATAGTCACAGGAAACTATTACTAATATTAGGAAGACAGGCAAAGGAAGACTAATGGTAGGCTCAGGAAGACTGTTGGTCGGCTAAGGAAGACTGTTGGTAGTCTTGGGAAGACTAGGCAAAGGAAGACTATTGGTACAAAAATGAAAAGTTTTACCTTTCAGTCACCTAATATGATAGTAAAAGTGTCTGAACCCCAGGCTACTGATTATTCTTGTCAAATTCAAACAAATATTCCAGTCTTGTGATAAAACTATTTTCAAATGGGTATTTCTTCTAATCTAAAAATATTACTTGGTTTAAAATCATTTTGAATTGTTCATATTTTTCTGTATTTTAAAGTTTGGCACTATTAATTTTCAGGCAGAAACACCTACAGTTCAACCCCCCTCTGGAAGAGATCAAGGCCAAGTATTTCCGAGATATGAAGAGATTCATCAGTGTCCCCAACCAGTTTAAGGGTGTGGGAGACCAGACAGAGAACCTTGTATTTCCTGCCATCATTGACAGGAATGCTGAAGGCTTTGTCACCTGTTACAAGAAGGCCGATATTCTTTTCAAGAGACTAGCTGCTGTCCAGGATCAGTTTAAGGTAACTATTTTTCCATACATGATTGAATTTCTATTATACTTAGCAAGATCCATATTTTGAGAATATCTTGTATTAACAAACTGTATATTGTCCATCATTTCAGTTGTCACAGGGAAGAAATACTGGTGTTTTTTTTTGGTATGCATCATGGACCTAACTATAGACCCAGATCTACCATTTCATAATGAACTTGCAGATATGTATCTGTGATGTTCATTTTGCTAATGATATCATGTAGCCTCTGCAGACCCTGATCTTCTGGCAGTCTTCAGTAGCAGATCTGGATCTATGATGTTTTTTATGTTCATTCTACCCATTATGTCATGTGATCAGTGCAGACCCTGATCTGCTGGCAGTCTTGAGTGACAGATCTAGATATATGATGATCATAGTTACATGTAGTTTATCTATTGATAAATATTGTCATGGTTACCCAAACTTGGGTTCCATACACAAACCTCCCAACTCCAGAATCCCTCTTATCTACCTGTGCTTTTCTGAACTTAGACACAAAGACACAGTGATCACATTCAAGAGGGCTCTCAAAACTCACTTATTTCAACTGCAAGAACAAACTTAAAGACCTAATAATGTTTCCTACCTGAAATATTCTCAGGATGTTTATTATTTTTAATGTTTTTCTAATTTCATGGTGTTTGTTTTTGTAATAATATTGGTATATGTTTTTTATCTTATAGATGTTGTCTAATGTTGTAAAGTGCTTAGAGCTTCTAAAGATTAGGCGCTATACAAAGTCTTTATTATTATTGTTATTATTATTATTCTGTCCCTCCTTCACCGGAACTGTACCAATTCAGCATCTTGAGTCCACATCTTTAAGATACTACTCTTGCGTTCTAAGTTGCATCCTTGTATCTCCGTCAACCATGATCATGCCAATCTACCTTGAATGTCAGAATTATGCAAGCATGGCAGATGTCTGTGTGTGATATTACTGCTTCCATCAAATATCACAGAGAATGAATATGAGGTCAGACTGGGTCTCAAACGTGGTATCTTTCTAAATCAAGTCGAGTTACCAAGCCAGTATCTGTTGCTCAGTCAACACAAAGATCTTTTATATCATTATATTTATGGCAGGCTAAATATTGAAGTACAGGTACCATTCCATTTGACTGTTTTTATATAATTAAGTTTCGCTTCCATTGCCACATTCATACATTTTGTAAAAAAAAAAATCTCAAAGTTGTTTTTGTGTTATTATTATTATAAATCTCAGCCTTTTTATGTGGCATATATATGATATGTGATTTTTTTTTATACTCATCACTTCTTCTAGGATTGGGTTGTCTTGGGAGCACTGGACCTTGATTTGTTTGTGGAGGAAAATCTGAAAAACATCTCAGACTGGGAGAAGAACTTCAAAGCCCTGAAAGTAAGGGGCCGGGATGCAGAGAAACTGCCTGGGTATGATTTCTATTGATTCTGTTTTATAGCTTTTTAAATATCAAACTCTTATGACATGTGACTGATATTATATCAACTTTTGTAGAATTTGCAAAAAGAAATTATATAATTTAGATCAAAGGATGTTGGAAGAAAAATGTAGTGTATCAGGCATTGAGCAGATTCTGCCAAACAGTATTGTACTTAGAGTATAGAAACATTTTAATGATTTTGTTTTTATGAATTTATCAAAAATCATTTTTGGCAAAATTTAATGGAATTATTTTAACTAATTTCCATATTCACAAGAACTGTCAATTAATGGCATTTTCCTTTTCTTCCTTCGTTGTCTCCTCTTGCAAACAAATGATAATAACAATATCAGCATTGTATAAAGTAAAAAGTTAAGTACATATTTCTTTGCAGGCAAATCAAGGTAGACTGTATCACAGTGAACACCACCCCAGTCAAGGCAGTAATTGACGACCACATCCAGAGGTTGTTTGATGCCTTGATGAACTCACTACGGAAAGCCATCTTGAAGGAAGTAACAGAGATTGATGGCTTCCTTAACACTGCTATGGAGACATTGTCCAAGAGGCCACAGTCAGTCGAGGAGATTGGAGAGGCAAATGCAAAACATTCAGAGTTTGCCAGGATAAAGAAAGAGGTAGAGAAAACATGGACTCAGATATAGAAATAAATCATGTTGTTGTTGCTGTAGTGTTTAACACCATTTTTCAGCACACGATAGGCTATACATGGCTGCCAGTATTAATGGTGGAGGAAGAACCCGGGAAAACCCTAGAAAGAACCACTAACCCACGAGAAGCTACTGGCAAGCTTTCTCACGTACCCACATTGGTCGAATCCGAGACTCGAACCCACGCAGACAGAGGTGAGATGGCAGTGATCCTTAACAGAGAATGCTTTAGACCACTTGGCCACTTGGGGCCCCCGAAATAAATCATGTAGAGAAAACAAGGACTTGGATCTGTTGTACCATGGTGTTGCCTCATTTTAATTTATAGATCAGAGTTACACAGCATTGCATTTGCTGATATAATTAATTGATACAAAATGTCTCTATTACACTCTAATAATATTTTTAAATTGCTATTTGTGGAAACCAAAATGTTCCTTATTATTTTTAATGCTATAAATTACAGAACTTTAACACTTTTAAGTCAGAAATTCATTTTTATGCTTGAAAAGGTTTAAAGAATAAGAATCTAGAACTTTTGTTTTGTGGCTTTGAATTTTTAAAGCAGTTGCTTCTGCTGAGTTTATTTATCTTTTATCTGTGTTTTAACAGATCCAGCCTCTGTTTGAGAAGGCCGATGCTAAAAACAAGCTTCTTCGCTCAGTGGCGGGTGGTGGTGTTGACACGCTAAACCAACTGCAGGGCCGCTGGGACAAGTTTGAACTGATGATGGAGAGCCACCAGCTTATGGTTAAAGAGCAGGTAATGTCAGATTATGTTCATTCTGTACTTGGTAGGAAAAAGTGAGAAATTTAATGTTGGATTGTGTTCATTTTGTGTTTGGTAGGAAAAAGTGAGAATTTTAATGTTGGAATGTTTTCATATTGTGTTTGGTACGAAAAAGTGAGAAATTTAATGTTGGATTGTGTTCATTTTGTGTTTGGTATGAAAAAGTGAGAAATTTAATGTTGGATTGTGTTCATTCTGTACTTGGTAAGAAAAAGTGAGAAATTTAATGTTGTATTGTGTTCATTCTGTATTTAGTAGGAAAAATTGAGAAATTTAATGTTGTATTGTGTTCATTCTGTATTTGGTAGGAAAAGTGAGAAATTTAATGTTGTATTGTGTTCATTCTGTATTTGGTAGGAAAAATTGAGAAATTTAATGTTGTATTTTGTTCATTCTGTATTTAGTAGGAAAAAGTGAGAAATTTAATGTTGTATTGTGTTCATTCTGTATTTGGTAGGAAAAAGTGAGAAATTTAATGTTGTATTGTGTTCATTCTGTATTTGGTAGGAAAAAGTGAGAAATTTAATGTTGTATTGTGTTCATTCTGTATTTAGTAGGAAAAAGTGAGAAATTTAATGTTGTATTGTGTTCATTCTGTGTTTGGTAGGAATAAGTGAGAAATTTAATGTTGGATTGTGTTCATTCTGTATTTGGTAGGAATAAGTGAGAAATTTACTTTTATCATAACCTTTGCAAATGTACATTTAAAATTTATAAGAAAAGAAGAAAAAACACAACTCAGCCATGTGGCAATCTAATCATTCAAATAAAACTTTAAATATTGGTCTATACATACATACACACACATATATATATAATCTTTATTTCATCTGTAAATATAGCATAAGCACACAAAAAATTGTTGCTTAGTATAAATAATACATGCATATATACCTGTACAACTTTCCCTTGTTATAACATGGGAAAATTATAAAGTCATTCCAAATATAACTCAGTACTGCCATGAACCCCATGACCAACATTTTCAAATAATTTTAAAAAAACTTTTTAAAAAAAATAGGATTGTCAAAATCCATTACCTGAAAACCTATGTGAAAATACTGTACTTGGATTCTTCTGTCAGTTTTATGCCAGTATGAAGAAAATACCATGAAGCTTTAATTTGTGTATTTTATCTTTATTTCCATTTTAAACACATTAATTAAATGCACAAGTGTCATCAAGTAAAGGAATGCAATTAGTTAAACCTAAATTATTACTTTCATTTGATGGCATTTTGTTTTTTTCTTGATGCTGACACCCATGCATGTATTCATAGAAGTATTAACCATTCTTGCTATGTTGTGGTTGGGTACATATTGCTATGTTGTGGTTGGGTACAAATTGCTATGTTGTGGTTGGGTGCATATTGCTGTTTTGTGGTTGGGTACATATTGTTATGTTGTGGTTGGGTACATATTGTTATGTTGTGGTTGGGTACATATTGCTATGTTGTGGTTGGGTACATATTGCTATGTTGTGGTTGGGTACATATTGCTATGTTGTGGTTGGGTACATATTGCTATGTTGTGGTTGGGTACATATTATGTTGTGGTTGGATACATATTGATATGTTGTGGTTGGGTACATATTGTTATGTTGTGGTTGGGTACATATTGCTGTGTTGTGCTGAGTACATATTGCTATGTTGTGGTTGGGTACATATGGTTATGTTGTGTTGGGTACATATTGCTATGTTGTGGTTGGGTACATATTACTATGTTGTGGCTGAGTACATATTGCTATGTTATGGTTGGGTACATATTGCTATTTTGTGGTTGGGTACATATTGCTATGTTGTGGTTGGGTACATATTGGTATTTTGTGGCTGAGTACATACTGTTATGTTGTGGTTGAGCACATATTGCTATTTTGTGACTGAGTACATATTGCTGTATTGTGGTTGAGTACATATTGCTGTGCTGTGGTTGGGTACATATTGCTGTGTTGTGGCTGAGTACATATTACTATGTTGTGGCTGAGTTCATATTGCTATGTTGTGGTTGAGTACATATTGCTATGTTGTGGTTGGGTACATATTGCTATGTTGTGGCTGAGTACATATTACTATGTTGTGGCTGAGTACATATTGCTATGTTGTGGTTGAGTACATATTGTAATCATCAGTTTTGGACTCAATCTACCAGTTGAACTTGACTACCAGATTATATATAGGGAGATTGGTATATATTCTAATTATGAATTTAATGGTTGTTTGCTTCATTGTAGCAAATCAATTTACTTGTTTCTGGATACAATGCAATCAAACAAATCTTTTATTGCGTTTTAAGTTGAATGTTGACTTTTTATGCAACTTTTTATCAGTGCACAGAAGAATGGGCTTGTTTTTTCCTAATTAGTTTTAATTTCAGAAAGGATTGTCATGTAGCCATAGTGGGGCTCTCCTTTCTTGTCTTGTTTCTTCATCTAATGAGTTAAATTATGTGTGGTTAAACATGTTGTTTACATGTAGGTGGAGGTGATGAAGAGCAACGTTGAATCCCGTATCAAGTCATTCCGTCAGGACCTGGACAAGTTTGCAGCACGATGGCACCAGCTGAAGCCCGGAGACGAGGCACTGGAGGGGGACAAGGAAAAAACTGATAAAGCTGTACAGATTATCAAGGACAAGAGACTGGAGTTTAATGAATTAGAGGAAGTCAGGAAGACTCTTGTGTGAGATTTTTACATTTGTCTTAACTTCTGACGAAAATTAAAGTTGTCTTAAATATAAGTGTACATCTAATCAAATATTATTTTACAGTCACTGATATTCCTTGCCTTTTTGAATATATTATTATTGAATATAACTTGATGTGGATGAAAAAAGTGTAACTCTGCAGTTCCTTAATTTGATGGTTGTTTATCCCTACGTCTTCTGTTTTATTTTCTTCTTTGTCTTCCTTTTCTGTACTGTAGCATGTAGGATTTTGATTTTGCAGTAATAGGTATTTGTCTTGTCCTTTGTTAGTTCAGCATTTGGGAACTAGTATAGTTGTGGGATTATTTGAACCTCAGTGTCTGGGACCTTGTCCTGCCATCTTATCTTCATTAGTTTCCTCAGACAGCCCATGTGAAAAGGATTCAGCTTTTATGCATGGCAGCTGTACACTGTCCTGGATTCGCAAACATACAGCAGGGTTGGCAACAGAATGGCTTTGTAGACCCTGATCTTTCTTTGTAGACTGATCCACACATCTGTATGTAGTCTGCCAAAGGCCACACTTGCTTTAGCAATTCTGGTATTGGTTTCTTAATAATGTGGACTGCATGTGACAGTGTATTGCGGAGATAGAAGAACTTGTCTACTGCCAGTAGGGTTTGGCCATTTACTGTGATGGTAGGCTCTACGTATTAAGGCTTTTCTGGTGCAGTGGGACCTAAATTGTCACAAGCTGAAGAGAAATACTGTGTTGCATATCAGACTCAGATTTGGCATTCAGGGAACAGTCATCAGTAAATAGAAGATCACGAAGTTACTTCCTGTAATTTTGTCTTTGCCCATAGTCTCCTCAGATTGAAGAGCTTGCTGTCAGTTCATTATCTAATATAGATCCCAGTTTCATAGTAATGGAAGGTATCAGTAAGCATGGCAGAGAACATCAAACTGACACCAGTGATAGGAATGGTTGAGATGACTTACCCATGTCCACAACAAAAGTGAGCATGCCATCATGGAATTACTTAGCCATCATGATAACTTTCTCTGGGCAACCAAATTTTGCCATGATATTTCAAAGGCCTCCATTGCTGGCTGTGTCAAAGGCTTTAATCAGATTGGTGAATTGTGTGTGAATGTTGGAGTTCTGTTCCTGGCATTTCATCAGGAACTGTCAAGCTACAAACACCTTGTCTGTGGTCTCTTGTCCTTTTCTGAAGTCATACTGACTCTCTGGCATGAGCCCTTGATTGGTATGGTGCACAAGATGATTGAGTAGAATTCTGGCAAGTATTTTTGCTTGCTTTTGACTGCAAAGAGATGCCCTGATAGTTGTTGCAAAATTGTCTGTCATCTTTCTGCTTATACATATGGATGGACTGCTCAGGTGGCCTAGTGGTTAGAGTGTTTCGGATGTGGGTGGTTGTGGGTTTGATCCTCGCCGAGTCATACCAAAAACTTACAAAAATGGTGCTAACAGCTGCCTCACTTGGCGCTCAGCATTAGGAGGTTAGTGTTAGGACTGGTCGGCCTGGTGTCAGGATAATGTGACTGAGTGGGACATCATGCTACATGTCTGTGGCATGATGCCCCAGTGCTAAACATCACTATAAACTGTCACACTGCAGACATCATTGTGATATGACTAAATTGTTTTTAAAGCTATGTCAAAAATCTAAACCACACACACACACATACAAGTGGACGATGGATGCATCCTTGTACATCTGGGGTATAGTTCCCTTAGTCCACAGTGACTGGAAGAGTTCATTAAGTTTCTGTGCCATGTGCAAGTCACCAGCTTTGTAGACTAAAGATGGTATAGCATCTGCTCCAGGTGCTTTGCCACTTGACAATAGGTAAATTGCCATTTGACAATAGGTAAGTTGCTTTCACCATTTCACTTAGCATCAGAGGATCAGCAAGCATTATGTTAATTTCTGTCAGTCAGTCATTGCCTCCTCACTGATAGATGCCTTTTGATTGCAGATGGTGTTGAAGTATTCTGCCCATGTTTTAAGTATCTTTTCTTTGTCAGTGAGCAGTTTGGTGCTGTCTGTATTGGAGATTGAAATGATTCTCCGAGCATCATATAGTTTCTTCTTGTCATTCCTGCATATGTAGGACTGAATATCATCTGTCTTATTGCTCATCAGTCTTGAAGATCTCTGAGTTTGCATTAGACAGTCCTCTTGATGTTGTTGAATGCTGCCTTCTTAGATAATGTAGTGCTGTTTTATAGGAAGACATTTTGAATCCGATATTTCTTATTCTGTTTGACAGCATCATTCTAATCAAACTAATATTTTTGTTTATAAGTGGTGGGACCAAGGATTTTGGATGCATTTGAGTACATAGGGTCTGTGACCAATGCCCAGTTTGCCTCGACATTCTGGGAGCTTATTTCGAGTGTATCCAGTTGGCTACTCAGTTTTTCTACCAATGTCTATCTCACATTCTCCTACTTCTATTTGGCAACATTGGGCTGGGTCATACATTAGGCTTTTCAGGCACTTCTTTCCCTTGCTGTTGTTTGCTCGACTGAATCCGGATATAGAGCTTGGAGATTAGAGAGTGTGTATGGCAGCATAATTCTCATCAAACCAATCTTGATATTTACATGTGGCTGGACCAAAGGTTTGGGATGCAGTTGATTGCACAGAGTCTCTGAAGGATGCCAAGTTTTCCTCAACATTTTCCTCTGAGTTTATTTTGATTGTATCTAGTTGGCTGTACAGTTTTTTTGACAAATGCCTGTTTTTAATTTTCCTATACAGTTTGACAACATTCAACTTTTGGGAGATTTTTCTGCCTTCTGGTCATCTGCTCAGCTATAACCAGATATTGAGCTTGGATATTATGAACCTGTGACCAGTCCAGCATTCTGCACTTCTCATGGACTTTGTCACTTGGACATGCTTGCTACCTGTCTATTCTCCAGATGATGACATAATCAGTAAGATGCCAGTGCTTGGAGCATGGGTACATCCAAGATGTTTTGTAGGCAGGTGGAAGACTGTTGGTGATGAGGGGGTCATGTTCAGCACATTTCCTCAGTGAGAGGAGACCATTGTTGTTGCATTTGTTGTACTGAATACAGTTAATTGCACTGCACGACCTCTCAAAATATGAAAGATAAATGCACCAAATAATACCTTTTATGTAATAAAGTCAGTGCGTTTGTGACAGATACAAGAGAACAATGCAAGAAGAAAAAAAATTAAAATTGTAGTCAATGGAGAACTGTTTTTTTCCATTCCTAGTGCAATGTTGAATTATACTGATATACTCTATGTGAGCTGTCTTTTATTTCCGGTTGAAATGATAACACTCACTTGTCGGTTGTGGGATTTATTATGAGATGAAATTATATGAAATAAACCTTACCAGACTCGAAGGGTATAATTTTTCCAAATTATATTCAATCCCTGGTCTTTCACTTGCGTGAGAGACAAGTGCTCTTCATCTTCACAACTCATACTGCTTGAGGTTTTGTCTGTCTCAGGAACTAGAGTAGGAATGCCAGAAGCTTTTATTAGTTTGGCAGGGAATTGATTTTAATACTCATGAAGCATGGGAATCATGCACCACGATTTATCACTCACAAACATGCACATTGGTACATGACACAAGTCCTGGGTAACATATTAATAAGTTGGATCCAGTTGCAGATGTGTGTATATGCAGTTTCTTAGAATTAATCAGTAGAACAAAAAACATAGATCCAGATCTGCCATTGTATAATGAACAATAAGATCTATGTATAAGCAATTTGTTAGGAATAATAAGTAGAACAAATGGCACAGATCCAGATCTGCATTTGTATAATGCACCAGAAGATCTTGGTCTATGTAATTTGCTAAGAGTATTTGGTAGAAAAAACTATATAGACCTCATTCTGCCATTGCATTATGTAACTAGCAGATTAGGGTCTGTATTTTATATAGTTGGACACAATTTATAAGTCAGTATATACTACAGTTTAAAAAAATCATTGACTTTGTGGACCTGAAGTGGAAAATTCTCAAATTAATTTTCAGTAAGGACAGCGAGCACTTTGGCATGGTGGTGCCAGCATTTGAAGTGGCAGATGAAATGAAGCAGGATCTTGCAAACTATGAAGCCATGTGGTTCCTCATGGAGGAGTTCAACAATGGACTTAAGGAACTGGCCAAGGAAGATTGGATTTCATTCAGGTTTGTATTCTATAATGTAAATTTCAGTTGGCAAGAAATTGTCTCCTATAAAGAGTTTAATGTTAGATGTTAATTGAATGAGGAATGTACAAAAGAAAGTTTTTGTGCCATATACATCATGCTATCATTTTGTACCCAAGTAATCAAAATATATAGCCCCTTTTTGGGGTAACTTGGTCTTTTTTGGGGGACGTTTTACACCAAGGTGTGAAAGCCTATCTTAGCCATATTGGAATAGGAGGGCTACTGTCATTATGTAACATTGTTCATTCAGAGATAATACACATGCTGGGTCAAACATTAGGTAATGACTATGGTATTGCTATGCTGGGTCATACATTAGGTAATGACTGTGGTATTGCTATGCTGGGTCATACATTAGGTAATGTTGTTATGATGGGTCATACATTAGGTAGTGACTATGCTATTGCTGTGCTGGGTCATACATTAGGTAGTGACTATGCTATTGCTATGCTGGGTCATACATTAGGTAATGACTATGGTATTGCTATGCTGGGTCAAACATTAGGTAATGACTGGTATTGCTATGCTGGGTCATACATTAGGTAATAACTATGGTATTGCTATGCTGGGTCAAGCATTAGGTAATAACTATGGTATTGCTATGCTGGGTCATACATTAGGTAATGACTGTGGTATTGCTATGCTGGGTCATACATTAGGTAATGTTGTTATGATGGGTCATACATTAGGTAGTGACTATGCTATTGCTATGCTGGGTCAAACATTAGGTAATGATTGGTATTGCTATGCTGGGTCATACATTAGGTAATAACTATGGTATTGCTATGCTGGGTCATGCATTAGGTAATGACTATAGTATTGTTATGCTGGGTCATACATTAGGTAATAATTATGGTATTGCTATGCTGGGTCATACATTAGGTAATGAGTATTTATATTGCTATGCTGCGTCATACATTAGGTAATAACTATGGTATTGCTATGCTGGGTCATACATTAGGTAATGACTATGGTATTGCTATGCTGGGTCAGACATTAAGTAGTGACTATGGTATTGCTATTCTGGGTCATACATTAGGTAATGGCTATGGTATTGCTATGCTGGGTCATACATTAGGTAATGACTGGTATTGCTGTGCTGGGTCAGACATTAGGTAATGACTGGTATTGCTATGCTGGGTCATACATTAGGTAATGACTATGGTATTGCTATGCTGGGTTATACATTAGGTAATGACTATGGTATTACTATGCCGCTACTTTCTGCATCCTCAGATCAGCTGGTTTAGTAGCAACATGTTGTTGTTGAGCGTATCCATTTTTGGATGTCCTGACTGTGGTTCTTGGGTTATACATAAGGTCCCACAGGTATATTACACATCCTGGGTCATATATTAGGTCCTGACTTTGGTGTATCTTATATATAAAAACCTCATTTGTTTTTCTGTGTCATGGCTGCCAAACAAGAGGTCATGGGTTTGACATTTGTGGCAGTATCCCAATTTCTTTTAATAGTTTTTTTGTATTATGTTCAAACTTTCTCTTAACTCACCCCAATCTTTTATTTTTTTAAAATACTTTTAAAAAAATTTAGTCTTGAAACTTTCTTTTCTCACTACCATCCTAGGACGGGCAATAGCAATAGCTAGTTCAACAATAAAATTTGACATTTAATTTGACTTTTTATTATTGATACAAATGACCCTCTTCCTTGAAAATGTATTTTAAAATTTAATGAATTTACGGAAAGCTTGCTCTTGAAAAGGTAATAAGAAGTCAGTAGATGTTTGACTGACTTCATTAAATTAAGAACATAATTCCAATATTATTTGCCATTGTTCAAGTCATATTACTTCAGAACTAGATATTTTGATAATTATCTTGCGGAATTGTGTGTTTACATTTATCTCTTATCAAAATTTTAAATTTTATCATCTACGTTAAGTCATTTCTCCAAAGAAAATGTCCCTTTGATCGAAAATGTGCTCCTTTGTTCCATAAAAGTACCCTTTTTGTTAAAGGTGCCCCTTTTCCATTCCAATTTGCAAAACATTCCTAGCTACGACATTGTTCCGGAAATGGAAACTGGGCACTAGGTCTCTACCAGGTCAAAAGTTGTTGAAAACCATGATGTTGTCTGACTAATATTGGACTGATTCAAAGTATATTATGTTGGAAAAGTTGATGTTTATAGAAGAAATTATTAAGTCCATGAACAAGCACATGAGATCAGCCTCCCCACCATAGCCCTCTCATCTGGAATTTCAATACCTCATGCTAAATTAACCATTCCCCTCAATAACTTTTATTTAGAATGGACATTGTTTCACCTCAGTATGCTTCTTTGGAGACAAATTCAACAGTATCTTTGCTGGAAGTAAATTTAGCAGTGTTTTTGCTGAAATTTCATCTTTTTATACTTTTAGTTTCATGAATATCCATCATCATTTGGTTTCATGAACATCCATCATCATTTGGTTCCATGAACATTGATCATCATTTGGTTTCATGAACATCGATCATCATTTGGTTTAATGAACATTATCATCATTTGGTTTCATGAATATCGATCAATATTGGGTTCCATGAACATCAATCATCATTTGGTTTCATGAACGTCGATCATTATTTGGTATTCATGAACATTGATCATCTTTTGGTTTAATGAACATTGATCATCTTTTGTTTCTTTGGCAAGAAGCAAATACTATTCAGTATTAAAGCCACCTTGAGGCATACTTGATTCCAAAAGTCTAAAATCAACCATAGTGATCTTTTATCTTTAATTTCTTTATGTGCTCAGTGGTATCATATTGGGAACTATCTTGCACCAAAGATGAAACATAAGGTCAGTGACATAAAGGTGTAGCCTAAAATGAACAATGAAATTGTAATTTGTCTTTTGTCATTGATGTAGCTAAGTTAGGGCCATTCATGTGGTACAAAATCAGCTATATTTTCTGATTGCAACATTTATTACATTCCAGGAGCAAGACCTACCAGTTTGAAGAGTTCCTGAGCACATGGTATGAGAAACTTAAAGAAAGGGAGACAACTACAATGACTGTGAGAATCCACAAGGACATAGAGAGATACAAGGTGGGGTTTTGACTGTCCAATTTTGTATAGCAAATACTTTTATTGATTTATGTTTGAATATTGGAGAGTGGTTTACTAGGATCAATTTAATCATGTTTACTTGAAGAATGTTATAAAGCTGATCAGGAATAGAATTTTGCATATTATGTTTCTTCCAAAATTATGGGGCAAAGGCATAAATTGCCTAATGTAGATACACACATCATAGAGTTTACTTAGTTCAACATAAATAGAAATATGTGTTACTATCAGTTAAAATCATTTGATTTGGAAGACATGTCCTCGTTCAGTTTTTGGGATTAAAACAAAATTATGGATACCCAAAACGAAAATAAAAACATTTGTCATTTCAGAATGTGTTGCCAGTGTTGAAGTGGGTCAGAGGAGAACCTCTGTCACAGGATCACTGGTTAGAACTCTTCAGGATGCTGAAAATGTCAAGGGGGACAAGTCTAGAGAAACTTACCTTTGGTCAGATTCTCCATGCCAGTGATGAAATCATCAAGAACGCTGATGCTTTGAAGGTGATGAAAGACTTTTTAATATCTGTCATAAGTTTCAAGATTATGTTATAATTTTCATTGGATTAATTGGCCAAATATACCTTTGAAAATTGAAGATAAAATGTTATTTGTGACATTTATATATTGTTTCTAATAAGCTAAAATATTTCAAGAGGAAAACTAAGAATAAAATAGATTAGAACTGATGTAAATTAAGCAATTAAACGATTCATATAAAACATGTAATACAGTTACATATTTTTATATTTGACTATGCTATTCTGATGGCTTGACATTGAATCGTGGTAACATCTGGCACTTGCTATGTTTACCACTACTGCATTGCAAGGCAGAGAATCACATTAACACCAAACACTTACTTCATTTACCACTACTGCATTGCTTGACAGTGAATCACATTAACACCAAACACTTACTTCATTTACCACTACTGCATTGTTTGATAGTGAATCACATTAACACCAAACACTTACTTCATTTACCACTACTGCATTGTTTGATAGTGAATCACATTAACACCAAACACTTACTTCATTTACCACTACTGCATTGTTTGATAGTGAATCACATTAACACCAAACACTTACTGCATTTACCACTACTGCATTGCTTGACAGTGAATCACATTAACACCAAACACTTACTGCATTTACCACTACTGCATTGGTCGGTTGGCAGTGAATCAAATTGACACCAAACCCTTGCTGCATTTATCACTACTGTGAATCACATTGACACCAAACCTTTGCTGCTTTTCACTACTGTGAATCACATCGACACCAAACACTTTTTACATTTACTACTACTGCATTGCTTGGCAGTGAATTACGTTGACACCAAACACTTGCTGCATTTACTACCAATGCTTTGCTTGGCAGTGAATCACACTGACACCAAGCACACTTTCTGCATTTACCACTACTGCAGAGAAAGTTGAAATACTGAACAGCATGTTCTGTGGTGTTTTTAACCACTTTAGTAATTACATAGCTGTGAAACAAAACTGTGCTGTGTTACTGATGACTGGGCTAAACAGTTAGATAAAGTTGAACAAATAGACATTTTGTATTAGACTTTGATAAAGCTTTTGAGACTCTTCCTCATGAATTGTTAAAGAGTTATTTGATTATGTAATTGCAAGTAAAACTCTCTGCTGGAAAGACTTTCTTTGACGTTTCTAAGAGTAATGCATGATGGTAAATGGTTCCAAATATGGTTGGTCCAAAGTAGCGGAGTACCTCAGGATAGAAAACTTGGACCAGTGCTTTTCTCCTTGCATATCATGGTATGATGATTGAAGGTGACTTGGAAATTCACCTCTTTGCATAAGGCTTTATATGCTACGGATCAGTCAAAATAAAACAGGATTACAAGATATTACACAATGACATTAATAAACTAGATTAGTGAGCACAAAAACAGGGCGTGTGATTCCAACCTATAAAATGCAACATAATTCAGATGACAAGAAATATATGCCATAAAACGAGTATGTCATATTTATTAGTGGGTACTACTTTTGAAAACCTCAATCAAATAAAATACTTAGGGGTTACAATTACTTGTAATCTGAAATGGAACTTTCAAAATTAATGAATTGTGCAGCAAAGCAGATCATACATGTCACCTGTTAAACCAAAGCTTGTAATCTTGCCCACAAAATATGAAAGAATTAACTTTGAAGCGTTTAGTGAGACCTTTGTCAGAATATGCTTGTAAAATCTGTGACCCACCCCCCATTCTCTTGTTTTACAAGATGAAATTTAACATTTTAAAAAGGGAGAGCCATGTTTGTTATATCCAATTATGACATGACCTCACTGTTGAATTAATTTTCTTGGAAATCATTACAGAAAATGAAGGCTGGAAAAAGATTAATATTTTTCTACAGAGTTGCAAAAGAAAAACAAAAGCAAAGTTATCCGGCTAGAGTTTAATCAAACCCAAAAGAATCTGTAGAAATCTGAGTCAGTATACTTATCTGATACTATAATCATCAGCTTATCTTTACAAATAGCTTTTTCCCAAAAACAATTGACAGCTGGAATTCATTACCACAAATAGCTGAATCCTCATTAAACTGAATCGAAAGCTTTTCAAAATTAGTAGAGACACATTTTTTTTCAATATAAGTTCTTGTAGAAAGGGTTGATGCCGTGTGGTGCAAAAAGTGTATTTATGATGCCCTGAACTAGTCATGTAATACATTACTCAGTAATGAGTCACAGTAACACCAGCACTTAGTGCATTTACCACTGCTGCCCTGCTTGACAGTGAATCGATATCACCCAGGAATTACCCTATTTATCATCTGTTGCATTACTTGACTATGATTGATGGTAACATCTAACACTTGCCACAGTTACCACTACTGCATTGCTTGACAATGAATAAATAATCCTTGACACTTGCCACGGTTACCACTACTGCATTGCTTGACAATGAATAAATAACCCTTGACACTTGCCATAGTTACCACTACTACATTGCTTGACAATGAATCAGTTATTCATGACACTTGCCATAGTTACCACTACTGCATTGCTGACAATGAATCAATAATTCTTGGTACTTGCTCCAGTGATCCTCTTTTGCATGTTTTGACAATGGAGGATGTTAAAACTTAGCACTTGCCAAAGTTACTGTTACTGCTTTGCTTGATAATGAATCAATAACTCCTTGCACTGTCCACATTTATCTCCAATTGCTTTTCCTGACAATGAATTGCAGTTACACCTAACACTTACTGGTTGTTTGAAAATGAATCACAGTAACACCTAACACTTACCAGTTGCATGACAATTAATCACAGTAGCATCTAACACTTACCAGTTGCTTGACAATGAATCACAGCAACTCCTAGCACTTACCAGTTGCTTGACAATGAATAACAGTAACTCCTAATACTTACCAGTTACCACTACTGCATTGCTTCAAAATGAATCACAGTAACACCAAACACTTGCCATGCTTATAACTACTGCATTGCTTGACTGAATTTGGATAATGTGGTTTGGTGCCAGTCTTCTGTTTGTTTGCTTGCTCATTTCTGCTGGAGTCGATGTACCTTGAAAAGTTAGTTTCAGAGCTGGTTGAAGTAGGTTATGAAAGCTTGAAACTCTAGGCTTTCTGTAATCTTTCTTCTTATTTTCATATCTGTACAGGAGCTGAACCAGAGGGCCCAGGGAGAAGTTACAATCCGTGAAGCAATCCGCGAACTGGAACTGTGGGGAGCAGGTGCTGTCTTCACCTTGACAGAGTATGGGGACAGTAAGAAGAATGTTGTGCACCTCATCAAGGACTGGAAGGACCTCATGAACCAGGTTTTTAGGACTTATCTATGTAATAATTTTATGTGTACCTCATTAAGGACTGGTAGGACCACTTGAACCAGGTTTTTAGGACTTACCTATTTAATAATTATATGTGTACCTCATTAAGGACTGGAAGGACCTCATGAATCAGGTTTTTAGGATTTACCTATGTAATAATTTTATGTATACCTCATCAAGGACTGGAAAGACCGCATGAATCAGGCTTTTAGGACTTATCTATTTAATAATTGTATGTGTACCTCATTAAGGACTGGAAGGACCTCATGAATCAGGTTTTTAGGATTTACCTATGTAATAATTTTACGTATACCTAATCAAGGACTGGAAGGACCACATGAACCAGGTTTTTTAGGACTTACCTATTTAATAATTTTATGTGTACTTCATCAACGACTGGAAGGACTGCATGACTCAAGGTTTTAGGACTCACCTATGTAATAATTATGCAAATACATGAGGGTTTATTATTTGATGTACAGTATGTACCTAATTTATTTTGCTGGTGTGTTTTTGAGACATATTCTTACAAACTCCAAGCTACTGTAACATTTGTTTAGTATATGATTTTGTTCAGCATTTTAAGTGTGTTCACGGGTAATTAACTTCTTTTCTTATTTGTTTTGAAGTGATATAATTTACAGAAGTAGAAAAACATGTACCTGACACATCTTTATTTTAAAGTGATATAATTTACAGAAAAATATCAGTATCTACGAGATTTTAAAAATCTTTTGAATTGTGACACATAAGGTTAGTTTAGTAAATAAAATTGACAACATTATTCAGACTTATTTCATATCAAACAATAACAAATTACTGAATGAAATTGCATCTCTTACATTTTAACAAGGCCAGAGGTGCCTATCTTTTGTAATGTTTTTAGCATTGTAACCTTTAAAATAACATGTTCAAACTCATCTGACCACTAGGTTGGAGACAACCAAAGCCTGCTGCAGTCACTGAAGGATTCTCCCTACTACAAGATTTTTGAGGACAAAGCCTCTGTGTGGGAGCAGCGTCTGGCTGACCTTGATGAGTACCTGCACAATCTGAACCAGATCCAGAGGAAGTGGGTCTACTTGGAGCCGATATTTGGAAGAGGCGCACTGCCCAAGGAACAAAGCAGATTCAAGAGAGTAGATGATGATTACAGGTCAGTTCACACTTTACTCTAACAAGTTTCCATTTGCATATATAGGAAGAAATAACTACTTTGTTCAAAACATTTGGTTTTGAGATTTCTTAAATCATTTTTCAAAGTTATGTACTTTTTTAATTCAAGCCATGTTTTTCACTCAATATTTTCAAACTAATAACATTACAGCCTTGGCTTTACTCTCTCTCCTGTCAAATGGGAGCATGGAATTGTTTCTTTGTTTTAAGTGATTCAGTCATACTTAGTCAAATATCACCAAGAAAACTTCTTGAATTTCCAAAATGTTGCTTCAAAGATTTTTGCCAACAGATTGTGTGAATTTAATTCCAGAGTCTGCTGACTACAAGATAGCATACAAAAGGGATGTTTTTCTGTGTTCATCCCTCTTTCTGACAGCACTGACTTTGTTCTTATTTTCCATCACAGACAAATCATGATGGATGTGAGAAGAGACAACCGAGTTCTCTCTCTTGTGAACAAGGCAGGATTGCGAAACTTGCTTGTGACCATGTTGGACCAGTTGCAGAGATGTCAGAAGTCTCTAAATGAATTTCTGGAGGTATTTTTTAAAATTTTTTTAATGGTTTAGAAAACACATTTCTTAAAATGAATACATATACAAATGTTTTTAAAAAAAATATGATTTTAGTTCACCACTTGACCAATTTGCACATGATTTTAATGCTAGCTTCTGGTATCAAGGCTTTCACACTTTAGTGGGAGCATTCTGGTATCAAGGCTTTCACATTTTAGTGGGAGCATTCTGGTATCAAAGCTTTCACATTTTAGTGGGATCATTCTGGTATCAAGGCTTTCACATTTTAGTGGAAGCATTCTGGTATCAAGGCTTTTACATTTTAATGGGAGCATTCTGGTATCAAGGTTTTCACATTTTAATGGTAGCATTCTGGCATCAAGACTTTCACATTTTAGAGGGAGCATTCCGGTATCGAGGCTTTCACATTTTAGTAGGAGCATTCTGGTATCAAAGCTTTCACATTTGTTCTATAGGTGCTGATCCATTATCCAATATGACCACCATTGCAAAAAATAGAGAAATCTTTAAATAGCATCATCACAGAAAGTTCTCATATTCTGACCACATTTGACAGAAAGCATCCTGGCATGAAGTTCTTTAAGTCTTGTTCAGTTGATGTCAGTCTGCCATGAAATATATACACTGTTGCTAAAAATAGAAAAACCTTTAAATTGAATTTTTCTCAAAAACCTCTCACCTGAATTTGACCAAATTTGACTGAAAGCTTCCAGGCATAGTTGACATTTAAAATACTTTATAAATGATAAAAATTTACCTTAATATATGGCTGCTAATTTTAAAATAGAAAAGTTTGTAAAAACTTCTATAAAAGCTGAACATAATTTGACTAAATTTGACAGAAAGTGCCCAGCCTAAAGGCTTTACAGGAATATTTCCCTTGAGATATGCTGTTTAAAACATCCCAAATTCTAGGTATGAATATCCCAAATTTTTATTGTTAAATCATCTCTGCCATTTTCATGGCACAAGACACATTGATCCCATTCAAGAGTGCTCTTAAAACTCACTTATTTCGGCTGCAACGACAAACTTAAAGACCTAATAATGTTCCCTACCTTAAATATTTGCAGCATGTTTTAATGTTTTCTAATTTCATGGTGTTTGTTTTCTGTAATAATATCATTATATATGTTTTTTATGTTATAGGTGTTGTCTAATAATGTAAAGCGCTTAGAGCTTCTAAAGATTAGGTGCTATGCAAAGTCCTCATTATTATTAATATCATTATTATTATTATTATTATTATTATTTTTAATATTTTGTGAACTTTTGAACTTAAGTATAAATATTCATATTTTTAATTTCTACAGGAAAAAAGGTCACTATTTCCCAGGTTTTACTTTATTGGTGATGATGACCTCTTGGAGATTTTGGGTCAGTCAACCAACCCAAATGTGATCCAGACACACCTGAAGAAGTTGTTTGCAGGAATCCACAGTGTGGAGTTTGATAAGGACTGCCAGCATATTATGGCCATGAAGTCCCTGGATGGGGAAGTTGTTCCACTCAAAAAGAAAGTCAGAATCACACCTGATGTTGAGGTATGCAAGAGAGTTTTTTTTATAAATTATTTGACTATAAAATAAAACTGTTTTCATTAGACATTGGAAGATATTTTTGAACCTTTTGATCCATATCTTAAAGCTTTCTCCAAAATCCAATTTTAAAAGTGCTGTACATACTCGTGTTTTGAGTCCAAGTACAAAGAACACAGACCCAGTTCTGCCAGTACTTGATGTGCCAGCAGATCTGAGCCACTGTATTTTGTTAGGAGTTATAAGCAGATCAGACAATACAGAGCCTAATCTGCCAGTGCATTATGCAACAGCAGGTAAGGGTCAATGTTGCTTGCAGTTGAATTTGATTTGAAAGTGAGTATAGATGGTAACAGTTTAGTGTGCTTTTCGTAGCTCATAATTTGAAGATGATTATTTTACCATTAAAATTCACACATATCCATTTTGATTTTATTTGATTTGGAGAAATTCTGTTACAAGTATAAAATAATTTTTTGTAATTAATTGGCTCATTGGAAGCTTTGGCAGCAAGTCTTGCTTCCTCCAGATTATAAACAATGTAAATTGTTTTGATGATTGTCTTGGCTTTTGTTTTGCATTCCATTCTATTTTGTGTTGAACATGTTTTAGGTCAGGCACTTTGTAAATGTTTGAATTAATTAAAGGTGAGCTGTTCACAGTTCCAGGTGTTTCGCATACTATTTTACTGGATTTGTTTAAATCTTGATATTTTTTATGGTGATGAGCAACATACAAGAAGTCACATGTTGTCAGCACCCCCCACCCCATTTTTTTCACTCATGCTTGCATTGCTTGCAAATTATTCTTCCATGGGAGAGCCAAAGAATCTTATCATATTCTTTACATCTTAATATATCTGTTTTTGGCATGTGAATGCAGCCGTAATAAGTATTCTAGAGCCCTTTGCATTGCATTTGTAAACATTTAGTCCCTCACTGCCTCGTCGTGATATTTGATTTGAAGCTGAGTATTTCAGCTCACTGACAAGTCTTCATTGAACTTTTGTTCTTCAGCATGGTTTGATTAAACATGTTCTGTCCACTTTGATGTGAAATTGCAACAACAAGGAGCGGCAACATGTATGATTACTCATACAGTGTTTTTGGTCTAAAACTAATCTGAACGGATGGTCACAGAAATTAAAAATTGTTTTTTCTACTCATGCACTTAATCAAGGATGGTTCATAAAATTTTCAACATTATGATTTATGATTTTCAAAGAATAAATGAGTGCAGATTTATCCAGGTGTCTTATGACAGTGAATACATAAACTATTGCATCTATTTATTAAAGCTTTGTGAAGTCAGCTGTACCATGATTCTTGTCGGACAGTTCAGTTTTAAATAATATATACTCTAATTACTGTACAGGTTAGAGCGTCTGCCTCAGATGTGGGAGGTCGTGGGTTCGATCCCCGGCCGAGTCATACCAAAGACTTACAAAAATGGTACTAACAGCTGCCACGCTTGGCACTCTGCATTAAGAGGTTAGTGTTAGGACTGGTCGGCCTGGTGTCAGGATAACGTGACTGGGTGGGACAATATGCTACATGTCTGTGGCGTGATGTAGTGCTAGACATCACCATAAACTGCCACATTGCAGACATTGTAGCGATATGACTGAAAAATTGTTAAAGCTACATTAAAATTCCAAATCAAATCACATCACATCACATCACATCACACCACACAATTACTGTACAGTAAATTGAAGATAAGTTGGATAGTCAGAAATCCATGATGCTGCATTTGAGTTCATCAGTTAATTTAAAAAAAAAATTACATTTGGATCCGTTAATGGATCCAAATGTAAATAAGTCAAATTTGTAGTTTATTTAAAATATGTAGAGTGACTCTAAATTGTAAGAATTTTATATATTTACCGTTATCTTTTATTTTACAGAGTTTTAGCATTTTTACTTTTTTGTGTCATGTTGTAGATTTTTACATTTATTTGCAAGGGTTTCTCTTCATAGTTTTGTATTAAAAAAATCTTAGTTTTTTAAAAATTACCTTTTAATTCACACTATTTGGCCACTTTTGATGTAATGTTCCATGCCATTAAACCATATATCCTAAAGGAGAGTCATTGTTGAGAAATTTTATGATGCATATAAATTTATTTAAATTCAGTAATCATGATAAAAATATATCACAGGACCTTGATCTTATTTTTACTTTTATAAGACCTGGTTAGGTAAACTGTCCGAAGAGATGCAGGACACACTAAGAGAGATGCTGAGAGAATGTCTGAAGGATGCCAAACAAAACTCTGGGGGACTTGACCCTTCAAAGTATCCCTCTCAGGTCAGTATCTATTGATAGAAAATGCATATTTAAATAGGAATATTGATGAAATTAATTTTATTTTTTCTCTTATTGTATTTTGTTATTGTCATGGTTTCCATTTCAGTTTTGCTGATAGTTTTTTCATAGTAAACAGGCAAATGCAACAAAATCATATTAGTTTATTAGGGTAAATGACCGCTGATTGAGACAAGTGATATTTTAGACTGATATGTGTATGTGTAGATTGACAGATCTATTAAAATGAAAAACAAAATGCAAATGTATCAAAATAAATGTAACAATTTTCCATTGGTAATATCTTAGAAATGCAGAGAAGTCAAAATTGGGGGAAAGAAAATGCAAAGCTCTTTTCTATTCACTTCTTAATTAGCATTTATAGGCTTGAGTGAGAAAAGTGTATACTTATACTTTGGCTAAGAATTTTACATCAATGACTTTGTTAACAAAAGGACTAGTAGATTATGAAATTTACTTGTCCTTGACTAGTCCTACCCCCCCAAAACAAAGTCCAACATGTATCAAGATTAACTGGTCATTGGGCAATTTAAATTTTACAAATTTATAGTCTGAGAAGAAATTTACTTGCCTCGAGCTAGAGGACTACTGCATATTTCAAGCTAATTGTGTGCTCTGCTCTGAATCATTGGTTGATTTGTTTAAAAAATAAAGTCAGTCAACTTAATGTGTTTAATTTTCCTTGTGTGGGTTTCCAGAAGAATATTTGTCCAGTCTAAAGATACAAAACATTTAACCTTGTTTGAGGGCTGTTCCATTAAAATATACATTGGACCCGGGGACGGCACCTTTAAAAACATGTATGTCAGGTAGTTTAGTTTCAAAATTGCTTCTGTCTCTGGTTGTTTATTCATTTAAAATTGCATCCATAGGTGGTTGAAATAATTGGTTCTGGAGGTCTGTCTAAAAGTGCAAGCTAAACATAATAAAAAATATCCACTTTAGATATCCTGTAATCAAATTTGTAATTTATTTGATCCTAAATAAGAAGTTTATGGCAATTCGACCATGTACATTTCATAATTTGTTTTATGCAATCCGTATTTATATAACTATAAAAAAAACTTCTCATTGGTCAGCTATAAATTTATCCAGAAAGCCTACCACGTAACACTGCATTTATAGTTATACTAATCATAAACAATGTGAAAATCTGTCTTTATTTTCTTAACCATAAGGAAAACTAACAGATATTTAAATAAATCAGCTTTACAAAATGAAGGTATAAATTATGCGGCCACATTAATTTTAGTCCTGTGAGACTTTGGTTGCATCATTTTGTCCAGACTAATAGCATTTCATATGTGCTAAATGTTTTGGAAAAAGAGAAGGTATAAAGAATGTAGACATTGTAGAAATCCTGTATAATAATAATAATAAAAATAATAATAATAATGAGGACTTTGTATAGCGCCTAATCTTTAGAAGCTCTAAGCGCTTTGCAACATTAGACATCTATAACATAAAAACATATATAATGATATGATTACAAAAACAAACATCATGAAATTAGAAAACATTATTAAAAAAAACATGCTGAAAATATTGAAGGTAGGAAACATTATTAGGTCTTTTAGGTCATACATATCATGGTTTAGCAATATACACCATGGCATGTTAAATAATCTTTCTGTGCCGCCCAAACAACTTTTATAAGCACCAGTCATCACTCAAATGTGCCAGAAATGCTCTTTCTTGCAACAAAACACTTTAACCAGGAACTCTGACATCCAGATTTAGGTTTGTACTTGTGCTGAAAAATGGCGTTAAACCCTAGAACAACAACAACAACAACAACTGACAGCCAGATTTAGGTTTGCATTTTATACTGGAACAGTTTGACTATTTTTGGGCCCAGCCTTTGTACACTGTGACTAACATAAATATGATGACCCAACTGGAGCTGGTCTGCTGGAGATAGTCCTATAGGAATGCACATTAGATTTAAAACTTTAATCTTGAATAAAATGTTTACCAAAGTAACATAAGTGCAATTTATAAATTTAAATTACAGTTACATATATATACACATCAGGGTTTCAGTAATTTTCTGACATAATATAACAAGTGTCCTCATGTATCAAGCTAATTAAAATCAATTCTCCACTGTCCTATGTGAAGATCTGACAGCGACTTCTTAGGGGTCATGTTCTAGTGACCTTTTACTTTGACAATGGAGATTCAGCTTTCAAAATTATGAAGTGAATCAAAACATTTGGCACAGATTGATGCTCTTCAGTCATAATGCTCAGTCTCCCAAATGTGAAGGTATAAGTCTTCATCTGAGTGGCTGATAAAATTAGTAGCTATGGTAATATGATAGGTCAATGGAACATGACTATGCTAATACCATAGGTCAATAGAACATGACCCCTGATATGTTACCATCAGCTCTTTACATAGGACAGTGTAGATCTTATTTTAATCAGATTGCTTCATGTACATGTTCTCGTAAAATAGGAATTTTTTTTAGCTTTAAACTTTGTAAACATTTTGGTTCGCAGAAAGCACAGAGCACAAGACAGTTGGATAAAATAAACAATATTCAAATGGTAAAGATTTTATTGCATTCTTGGATAAAGTGTTGTTTTTTAAAAAAGATTAACATTTAATTTCCATGGCCAAATTCAAAAGGCTTTGTTATAATGTTTCTTTGTTACCACATGTAATTGGTTATGAGTTTGATTTGTGTGGTCCATCGAAGGAAATTAGCTCAATTATGCTATTTTTATCACCCGACATGCTGAAGGTACGTAAACATGGGCAGTCATTTAAATAACAAAGGCATGATAATAATGCCTTATTCATAACATTAATGTAGAATTGCATGTTGCTGATTCAGTGCAATTAGAGCATAAATAGAAATGTTTTTTTGTACTTTGGATCCAGTAATTTATAAATTTACCTGTATGTTGAATAATTGAATACAGCTCATACTGACAGACTTGATTTTCTTTATGAACTTCATTCAAAACAGTGTGAAGAAAACAAATCTCAGATTAATATAAAAAAATAAATACTGTTATCAATGTTTATCCATCCAAATAAGTAAATGACTAAATTACTTGTTAAGCTATTGAACAGAGACCAACACAAAAGTGATTTTTATGATTCACCAGCTAGTAGCTGTATGTTTAGACTTACTAATCCCTGTAATATATATATATATATATATATATATATATATATATATATATATATATATATATATATATATATATATATATATATATATTACAAATAAATTCTATAGGTGGGTGATTTTATTGTTCAATACATTGTGTCAGTGGGTCTGGAAACCTTTAATAGCATCTTATGGTGGCTACCCAATTTCAAAACTGCCTTCCCCTGGGGTCCCATGTATGTTTTAATGCAACAGCCCTGATTTGTTTTTGTTGAAATTTGTTTCTGAGGAGTATAATGATGATAAAAGAAATTTCTATCTTCGCCATTGATGTATTGAAAGTTTGTAAAATATTTAATAGCCATTAAAACTCAACATTGTGACCCCAGAATAGCCCTGTTTTTGATGTATGACTGCATGTAAAATCCACACACCTATTTCTAAGATGCCATTTGGCCATTTACTCTCTCCCAGGCAGTGCCATATCTTGATTTGGTCCTGTTTATCTGTCGCAAGAAGCTCAACAACAGGACAATATAAATATAGCAACCATATTTCTGTGCATATCTGGCTGACCTGGTTAGAGTTTCAGACCATTGCAACAATTTTTTTTTCTCACAAGTTTTTTAATTTTTGGGACCTTTTTGATAAAATTTTTGTTAGCATAATTTAGCAAAAACCACATTAGGCACACAAATTTCCATTTGTTATTCATATTTTTAGGTATATATGAGCAACCCTATTGTATTTTATGCCATTTTAGCACATTTTGAAATTGTTCTTAGTCGTTGAACTTTCTTGACCTTAAATTTTCAGTCTGTATATTTGGGATGCACATGTTTTACAAACATATTTTTTGTTTTTTGACAGATCCTGTGTTTAGCAGAAATGATACGGTTCACCGAAAACTGTGAGGAGGCAATCAAGCGCAACTCTTTTCTGAATTTCAAGAAAGACATGGAGAGTCAGCTGGAGTCATACACCAGTGTGGACCTTGAGGAGGGTGCACATGACCAGGAGGGGCGGGTACTGGAGCTGAAACTGAAGGCTTTGATCCTGGACACCATTCACAGCATTGATGTCATACATCAACTGGAGAAGGCTGGAGTTGGCAGCATTGGGGACTGGACGTGGCAAAGGCAACTCAGGTAAGGACATTGATGAGAATTCAGTTAGATCAATCATACCCCAAATAAATATGAAGGTGGGTCCAAGATAACTTTTTGTCATGGTTTGTTACAGTTAATAGCAGATAAAAATTACAAGGAATTTTAATTATCAACAATGTTTATAACTTAAATTCTAATGTTCCTGAATTTTCAACAGTATGCACTTAGTCAATTTGAGTTTGGTGTTTATGTCAGTTAAACAGTAATTTGATAATACGTGACACATTCACATGGATTGAACAAACATATATTCAGCTAAGCTTGCATTTCATATATCTGTGCTAATATTGTATTCAGTAAGTCATTTCCACATGCAACAATTTTAACTTAGTCTAGAAATACTATAGTTAATGTGAAATACAATATTTTATTATGTAATTAATATTTTTGATAATAAATTAAAAAACTTAAATGTAATTTGGAATATATCCCTGATTAATACAAAGATATGCATTATTTGTTATAAAAATATTAGTCTGTTGTCATTGTATCAGTTTGGTAGTCTGTTGATCATATATTTGTTTGTATTATTAATTCCATAAAAAGTTTCAAAACAAATTAATGGTGATGACTTAGTTCAGCTCTTGTGGAAGTATGGATTATATCTTGATTGGTACCCTAGGTGGCTGAGTGGTCTAAGGCATTGCCCTTTACAAATCACTGACATCTCACTTCTGTTTGCTTGGATTCAACTCTTGGCTCTGCTAGCATCATTATGTGAGAAAGCTTGCCAGTAGCTTCCCAGAGAGTTGGTGGTTCTTCCATGGATTTTCCTGGGTTCCTCCTTTACCAAAGTATACTGGCTGCCATGTATAGCCTATTATGTGCTGACAAAAATGGCATAAATCACACAAAAACCAAGCCATCTCTTTATTCATAATTGAACCATATTCTCTTACATTATCAACACATTAATGATGCTTTCATTTAATAACATATATTATTTTATATTTCACTGTAAGATATTATTTAGATAATTGTTTCAACTAATCTGACATGTTGTAGATTTAACATGAAGAAAGATGGATTATGCGGCATCAGAATGGTGGATGCAGAGTTTGAGTACACATACGAGTACCAGGGCAATGCACAAAAACTTGTACATACACCTTTGACAGACAAGTGTTACTTGACCCTTACACAGGGTGAGTGTATCATAGAACATACACAAGCACAACACATCTGACTTTCATATTTTTTTAAAATGCACTTTAGTTAGAACAACTTTAATTTAACAATTGTTGTAAGAACAACGTTATTTAATATTAAATTCTCTACTGGATTGATTTTGTTCTCAGGATTTGATAAGTACAGTGGTCCCCTACTTATACGGCCACCCCTTCTGCACTGGGAAGTGTCCATATAAGACAGATGGCCTTTCCAGACCAGGACTGTATTTGAGATGTATGTGTATGTATGTGTATAGTAAGAAATCTACATTTAACTTAAAGCAGTTAATAGCTTCATTTAAAAGTAGCTTTAATTATTAAAATGGTATTCATGTCTTAAAAACAATTATTTCAAGGTAACAAATTAATAGTTCTTATTCTTAGGAGTGAAATGCGAGTTGGGTGTTGTTAGCATGTACATTGCAAAAACATTGAAAAGCGTTATTTAAATCTTTGTACACACATTGTTTCATATTTAAAATAATTCTTTTTCCACTTAATCCATTTTCTCACCGCTGCAGAATGTTCTCGTTATCTCTTATGATGTTGTTTATTCGAGTATTCCTGACATAAAATTTATCATCATGTGAACTCTCCCCATTGTTGTCAAGTCAAATTACTTTTGCATGTCCTTTTTGAGTTTTATTTCTCCATTTAGGTAATGACATGTTCATGTTTTGTAACAATTTATTCCTATGCTGCTAATTGTATAGTATTGCAGTTCAATTATGCAGACAAAACTTTTGTAGAGTAAATGAAATTCCTTGTTTTCCAAGGATGTGATACGTGTACTGTCACTTGATTTTATGGTCTTTGTCTGGTACCCTGTTTTGTTCAAGGTCAATTTCTTACTGTGTATTAATCCACAAAATCTATATTTAGCCTGTGCTGACCATGTTATGATCTTGACAGTTACATCCAGTCATAATTGTTTAAAAAAATCTCCAAAAACCAAAAAACACAAATAAGAACAGCAACAAAAAAATGTTGCATGAAGCCCAAAACTCGATCAAAATGTTGCTGACCCTATTTTCTCTAAACTTTGGCGTTAATAATACTAACCTTAGTGGTACATGTACTTTAGCTAACACTTCTTTGAGTGACAAAAACCTGACTTCCAGAAACAGATATCTGGAAAGTTAATATGATTACTTACCTTAACGATTGAATTAAATATTGGTTCTGAACACATGTTGATATCTATAATAAAATGTGGCTGCTTGCGAGGGGTAAATTTTACATTTTTGCACTAATATATTGTCCACTGGTCATGTTAGAGGAGTGGCCTTTCTTAAGTGGTATTTTTTAACACAAACTCATCAGTGCCAAGGGATTCTGACTGTAAAAAGTGGGTGGCCGCAGGTCAGGGTGGCCTTTCATGAGGGGGACTACTGTATTGGCATTGTTTGTATGATTTGGTTTGGCATTTTGTGGCAAAGAAACACAAGTAGGTTATTTCATGCTGAGGCAGATGGAATAAAGTGTCTTCCCTAAGGAAACACCAAACCGATCCAATGGCTTGATTTGAACCTGGGGCCATTTAGTTGCGAGTTTGATACACTAATCACTTAGTCACCATGGCTTCTGGCATTGTACATAATGTATATAAATTAGTTTTTATGTGCTGTATGCATAGCTTTATGTGAGACTGCAAGTGCTGTGTGGATACATTTTATAGATATTCTGACTTCTAAAAATGGAAATAAAAAAAATGTATCTTGTCCCAGTGTACTTCCTTCTCATATTTAATTTCAGTCATTACTATTTGTCTAATTAAAATCAATTAAGATAAGACTAATATATAGAAGTGAACAATTTATATGATTAAATTAATTTTGAAGTAGAAGGAAATGAAAGAGAGTAGAAATGGGATTGGGAGGCCAGAATGTTATCAGAATGAATAACTCCCATTAACATGGATAGGTATGAGAGTGAAACCAGCAGTGGAAAATTCCAAGCCTCTGCTCGTGAAACAAGTTTAACTTGGCATAATTTGTCTGTAGATTAATCAATTTATTCTTTTACATTGAAGCAGTAATCACATATGCTATATTAAAGCCTTCTAATTGTATAGGTATGCACATGGGGCTTGGAGGGAACCCTTATGGCCCAGCAGGTACAGGGAAAACTGAGTCAGTCAAGGCAATGGGAGGACTGTTTGGACGACAGGTGCTTGTCTTTAATTGTGATGAGGTGAGTTAACTGTTTTCTAATGTGTTCCTGACCGTAACACAAAAAAGCCCTGTACAATTTAGAATTACCACTTTATCTGACCTCTCCAACCAAAGCTAGTCTAAAGCACAAAGGGAAGTAGCTGTTATTATTGACCATACAAAACCTTGATGTAAAGATGCCTACGGATGCCTACAAAATTATTAAATGATCTGTAAACCTTGCTATTCAAATATCCATTGATGTTTCTTTGTTCAAAATATTTTTCTTGAACAATTTATTGATTCATTGAATTTCCAATACCATTTTTTCAGTTGGTTCTTAGAGAGTTTATCCATGTGAATCATTATGTACTGCTGGCTTTAAATGAAAACAAGTCCCTACTTTACAAAGTAGGATTCCCGATCATTAGTAATTTCTTAAGGATAAGTATCCTAAGGGTTCTAAAATTTCGGCAATTTTACACTGCCTTCATTAGCGATTGATGTTGATAATATGACTTATAATGATCATGAGATTTGACGAGATTGGTATAGATGGGTGTTTAGTGTTGGCCTCTGCTGTCCTCTCTCAAACTCCTAAAAACTCCTCCTTCACATTCCTTTTCCTTATGCTGTCCTCTGATGTGATGACCCTGGTCTGATTGGGAACAATAATATGTCCCATATTGCTACAGTGTTCATGTATGACCGATGACTCTCAACACATGTGTTCCTTGATCCTTGTTTCTAACACTCTACCTGTTTCCCCAATATAGTCATTCTCACAATAATTACATTTGATGTAATGAACCACTCCATATTTGTTTTAATTCTCTGTTTTGTCCTACACATGTAAGTTGTTTTAAAGAGTTCTATGGTTTGTGATATACATTGATCCGATGTTGTCCTTGTATCACATGACCGTTATAAGTCACGTGATAAACATCAGTCTCTAATGAAGGCAGTGTGATATTGTCAATAATATTGAATTCTTCAGACATTTATGCTCTGAGTATTGAAAATTACTAATGAATTATCCAGAGCAAGGAAGAAACTTTTCCGAAGTAGGCTTGTTTACAATATTTCTAATTTTTTGTTGGTACTGAATTATATTTAAATATGTTGAAAGAGAAAAGCAATACAGTGCTTCTCCATGTTGGATGAAGAGGCTACAAATGTTGCACTATAGTTATTAAGGCTGGATTGTCAATACATATCAGGAAGTTGTAATGTGCATCATATTAGAAGCAAGGTGCCCCAAATCATTATCATATTAAGCCTTTTCATTTCAGTAAACTATTGTATCCTCAAATTGATGTATTTAATAATTTGTTGATTTGTCAGTCCTAAACTTCCTAACAGCTTGGAATAATACTAGAACATTTAAACAAATAAGAAACAGATTAAATTTAAAGTGCATATATTTATCAAAAGTTTAATAAATACTGAGCAGGAGTTCTGATGCATAATTCACTTTGCCAAACTTTGTGTATGCAGGGTATAGATGTGAAGTCAATGGGCCGCATTTTCATTGGTCTGGTGAAGTGTGGAGCATGGGGATGTTTTGACGAATTCAATCGACTGGAGGAAGCAGTGTTGTCGGCAGTGTCCATGCAAATCCAGATCATCCAAGATGCTATCAAGAATAGAATGCCTACCATTGAGCTCCTAGGCAGAAATGTGAGTACATGGAAATGATTGGTTTAGTTTGGTTTGTTGTTTTATGGCAAAGTATCAAAAGTAAGTTATTTAGTGCCAAGGTAATTGGAGTAAAGTGCACTGACCAAGAACACATCATGGTGGTTGATCCAAGCAGATTCATTGGTAGAATTTAAACTCACACCCTTTTGATAATGAGTGGATGGTGAGGCATTGAATGTGTGAATAGAAAGATCTTTTAGCCATGTTATAACGTTGATTACAGTGTCATTTAAGTTTTACTATTTTATTTACTTGAACATTTTATCAGGATTGAATAGTTAGCAATACCTATAGGGAGTCCCTTCCTGCACATGACTCAAAATTATTTGTTTTCATTATTGAATGGTATTATAGACTTGTAATGGCCAAAGTGTACAAGAAGTTTGATTGTTGATATATATGCATTTTGCAAGACTACAGCTTCATAATGATTTATAAATTTATATGACTCAACTTTTTATCTCATTTAAAAGAGTATGGAATATTATGCCCATTGTTAACATGTAGATAGGTTCATTTAATGTGCAAGTAATGTAAAAGTATAAGCATCCATATGTCTTGTTAATTGCAAAATAGACCATACATTGTTTGTAATATCCCCTTCAAGCTTGGCAGATGTAGTAAGGTTCAGCCTGTGGAGTGAACTATTTTGCCCTGGATACATCCAGTGATGACATTCCAGCTGAGAAGGTCTCAGATATTTTTAAAAGAGTGCTGTTTGTATAAAAAAAACTGACCCTGTAATTAAAAGGATTTTACTGTTCTTGCCTTATTTATTATTGAGATTTCAATACTAACTTGACATTATATTGCCAGGATTGTGCCAATGTGCCTTTAAACTCTATGCATATATGCCTATAAATATCATTGTCATAGGTGAATGTGGATCACAACTCGGGGATATTCATCACAATGAATCCTGCTGGGAAGGGTTATGGAGGTCGACAAAAGTTACCTGACAATCTCAAGCAGCTGTTCCGTCCAGTGGCCATGTCCAAACCAGACAATGAGCAGATCGCAGAAGTCATCCTGTTTTCAGAGGGATTCAAACATGCCAAAAGTCTGGGCAGAAAACTGGTGGCCATTTTCAACCTCTCAAAGTAAAGCTTCCCATGTGTTGTAGTGGAACTATATGTAATCTCATCAGGCTCATTTTATTTCTCATGTCAAAAGCAAAATGAATTTGTGGAAATATCTATTATAATATTCAATTTTAAACCTGCCACTGGTCCTAAGGGTCAATATCGGAATATATTTGGGCCAGTGTGTCAAAATATATCAGAATCAGGTATAATTTCTTTATTTAGCACGTCCTTTTAAAATGTTATCTCCCTTTTGATAAAATTATCTCCCCAAAGGATTGGTCCAGAGTTTTATTACCAATTATTCTTTTTACTCTATCACTGTAACACTGCAGTTTATACATAATGTTCATTATAATAAGACATTCATTTATTATAATAATATATTTTATATTGCATACTGCTAATTCCATTCATTACACCAGAGTGTTTGCTATGACTGTACTATTAAAATTGGGTCATTTTACTACCTGGTTTGGAGCTGACTGCATTTTTTAAATATTTTCTGCTGCATTTAGTGAACAAAGTAAAACACAAACTTAAAATTTCAGACAGAAACTTGATAATTATGGCTTTTTTAGAATGCACCCAGCATATTAGTGACCAAGATTAATTCAAAGTAATTTTGACTGTATGGTTTGCTTAAGTAATTTTGCTCATAATGGTCAAGTTCTATTTTTTCAAACATGCACAGAGCATCTAGAACGTGCCCAAATAGCATGGTTTATTATATTGATTGAATTTACCATTGTACAACATGGACTTTGCTTTCAGTAAAGATCATGATGCTGGCAACTTCTGACTAAATACTTGATATTAAATTGTTCTCCTTAATTTGTGCACATAACAAATTTATTGAAGATTTTTTATGTAAATTGTTTGTATGAAATGTGCAAAATCATTTTTTATCTTGAGTTTTTAACTCTTATGTCCTGTATTGGTTAGTGGTTTTATTTAGGAATTCAAAGTAACAGTTTTATTTTCTTGTTGACAACAGAACAACCACCATATTATGTACTGTGTATTTCACAGAGAACTGCTGACTCCTCAGCAGCACTATGATTGGGGTCTCAGAGCTCTGAAGACTGTCTTGAAGGGTTGTGGTAACCTATTACAACAGTCCAAAAAGAAAATCAAGGGAGGTAAGTTTGAAGATTGGGGAGACCAATTGATTAATGGAAAGAATTTTCAGATTTTATTTTTGTTTTGCAGAATGCAGATTTTCTTAATGGTTTTGCTGACATTAAACCAAACCCTGTCTTATTTTGAACAGAAATCGAGATGATTTTTTAGTAGTGGGGTCATTCAGTTTAAGATTTTTTGTATATAAGTCATTCTAGTCGCCATGAAGGACAATTTGATGAATTGCACTGTTTAATCTTTATTCAATGCTTTTTCTTATATGCACTTGTAGCACTGAATGTCAGAAAATGTGTTTGTATAATCTAGATAGTTATAGCATCGTTTATCCTATCCAGTTAAATATGTGTATGCTTTTATTAATCTTAGCTAATTGGTTACAAGCAAGGGGATCCATAACCTGTTTGCACAGACATTTTTCCAAAACTGGTTTGAGTGTGTACATAATTTTTCAGATTTATAATTTAACAAAATCGTCATTTATCCAAGGTTGTATGATACTTGTAATGTCATGAACAGTATGTGAAGACATAAATCATTATATTATGATTATATCTCTAAAGTTGTTGCACACTCTCCTGTTTGTTTTGTATCCCCGCTACCAATTTTAAAAACAAAAAAAAGCCAAGGGTGTAAAAAAGGCACAAAATTTATTCATTTCATTCATCAGTTAATGACCTGATTGTCACCAGGAGGTCCTTAGCACTCTCAACCTATTCATGTTCCAAGCTAAATGGAAATTGTTGATGTAAACAAGCAGACAGGCTACTCACTGTCCTTTTCTGGTTTCTAGAATAGACTGTTTCAGTAAAACTGTGTCAAATATTTTTAATGTCTGGTTTCAGTATTTCTGAAACAAATTGAACAAATGAACATGTGAAGCTCTTGTATACATGTGTTCAAAGAGATGTAACTCCCAAATGTATATAATTATTTAGATTAAAGACAGTGAACTACATCACATCTGTTGTTTGAAAACATAGACCCACCCTGGCAAATATGGAAACCGTATTACTAAGGAAATTCCCATTAGATTCAAAATGCCAATAAGTTGACATTGTTTGGCGCCCCATGGTGACAATCAGGTTAGAAGTTATAAATTGATGAATGAAAAGACTAAATTTTGTGCATTTTTGATATTCTTGATGCCATTTGTGTTTGAAATTGGTAAGGGCTGGGGGAGGGGAATAATTCTTCTTTTTGACCAGGCAAAGTTGATGTTGGTTTGGAAACCATACAGATGAGCGATTCAGTAGTTCATTTTTTTTTTCTAGGCAAAGTTGATGTTGGTTTGGAAACTAAGCTGGTGGTTCAGGCCCTGAGAATCAACACTCTGTCTAAGTTGACCTTTTCAGACAGTGTGCGTTTTGACTCCCTGGTGAGAGATGTTTTCCCTGGCATTGAATTCAAAGACATTGAGTATGAGACCCTGGCGGAGGCAATCAGACAGGTCTGCAAGGAAACCAATCTTGTCATCAATGAGATGCAGGTAAGAAGTTATGTGGACAACTTAAACCCAGGTTAACAGAATTATACAGGTCTTCAAGGAAACCATACTTGTCGGCAATGAGATACAGGTAAGAAGTTATGTGGACAAATTAGACCCTGGTTAACAGAATTATACAGGTCTTCAAGGAAACCATACTTGTCATCAGTGAGATGCAGGTAAGAAGTTATGTGGACAACTTAAACCCTGGTTAACAGAATTATACAGGTCTTCAAGGAAACCATACTTGTCGGCAATGAGATACAGGTAAGAAGTTATGTGGACAACTTAAACCCTGGTTAACAGAATTAAACAGGTCTTCAAGAAAACCATACTTGTCATCAATGAGATGCAGGTAAGAAGTTATGTGGACAACCTTATCATCAATGAGATGCAGGTAAGAAGTTATGTGGACAACCTTGTCATCAGTGAGATGTAGGTAAGAAGTTATGTGGACAACCTTGTCATCAATGAGATGCAGGTAAGAAGTTGTGTGGACAAATTAAAGCCTAGTTAACAGAATTATACAGGTCTTCAAGGAAACCATACTTGTCAGGAATGAAATACAGGTAAGAAGTTATGTGGACAAATAAGACCCTGGTTAACACAATCAGGCAGGTCTGCAAGGAAACCAACCTTGTCATCAATGAGATGCAGATAAGAAGTTATGTGGACAGTTGCTAATTTAAATGCCATTTTTCATTAAAACTTCAAAATCATCATATGATATAATGGATTCTGTTGAAAATCATATGGAATTTTGTAAAATGATAGGAAAATTAGGGATTGAAGAGAGTAAATGGATCACAATGAAAATTATAGGTGTTAATAGTTACATGACCTACTTCTCACATTCGAAGAACAAACTCTGTTTATGCGACTTATCATTACCCAGTTTCTTGATTATAAGATCACAGCTAAGTTTGTCTCACAGGCAGCTATTGGTGTACTTGGACTAGTAATTGCTAAGTAAATCCATTTTTAGGTGTCCCTTACAATGTATACACAGATTGTATGCAAGTACAGTATGCCCATTAAGACCTTATAGGGCTGCTATTTGGGGCATTCAGGGCTTCAGCTGTTTTAATTATGTACAGTATACATTCTTACAGTGTCTTCACCAAGCTGTATAAAGTACTGCATACATTGCTGTTATATGGGTCACTTGTAGCTGTATTAATGGTGTATAGAGTATAAAGTGGCTTGACTGTGGGAAGATGTATTCTAAACACTGCAGTTAATGGGGATATTGCATTGACACTGATGCAGTATAAAATGCAGAAAGTTGTTGGTATTTATTGGTATCTTTTGTCCAGTATGACTAATGGCAGAGGGAATAAATAGATTGTTTTATGGTCTGAATCTGCAGGTAATAAAGTTTGTAAAAACTGAAAGTTTCAGATTCATTGAGCAGTTGTCATTATTTTACATTTGGGAGGTGTTTGGCATTAAAATCCCAATAGATAAAGTAAAAAAGTTAATTTGCTTGGCTTGAGGTGGAGGCCAAGATACAGTGCTGATTCTGGTGATGTTTTGCTTCATGGTAAAACAGATTATCCAAACCCATTGAGGGACCTAGATTTAATCTAGATAATTATTTGTTTGGATGAGTGAATTTTGGTTAAAAATAGAACTGTGAATATCTGGATTAAATGGGTCAGATAAGTTAATAAGTAAAAATTTCTATTATATACATTTTAACATATTAACCCCTGGAGGTTTATGTCATTTTCGCCTGAAATTCGAGTAGGAAACACATTTTGAAAGCTATTTCTGAATAGATTCGAAAACACCAAATCCCAGGTGATCTTTCAATAACATACTGCCTAGTTGTGTTAGAAGCATCATTTTCATTGGCTATTTGGCTCGCGCCTGAACAGAAGGGTAAAAGTTATAATTCTTTTTTTAAAATTTTTTTATTGCTAAACGGAGCCATTATTTTTAGTATCGAGACCACTCTTTATTCCAAATGCCCATCTTATCCTACTTTTAGCAAAGGTTCATCTGTCTGTTTGCAGTTCATACCAGTTTGCCTTAGATCTGAGACCAAAAAGTTTAAAATCCAGGCACAAAATTAGATTCTGACCATGAGCAAATTTTGGGTAGAAAAAAATCTGGTCCTAAAAATGAGGTTTTTCCCTCTGTAATTTGTAGAGCAACTAGAAATTCCAGATTTGTTGGTATCATTGTAGAGCTACATCTGTCCACCTTTCTATAATACCCACCACTTTAGTGTATCATGCATGACCATGATGCTACAGAACTCAGCAGTAGGCTACAACCTCCTGCCACATTAACTCGTTGCCAGGGGTTAATGTGTTAATGAGTTTTTAACAAAAAACAATGAACTATTCAGATACTTTATTAATTACTGAAATTTATGACCAATTGTACAATTGAGCAAGCTTGACTTGATGTTCACAATTCTATTTAATCCTGTAATGGTAGGTGATCAACTTGTATCCCTAGTCAAGTCACCATTGAACATCATTTAGGAACACATGCAGTACTACAGAATATCTTAGATTGGACTGTTACAAGTCGTTCAACTTAGATTGGACTGTTATGAGTCTTTAAACTTAGATCGGACTGTTATGAGTCTTTAAACTTAGATTGGACTGTTATGAGTCTTTAAACTTAGATTGGACTGTTATGAGTCTTTAAACTTAGATTGGACTGTTACAAGTCTTTAAACTTAGATTGGACTGTTACAAGTCTTTAAACTTAGATTGGACTGTTATGAGTCTTTAAACTTAGATTGGACTGTTACAAGTCTTTAAACTTAGATTGGACTGTTACAAGTCTTTAAACTTAGATTGGACTGTTATGAGTCTTTCAACTTAGATTGGACTGTTATGAGTCTTTAAACTTAGATTGGACTGTTATGAGTCTTTAAACTTAGATTGGACTGTTACAAGTCTTTAAACTTAGATTGGACTGTTATGAGTCTTTAAACTTAGATTGGACTGTTACAAGTCTTTAAACTTAGATTGGACTGTTATAAGTCTTTAAAGATAGATTGGACTGTTACAAGTCTTTAAAGGTAGATTGGACTGTTATGAGTCTTTACTTAGATTGGACTGTTACAAGTCTTTAAAGGTAGATTGGACTGTTATGAGTCTTTCAACTTAGATTGGATTGTTATGAGTCTTTAAACTTAGATTGGACTGTTATGAGTCTTTAAACTTAGATTGGACTGTTACAAGTCTTTAAACTTAGATTGGACTGTTACAAGTCTTTAAAGATAGATTGGACTGTTACAAGTCTTTAAACTGGACTGTTACAAGTCTTTAAAGATAGATTGGACTGTTACAAGTCTTTAAAGTTAGATTGGACTGTTACAAGTCTTTAAACTTAGATTGGACTGTTACAAGTCTTTAAAGATAGATTGGACTGTTATGAGTCTTTACTTAGATTGGACTGTTATGAGTCTTTACTTAGATTGGACTGTTATGAGTCTTTAAAGATAGGTTGGACTGTTACAAGTCATTCAACTTAGATTGGACTGTTATGAGTCTTTAAAGATAGATTGGACTGTTACAAGTCTTTAAACTTAGATTGGACTGTTATGAGTCTTTAAACGTAGATTGGACTGTTGTGAGTCTTTAATGATAGATTGGACTGTTACAAGTCTTTAACTTAGATGGGACTGTTATGAGTCTTTAAACTTAGATTGGGCTGTTACAAGTCTTTAAACTTAGATTGGACTGTAACAAGTCTTTAAAGATAGATTGGACTGTTACAAGTCTTTAAACTTTGATTGGACTGTTACAAGTCTTTAAAGATAGATTGGACTGTTATGAGTCTTTACTTAGATTGGACTGTTATGAGTCTTTTAAGATAGATTGGACTGTTACAAGTCATTCAACTTAGATTGGACTGTTATGAGTCTTTAAACTTAGATTAGACTGTTGTGAGTCTTTAATGATAGATTGGACTGTTACAAGTCTTTAACTTAGATTGGACTGTTACAAGTCTTTAAACTTAGATTGGACTGTTACAAGTGTTTAAAGATAGATTGGACTGTTACAAGTCTTTAAAGATAGATTGGACTGTTACAAGTCTTTAAACTTAGATTGAACTGTTACAAGTCTTTAAACTTAGATTGAACTGTTACAAGTCTTTAAACTTAGATTGGACTGTTATGAGTCTTTAAACTTAGATTGGACTGTTACAAGTCTTTAAACTTAGATTGGACTGTTATGAGTCTTTAAACTTAGATTGGACTGTTACAAGTCTTTAAACTTAGATTGGACTGTTATAAGTCTTTAAAGATAGATTGGACTGTTACAAGTCTTTAAAGGTAGATTGGACTGTTATGAGTCTTTACTTAGATTGGACTGTTACAAGTCTTTAAAGGTAGATTGGACTGTTATGAGTCTTTCAACTTAGACTGGATTGTTATGAGTCTTTAAACTTAGATTGGACTGTTATGAGTCTTTAAACTTAGATTGGACTGTTACAAGTCTTTAAACTTAGATTGGACTGTTACAAGTCTTTAAAGATAGATTGGACTGTTACAAGTCTTTAAACTGGACTGTTACAAGTCTTTAAAGATAGATTGGACTGTTACAAGTCTTTAAAGATAGATTGGACTGTTACAAGTCTTTAAACTTAGATTGGACTGTTACAAGTCTTTAAAGATAGATTGGACTGTTATGAGTCTTTACTTAGATTGGACTGTTATGAGTCTTTACTTAGATTGGACTGTTATGAGTCTTTAAAGATAGGTTGGACTGTTACAAGTCATTCAACTTAGATTGGACTGTTATGAGTCTTTAAAGATAGATTGGACTGTTACAAGTCTTTAAACTTAGATTGGACTGTTATGAGTCTTTAAACGTAGATTGGACTGTTGTGAGTCTTTAATGATAGATTGGACTGTTACAAGTCTTTAACTTAGATGGGACTGTTATGAGTCTTTAAACTTAGATTGGGCTGTTACAAGTCTTTAAACTTAGATTGGACTGTAACAAGTCTTTAAAGATAGATTGGACTGTTACAAGTCTTTAAACTTTGATTGGACTGTTACAAGTCTTTAAAGATAGATTGGACTGTTATGAGTCTTTACTTAGATTGGACTGTTATGAGTCTTTTAAGATAGATTGGACTGTTACAAGTCATTCAATTTAGATTGGACTGTTATGAGTCTTTAAAGATAGATTGGACTGTTACAAGTCTTTAAACTTAGATTGGACTGTTATGAGTCTTTAAACTTAGATTAGACTGTTGTGAGTCTTTAATGATAGATTGGACTTTTACAAGTCTTTAACTTAGATTGGACTGTTATGAGTCTTTAAACTTAGATTAGACTGTTGTGAGTCTTTAATGATAGATTGGACTGTTACAAGTCTTTAACTTAGATTGGACTGTTACAAGTCTTTAAACTTAGATTGGACTGTTACAAGTGTTTAAAGATAGATTGGACTGTTACAAGTCTTTAAAGATAGATTGGACTGTTACAAGTCTTTAAACTTAGATTGAACTGTTACAAGTCTTTAAACTTAGATTGAACTGTTACAAGTCTTTAAAGATAGATTGGACTGTTATGAGTCTTTACTTAGATTGGACTGTTAAGAGTCTTTACTTAGATTGGACTGTATGAGTCTTTAAAGATAGATTGGACTGTTACAAGTCATTCAACTTAGATTGGACTGTTATGAGTCTTTAAAGATAGATTGGACTGTTACAAGTCTTTAAACTTAGATTGGACTGTTATGAGTCTTTAAACTTAGATTGGACTGTTGTGAGTCTTTAATGATATATTGGACTGTTACAAGTCTTTAACTTAGATTGGACTGTTATGAGTCTTTAAACTTAGATTGAACTAATTGCATATTGCCATAGTTGTACTCACTTACAAAAAGTTGGGTGTAAAAATAAAATTATATCTCTTTGTAACTCCCTCTCCTCTCTTTTCACTTTAAATAAGTTATTCATAATACCATTGTAATTATTATTGTATTGTTCAGTTGTGTTTTTGTCTGATTTCTGTTACTGTGTTTGGTGTTGTCACAAATTAATTTCATATATATATATATATATATATATATATATATATATATATATATATATATATATATATATATATATATATATATATATATATATATATTGGAGTTGAATAATATATGCCACAAGCTAGTTATTTTTATATGATACACACAACTGCCAAGACTTTGTGTTACCCAAAAATGTTACCATGTGATATTGCCTGATATTATACCACTGTGACATAATTTTTATGATATAATGTTAATGCCTTGAATGTTATTTAACTATGGTTATTTATAGATCAAGAAAGCCTTGGAGGTGTATGAGCAGCTGAGTCAGAGAACAGGAGTTGTGATCGTTGGACCCAGTGGGTCTGGAAAATCTACTCTATGGAGAATTCTGCGTCAGGGACTTGGCAAAATTGGCAAAGTTGTCAAACACTACACCATGAATCCCAAAGCCATGCCCAGGACTCAGGTAATGAAATGAAAATTTACCTGTGCTTGTAATTAGTTTTTTGGTGTTTTGTAGTATTGTGTATATACTATTGGTCTTATGTAGTATTGTGTATATACTATTGGTCTTATGTAGTATTGTGTATATACTATTGGCCTTATGTAGTATTGTGCCTATACTATTGTTCTTATGTAGTATTGTGTATATACTATTGGTCTTGTGTAGTATTGTTTATATACTATTGTTCTTATGTAGTATTGTGTATATACTATTGGTCTTATGTAGTATTGTGTATATACTATTGGTCTTATGTAGTATTGTGCCTATACTATTGTTCTTACGTAGTATTGTGTATATACTATTGGTCTTGTGTAGTATTGTGTATATACTATTGGTCTTATGTAGTATTGTGTATATACTATTGGCCTTATGTAGTATTGTGTATATACTATTGGTTTTATGTATTATTGTATATATACTATTGGTCTTGTGTAGTATTGTGTATATACTATTGTTCTTATGTAGTATTGGGTGATATACTATTGGTCTTATGTAGCATTGTGCATATCCTATTGGTCTTATGTAGCATTGTGTATATACTATTGGTCTTATGTAGTATTGTGCATATACTATTGTTCTTACATAGTATTGTGTATATACTATTAGTATTATGTAGTATTGTGCATATACTATTGTTCTTGCAGAGTATTGTGTATATACTATTGGTCTTGTGCAGTATTGTGTATATACTATTGATCTTATGTAGTATTGTGCATATACTATTGTTCTTACATATTATTGTGTATATACTATTGGTCTTGTGTAGTATTGTGTATATACTAACATACATGGCCTTTTGTGCATAGCTTTCTGAAGTAGTAGAGACTTAGGTATAGTCAGGGTGTTTTATATAAGGTACTATGATGTAGTAGAGACTTTGGTTTAGTCAGGGTGTTTTATATAAGGTACTATGAAGTAGTAGAGACTTAGGTATAGACTGGATGTTTTATATAAGGTACTGTGAAGTAGTAGAGAAGTAGAGACTTAGGTTTAGTCAGAGTGTTTTATATAAGGTACTATAAAGTAGTAGAGACTTAGGTTTAGTCAGGATGTTTTATATAAGGTACTATGATGTAGTAGAGACCTAGTTTTAGTTATGATGTTTTATATAAGGTATTATGAAGTAGTAGAGACTTAGGTTTAGTCAGGGTATTTTATGTAAGGTACTATGAAGTAGTAGAGACTTAGGTTTAGTTATGATGTTTTATATAAGGTACTATAAGTAGTAGAGACTTAGGTTTAGTCAGGGTGTTTTATATATGGTACTGTGAAGTAGTAGAGACTTAGGTTTAGTTATGATGTTTTATATAAGGTACTATAAGTAGTAGAGACTTAGGTTTAGTCAGGGTGTTTTATATATGGTACTGTGAAGTAGTAGAGACTTAGGTTTAGTTATGATGTTTTATATAAGGTACTATAAGTAGTAGAGACTTAGGTTTAGTCAGGGTGTTTTATATATGGTACTGTGAAGTAGTAGAGACTTAGGTTTAGTTATGATGTTTTATATAAGGTACTATAAGTAGTAGAGACTTAGGTTTAGTCAGGGTGTTTTATATAAGGTACTGTGAAGTAGTAGAGACTTAGGTTTAGTCAGGGTGTTTTATATAAGGTACTATGAAAAATATTGAAAAATTGAATGGTTGTTGTGATGCATATATATTATTATTATCAGAGTTATAAATGAAAATGTGAGAGGAACTTACAGTATTTTGAATTGAATCCAAGATGATCCTGAAAGAGTGATGTTAAAGTCCAAATGAATGAAAAGTTCCATATAAACTTCAGAACCAGAAATGCACTGGTCCACCAAGAATTGTGATGTTATCCTTTGAATAATTCATAATAGTTCCATAAAAATATTATTGTAAAACAAAATGAGCACTTTTTATTTCCACTGAACAGACCAAACAAATGTTTTGCCTCTCAAATAATATCTAAATACAGTATAAAACATGTCAAGCAGGCTTGATATTACAACATGGACACAAGAAATAAGAATGACTCTAAAATAGGAATGAATCTGATTGTTCAGTTCTCTCCTTATATACACCTTCTATTACAACTGTACTTCACAACATACCCCCCACATGACAGATCACTTTACTCATTAAATATTTTGAAATAACTATTCATATGACCTAGCTCATCCAATGTGAAATTACTTAATTCTTCTAGAACCATCCAAACCCCACCAGCCAATGAGAAATTAAACTCAAAGTCGTCAACACATCTAATTAGTAACTGTCAACACATGTGTAAGGATCTATTTATAGATCATATGTAATTTTATGATCTTATTATTTCCAAAACAGACCCTTGTGACATAGGCAAAATCCAACGAAAGATAATCACCACAATTTACAGCCATGAATAAAATTGACAAAAATTTGGTAAAATTATGTACCAGGAATTAAAATAAAATATAAAAATAATCAGTTTTATCACTGAGCCCACATTATTGGGAAGAGAGCCATAGCAGTCACTTTTCTGCTTAAATTATTTTCGGCATCAACAGTTTGTAAAAGTTTTTTGTTACAATGTTCAATTTCTTAAATCTCTAATACTTCATCATGCTAGACAGAATCATTATGAAGCAAAGACAGTTTATTCCATGATATGTTTGCTTGTCCCTTTTACCTTGGGGTCAAGGTCACAGTATAGAAATTTGTTCAGATTTTGGTTAATTGTTTTATTTTATTTGCATATAATTGGAAATCCTTGGATTGATTTTCATCGTACTTTGCTTGAGTCATTTTGAAGCAAAGACACTTCATTCAGTGACATTTTTTTACCCCTTATGACCTTGGAGTGAGGGTCATTGTCAAAACAAATTTGTATTTAGTTTAATTTGTATAGATTTTTTTTCCTTTGCCTTTATTCCTTAAACCCCTTGTTGTGTTTTCTTAATGCTTGTAATAAATCTTTGTCAAACTAAGACAATCAATTCTGTGATATGTGCACTTACCCCTTTGACCTTGAGGTCAAGGTCACATACAATTTGTGTAATGTTTTTGTTGGGTAAAATTTATTTTGTTGCTTTCCTAAACCCCTTGATGGATTTTACTTGGAATGGATTATTATGAAACTTAAACAGTTTATTCTGCAATGTGCTCACTCGCCGCTTTGACCTTGGGATCATTGTCATAGTCCTAGAAAGTTTGTATTAAGGTATATTCAGGTTGTTTCACATATTTATGTTTCCAAAATCCCTTTAATAATTTTTGTCATACTTTGGATAAATCATTATGAAACTTAGATCATTCATTTTGATTTATGCTTCCTTGACCTTTTGACCTGGGGTCGAAGTGACACATTTTACAACATTGTTTTGATATTGTGCTTGATATACATACTTGGGCCTTCTTGTTGGATTACATTTTTTTCATAGGATAAATATTTCACCCTTCTTTACAGTTATTGGGTCATATTGACATGGATACTAGAGAGTGGACAGATGGTGTTCTGACCTATAGTGCTAGACAAGTGGTCAAAGAACCACAAGGTCAGTATTCACCTGAGTATGTGCAACAGAAATTTCCAAAAGTCTGTTTGGTCACCCATTATTCTAAATTTGCCTTCATTGAAAATATTTATATACAAAATACAGAGCTACAGTTAAAGTTTTATTCTTCATTATTTGCTCTGAAAACCTGGAAACAAAACATAATCTCATAAAAATTCAAATGCAAGTTTTATAATTAATTGGTCTGTCATCTTTGTTGTATGACAACTGTTTTAGAGTCTCTTAACCTCTTCCACATAACCAGATGTTGCTTCGAAATGATGAATGGAAACAAATTGTTTGTAAAATTTGATAATATTTCTATTAGTATATGTTAAGCTGGGGTTTATCAGGCATTTTGGATAAAATTGTTTTCATTGTATTACCAAGATTAAGCTGTTTCAGGGTGATGTATTTCGTATCTGTTCTATTAATATTACAGAGGTTCAGTCTTGGATCATTTGTGATGGTGACATTGACCCAGAGTGGATTGAATCATTGAATTCTGTCCTGGATGACAATCGTCTTCTTACCATGCCTTCTGGAGAGCGTATTCAGTTTGGTCCGAATGTCAACTTCCTGTTTGAGACTCATGATCTGAGTTGTGCTTCACCAGCCACCATTTCAAGGATGGGAATGATCTTCCTCAGGTAAACGAACAATATATGACTGTCTCGTTATAGTAATATAGGGTTGGGCAGGTGGGGTATGTTGGTACCTGAGTTAGCTGAGCCAGCATTTCTGGTCAGTTACTGGAACATTATCCTGTTCTCCCCCTCCCCTTGTGCAGACATTATTATTTCTGTGTTCATGATTAATATCTGCATAGAGGCATTATGAATTAGAGCAAAATCAAGTAATTTATGTGGAATACTTCAGTTTCAATAGCTCCATGATCATTGTTAGATTTTGTGTGGTCCTATTGAAATCATAATAATGCAGTTGTACCTTGCTTTAGTTATTCTATCATTTGTACCATGCTTTAGTTCTATCATTTGTACCATGCTTTAGTTATCATATCATTTGTACCATGCTTTAGTTATGATATCATTTGTACCATGCTTTAGTTATCATATCATTTGTCCCATGCTTTTGTTATCATATCATTTGTACCATGCTTTTGTTATCATATCACATCACAGAATATCATCACCTAATTTTGTGTTACTCTTTGTAGAAAAAAACAGATTTCATAAATGATAAGGACATCTTTATTTTACAAAAATTTGTTGTTGTTGTGGTTATTTAACACCATTTTTCAGCACACGATAGGCTATGCATGGCGGCCAGTATAAATGGTGGAGTAAGAATCCTGGAAAGGACCGGGAAGAACCACCGACCCATGAGAAGCTACTGGCAAGCTTTTCACATATCCACATTGGCCAAATCATAGACACGAACCCATGCAGGCAGAGGTGAAATGGCAGTGATCTGTAACGGAGAGCGCTTTAGACCACTCAGCCACTCGGGGCCCCTACAAAATTTTTGTCATTATCACTGAATTTTTACTAATTTCACTTTTATTACATCATGATTAATACCATTTTTTATAAAATAAATATGTTCTACACTTTTTACACAGGGGATGGGATATGGTGGGACTTAATAACCCCCTGTGTTGGAAAATGTGTGCCTTATTTGTTAAGAAATGAGGGAGTGGGTCCTTACAGGACTTATGAGTCATAAAGGACATGGTGTAGGTACTGAATGAGCTCAAAAATTAAAACTTGAAGGAACTTAAAGTACCCAAGACTAAAGTCTTTTGTGTTTGGTTGCCTTGACACAGAATCCAAGTCTATCAGTACATATTGAACAGCTTCAGAGAGGGTCTGTTGAGTGACTTGGGTTGAAAATTTGGGGTCTTTTTGGACAGACAATAATGAAGAAAGGTGTCTTTACTGAGGAACAAGCCCATACATTCATCTTATGGTAGTGCATCCCCCAAATACATATGACATAACAGTACAATTATGACCTGATAATTTCAGTGACATATATGATTAGTGCAACCAATTTATGCCATCTAACTTGCAGTGAATGAAGACAGTGATGTGAAAGTCCGAATCATATCACAGTAAAGTCTATATGATTCATACTAACAGTTTATGCCAAGTAGCTTTCAGTGATGAGGACAGTAATTTGAAAGTCCTGATTCACATCACAGTGAATTCTGTATGATTAATGCTAGCAATTTATGCCTTGTAACTTGCAGTGATGAGGACACTGATGTCAAAGCCCTGATTACATCATGGATCAGCATACTCCCTGAGTCCGACCGTCAGATGTTGTCAGGCTACATAGAGGATTATTTCTACAAGGCCCTGGACTGGGTTCTCAAACAGGTTAGTCAGATAATGATATCTGAATACTGTAATCTTTTGTTGAATTCTTACTCTTTAAGGATGTATTATCTGTTTTCTATTGTTGTATACATAATTTGCATAGGTTTGAATTTAATCTTTCTGTGTGTGATTTGGGTGGGTCTGAATTGAGTGTTTTTTGTAGAATAAATAATTTTTAGGCATATTAAAACAGAGCTTGGACCACTTTTGTTCATAGTAGGGACTTTTTAAGATCTTGGACCAGTGTAGCTCAAATTTGGGACTTTTCATTCAAAGTACACATTAATTGCAGTCTGATAAACATTTCATTGATGTACAGCATTTATATGAGAGGCTTCTGTCATTAACCAAAAGATCAATAATCGGTGTGGGTGTTTGTTTGTGTGGGTGGGTGTTTGTTTGTATGGGTGGGTATTGGTGTACTCTTATTTATTGACATGTTCACATCATATTTAAATATCCATGAACAATAGTAAATTATTAGTTTTGTCGCTAACGGTTTCCTTAAACAAACAAGGCAGAGGGAGCTTATGTACAGCACATCTGTTTATGTATTCATTGTTGAGTAAACTTTTACATCTTGCTGCTTTTTGAGAAAAGTGTTTAATTTGTCATTGTTTTGCATTTTTTCCTAGCTACCATGAGGGCATGAAGTATTTAGTTAAATATCTTGTGTATATTATATTTTTTCTGGATACTACAGGGTATGATACAGATTATATAATATTTGCTTGATTTGAATAAAATGACACCCAGGTTGAGCTCATTTTCTGATTGCATTTTTGCCGATAGTTTCTGAATTTTATATTGAGATATCTGGGTGGGGGAGGGAATATACTTGTTAATTTATGTTAAATGATTCTTTGGAATACTAAAAATTTATGTTATTTTGTGTATTGACATTACATTCATCAGTGTAGCTATGTTTGATTTACATTAATGACTCTCATATAGATCTGATTATGAAACTGCACACCTGTTTATATCAAGATTAATTTTTGTTATTGCATAACACAAAGTAGAAATTGTCCTTGAATTATTGTATTTCAGAATGATCTTGTGGTGGATACCAGTATGATTGGTGTGGTTTTGAATGGACTGTCTCACCTCCACAACATCAGAAACAAAGGCCACTTTGCCATTTCCCTTATTCGAGGGCTGGGAGGCAACCTCAGTGAGGGTAGCAGAGAAAACTTTGCCAAGGAGGTATGAGTATTAAATATTGTATTATTACAAAATGTAGTAATTCTAGTATAGCTATGCACTCTATTATCACATGATTTATCGACTCATGGATGCTAGTAAATGAAAATCTGTTTTTGGCAAAATTATTATTTTTGCAATTAAACTTTACATTTTTTTTATTAAGCCAGATACATTCTTCCTTTAAGCCATGATATTCCTTATTTTTGCAGGTTTTTCATTGGACCCAGGAATCTCCACCTGACTCTCGCCGTCCATTGGATACTTTCTTTGATTCAGACCTAGGAAGACTTCAGAGCTACAGCATGGAGGTCAGTTACAGTCAGCGTTTATATTAGAAGATGCCCTACCCAGCTTCAGATTTGCTAAGTTTTAGATGTAGTTTTGTTTAGTGGTGAGGTCTTGCTATTCAAACCGTGATCTGATGGGTCTATATCAGAGGCAAAAACAACCCAGAAATAATATCCTTGTCTATTACTTCATCTGTATGTCATTGTATTTTCCTGTCTTTGCATCTGCCTACAAGACCAAAAGCAGGAAACCACTACAGCCAGCTTAGAATTAGCAAGTAGTGTTTGTCAGCAAAATATTTTGTATAAAGCTTTGAACAATTTTGGAGCAAAGAGAAAAGTTTTTTCTGCATGTAAAACTTGACAGTCTTTTTTAAATCTAAATTTTCTGTGGTTTTTCTATCTTAGTCGTGCATATATTAAAATTATCTCTTATAGCTTTTATATTGATGTTGTCCTTCAAGTTTTGTTTTTATCTTTTGCAAATGTATACTTGTATTGCAGATCCAAACCTTTTTTGATGGGGTATGTTCAAACATGATAATGCAATCAGTGAGGCTAGCATTTCATTGTTTCAGTGTTTTGCATGTTATTATATAAACATTTTCAGTGTACAGTGAAGAGCATATTACCTGACAAATCACATTTAAACTTTCATACAAGAAAGGTGGACTATAATAAAAGAATGGAGTACCTGCTCAATGTAAAGAGAATAGTGTGCAAAAGATAGAATATGATAGGGGAATGGTGTTCCCAGAATTCACTTTGTAAAGAAAACTCTGTACATGACAGTAATTTATTTCTGTCAGTGATATCAAGTCCACTTTCTACTTTCTCTGCATGTATAGTTAAAAGGATGGAGGTTATCAACTGAATTTGCAAAAACATAGATTTTCAAACAAAGTCCATGATCTAACAAAATGTCAGCAATTTCCTTCAAATAATTTACCTCATCTGCTCCTTGGACTTCCCTCACAAGTCAGACATGGATTTCATTGTGCCTGCATAGGTTAGGATAGGCAGAGGGGTCCATTTAAGAAGCAGATTTGTGGATATTTTCATCTTGAATTTTAGCAGCTAAAATAAGGGGTGATATGTGAGCAAACGAGTTTTTTTAAACATAAATTGTTAGATTTAGCATGTAATCACAATTACGTTGTTAAAATGTGTCAGAGACTTTTAGGTGCACAAATATATTGGACTGCAATGAATAATTCTGAGTGATTGTATCAAATTTGTTAAATTCTGAGTGACTAATGTCATGCCTTGCTGAGTTATTATTAAATCATACATTATTCTTGGAATGTACTAGTAACTATTGGCAGAAGTAAATCATAGTGATCACAGATACTTTTGCATTTAAACAGCTACAAAATTTGATGGGTGTATCCATGGTTGAAATCACCAGACAAAAGGTACAGTTACATATATCACAGTTCTTTGAAACTTGTTTGTATAACCATGAACGTGATGTGTACATTCACATTTGTCACTTTTATGAACACCAATAATGAGTAAATTGTGGTTGGACTTTTCTTGCTAAAGTGTTCATATTTTTACTTATAAATCAGTAAAGCGCGTGAGGCACAGTAATCTTCATAATTACCTGTTGGTTCGTTCTTAGCACAGATCTTCAAATTTTTATCAATTATAAGCATGAAAGAAGATAAAATCTTTAATTTAGATTGATTTCATGGATGGCAAACACAAAAATTCTCTTCGAGGCATGTTCACTCACTTTTTTAAAGTATCCATCTTGTTTTTGTATTAGATATTAATCACACTCAGTGACCTCATATTAAGGTCGTAGTGATCAGCTTTTTTATTAAGGCGTAGTGATCAGCCTTTCTTGATCTTGTAACTGAGCAAGGGTTTTGGGATTCTGCAGATCAGTCAAGACAAAGCATTCTGCGGACTTAATGGTGCAATTACCCCCCCCCCACCTTAAAGGTGCCGTCTAAATACATACTTTTAAAGAACTTTGACAAAGAACTTTTGATTAAAAACATGGGAGCTCTAAATAGGTCCGAGAAAATTTTGAACTATTACTTAATTAGTGCATTGAGCCAGATATTTGTTGTTGAGTAGTTGAAAGGATCTACTCGTTCAGACCAAGAATATAACCTTGATTTGTTTTCTACCTGTCTTTCTATGTCAGAATTCAGTCTGATATTTAAACAGTATATTTAAGTCTTTTAGTCTGCTAGTTAAAGACATGTATGCCTAGGCCTAATTGTTTGTAGTACATCAGCTCTTCACTGTACCTTGAATTATTTTGTATTACATTTTTTTGTTGTTGGTATTTTGTATTAGAGCTTATTTGTATTACAGTGTATTTTGTTATTAAGTCAATTATATAGAAGTGTTATTAAAAGGTATATTAAATTAGATTTCAAAATGAGAAAAAAGAATACATGTAGGTAAGTTTTATTAGTGTATTAGTTCAATTTTACTTTTAAATTTTATCCCCATTTGTCAGACAACTTGAACTACATCTTTTAAATGTAATTAACATTTTATTCTTAGTAAATGGCTATATTCAGGGTAAAGTATTGATGTCGTAGTAGATGACTGTATTCAGGGTAAAGTATTGATGTCATGGTAGATGACTATGTTCAGGGTAAAGTATTGATGTCATAGTAGATGACTGTTTGGGATAAAGTATTGATGTCATAGTAGATGACTATATTCAGGGTAAAGTATTGATGTCATGGTAGATGTCTATATTCAGGATAAAGTATTGATGTCATGGTAGATGGCTATATTCAGGGTAAAGTATTGATGTCATGGTAGATGACTGGGATAAAGTATTGATGTCATAGTAGATGACTATATTCAGGGTAAAGTATTGATGTCATGGTAGATGGCTATGTTCAGGGTAAAGTATTGATGTCATAGTAGATGACTGTTTGGGATAAAGTATTGATGTCATAGTAGATGACTATATTCAGGGTAAAGTATTGATGTCATGGTAGATGTCTATATTCAGGATAAAGTATTGATGTCATGGTAGATGGCTATATTCAGGGTAAAGTATTGATTTCATGGTAGATGTCTATATTCAGGATAAAGTATTGATGTCATGGCAGATGACTATATTCAGGATAAAGTATTGATGTCATGGTAGATGACTATATTCAGGGTAAAGTATTGATGTCATGGTAGATGGCTATATTCAGGGTAAAGTATTGATGTCATGGTAGATGACTATATTCAGGGTAAAGTATTGATGTCATGGTAGATGACTATTCAGGGTAAAGTATTGATGTCATGGTAGATGACTATATTCAGGGTAAAGTATTGATGTCATGGTAGATGGCTATATTCAGGATAAAGTATTGATGTCATGGTAGATGACTGTATTCAGGATAAAGTATTGATGTCATGGTAGATGGCTATATTCAGGATAAAGTATTGATGTCATGGTAGATGACTATGTTCAGGGTAAAGTATTGATGCCATGGTAGATGACTATATTCAGGATAAAGTATTGATGTCATGGTAGTTGGTTATATTCAGGGTTAAACACTGCATGTCTTGATTGTATTCACTGTTAAAAACAACAACAAAATAGTAAATTTTAGTATATGAAATCAACATATTATTTTAGTATAGGTACATAAGCCATGCATTGAGATTTAACTTCAGGGATATTGTGAAGGAAATAATTTAATTTAAAATTTAATTGTTATTTTTCAACTTGACTGCATTGCTTTTTGTTCACTTTTTTGCAGTTTTTGATGTTTTTCCAAGTTTAAATCAATTTGGCCTTTGGAGAAGGAAATGTACCAGTAAATCTTCCACTGTATTTCACACTAAATTTAGCATTGGAGCAGATTTTGGCAAGTTGTGAGGGGAATTTTCAGCCTCATGTACATGATCTGAAACCCATTCTGTCAGCAGATGTGGAGTTGTAAAAAATACTTGAAACATTAGCTTTCATGAGTAAAATATATACATATACACTGAAGTTAACTTTGCTAATTCTTTAGCATAAAAAGTGTACTTTTGTTGAATCCATTTATCCAGTGGTGGTGCCTGCCGTGGCAGTGGTGACCTCATCAGCAGTTTGTTAATGCTGTTTTAATGTTTTCATTTGCACCTTGAAAAATTCTGATCGTACATGGAAGGAAGCATTATGCAGCAAAGACAATTTATTCTTCAAACATGTTCTCTCGCCACTTTTACCGTGGGGTCAAGTTCCCTCTTGTAGACAATTTGCATTATGTACCGATATTCCTAAATGCCTTCGTATATTATTATTATGATCATATTTCATTCATTATTAAGCTGAGACAGTTTAGTCAAGGTCATGGTTGAAGTACTATATATGCTACAGTAATTATGGTATACATTTATATTAAGGCTCATTATAGTCTGATAATACAAACCTGTTTGTTTGTACCCCCCTACCAATTTAAATAATGGAAACCTTTGATGTGATAAAAAGTGCAAGGAACTTAGTCAATTCAGTCATTGATTTATAGTTTTTAACTTGACTCTTGAGTAGAGTGGCCCTAACACCGTCATCTTATGCGCGTTTCATGCTTAATGGAAATTTTCAGTGTTACAGTAATAGACGGACATGCTCTGATCCATTTCCAGTTTCTAGACAAGTCCATTTTCAGCAAAGGGTTGTATCACAACTACAAATGTACATACATAAGTCATCTGCTTCCGATATTTACAATGTCGAATCAAGCAAAGGAAAATGAAAACTAAGCTTTTCATGTGGATTTAACAAGCAGTTTAATTTCTGTGTTCATGTATGCAGAGGGATATAATTCCAAACTCTCAACGTTATGTAATTTACGCAATTATTCAGCATTTACTGAACAGGATGAACTATGTCATTATGTTGTCTGATGGAAACAAACTTGCCTATAGTGTACACAATATGGCATCGTGTTAGTATGGAAAGTCCGTTAAGCATGAAATGGTGCAAGGGATGCCAGCATTAGTGCCATTCTGGTCACAGTCAGGTTAGAAATTATAAATCAATGATTCAATTGACTTAGTTCTGTGCTCTTTGTATCACATTAAACGTTCTTTCTTTTTAAATCAGTAGGGGGTACAAACAAATGGGGATATAGAGTCAGACTTTAGTCTGATGCCGTTAACCGTATTTAAACTATTAAGGTATCTATGTTGATGAGTACTACTAAATGTTATAGAATCTAAGTCACAGTGACCTTTTTTACATAGAGAAGAGATTTAAGTAGCCATTACTCGCACTGAGGAATAGGAATGCTAGATCATGCACTCTACACACAGACATAATACAGTAGAATGGTTGTCTGTTACATTGCTAATGAAGTAGAAGCTGAGAATCTTAATCAGTTATGTCATTATTGTTTTGATTCATCAGCAGTGTTATTATTGTTTTGATTCATCAGCAGTGTCGTTATTGTTTTGATTCATCAGCAGTGTCATTATTGTTTTGATTCATCAGCAGTGTCATTATTGTTTTGATTCATCAGCAGTGTCATTACTGTTTTGATTCATCAGCAGTGTCATTGTTTTGATTCATCAGCAGTGTCATTATTGTTTTGATTCATTAGCAGTGTCATTATTGTTTTGATTCATTAGCAGTGTCATTATTGTTTTGATTCATCAGCAGTCTCATTATTGTTTTGATTCATTAGCAGTGTAATTATTGTTTTGATTCATCAGCATTGTCATTATTGTGTTGACTCATCAACAGTGTCATTATTGTGCTGACTTAGCAGTGTCATTAGCAATCATCAGCTCATCAGCAATGTCCCATAAGTGTACTGGCTCATCAGTAGTGTCCTTTTTGTGTCGACTCATCAGCAGTGTCTGCTGACTTAGCAGTGTCATTATTGTGCTGACTCATCAGCAGTGTGCCATAAGTGTACTGGCTCATCAGTAGTGTCCTTTTTGTGTCGACTCATCAGCAGTGTCTGCTGACTTAGCAGTGTCATTATTGTGCTGACTCATCAGCAGTGTGCCATAAGCGTACTGGCTCATCAGTTGTGTCCTTTTTGTGTTGACCCATACACAAGTATAAAACAACATCTAATAAGTGATGACATTACGATCAAACAACATTCTTTTTTTTAAAGAAAAAATTCAGGAGACACACAATGTGTTTGACACTTGATTTAATATTTTATACTTTGTTTCCCTATCTTGTCAGTTGATTTTAAGTTTTACATGCATGTAATGACACATATTTTGATAATAAGCAGTTAAATTTGGTTATGTTTGATAATTTAGATCAGTTTACAATCTTGTTGACAGCAAAGAACTGACCTAACTCCTGAGCATTTCAACAATGCCAATGCACTGCCAGTGATCAAAACAGCTGATGTGCAGAGAGGAATAGATGCATTTTCAGCCTGGCTACAGCCTGACAACAAACAGCCCTTCATCCTTGTTGGCCCTGAGGGTTGTGGAAAAGGGTAATTCTTTATCATACTGTAATTTTTGTAATGGATGTATAATTTCCCAAACATCACCTGTCTACCACTGCTTTCAATCAGTTGATGAATCCCTAAACATCACTTATCTACCACAGCTGTCAGTCAGTTGATGAATCCCCAAACATCAGTTATCTACCACAGCTGTCAGTCAGTTGATGAATCCCCAAATATCACTTATCTACCAGGGTGACAGCTGTCAGGCATTTGATGAATTGCCAAACATCACTTATCTACCACAGCTCTCAGTCAGTTAATGAATTAGCAAACACCACTTATCTACCATAGCTGTCAGTCAGTTTATGAATCCCCAAACATCACTTATCTACCACAGCTGTCAGTCAGTTGATGAATTGCCAAACTTCACCTATATACCACCAGGTGTCAGTCATTAAACAAATTCACACTCCTATCATAAGCTGTCAGTCAATTGATGAATTCCAAAACTTTGCCTATATACCAATAAACTGTTAATCGAGGAACCCCCCTAATTCACCTGTCTGCCACCAGCTGTCAGTCAGTTGATAAATTCCAAAACTTTGCCCATATACCAATAAACTGTTATTCAATTGATGAAGACCCCAAATTCACCTATTTACCACCAGCTGTCAGTCAGGTGATGAATTCCAAAACTGCACCTATATACCAATAAACAGTTATTCAATTGATGAAGCCCCCAGAATTTACCTGTCACCAGCTGTCAGTCAATTGATGAATTCAGAAACGTTACCCATATATGAAGAAACTGTTAATCAATTGATGAAGCCCCCAAATTCACCCATTTGCCACCAGCTGTCAGTCAATTGATGAATTCCAAAACTTTACCTATATACCAATAAACTGTTAATCAATTGATGAAGCCCCAAATTTGCCTATTTTCCACCAGCTGTCAGCCAATTGATGAATTCCAAATATTTAACTATATACCAATAAACTGTTGATCAATTGATGAAGCCCCCAAATTTACCAATTTTCCACCAGCTGTCAGTCAATTGATGAATTCCAAAACTTAACCTGTATACCAATAAACTGTTATTCAATTGATGAAGCCCCCAAATTCACCCGTTTGCCACCAGCTGTCAGTCAATTGATGTATTCTGAAACTTTACCTATATGCCAATAAACTGTTTGTCAATTGATGAAGCTCCCAAATTCACCTATCTGCCACCAGCTGTCAGTGATGAATTCCAAAACTCGTATCTACCTCAAGCTGTTTGTTAATCAATGAATCCCACTCGTATTGTCAGCCGCCAGTTGTTATTCAGTTGATGAATCCCCCATTCATACTATCGGCCACCAGATATCAGTCAGATTATGAATCCCCACTACTCCTGTCAACCACCAGCTGCTAGTTGATGTATCCCCTTCTTACTTTCATCCACCAGCTGTCAGTCAGATTATGAATCCCTGCTTCTCCTGGCAACCAACTGTTGTTAGTTAATGAAACCCCACTCCTACTGTCAGCCACCAGTCGTTAGTTGATGAATCCTCACTCCTACTGTCAACCACCGCTGTTAGTCAATTGATAAATCCCCACTCCTACTTTCAGCTACCAGCTGTCAGTTAATGAATTCCCAAATTCCTCCTATGTGTTTGATGTTGCGTTTAATTTGAGAGGAGACATTTGTTAGGATTATTCAATGAAATTACAAAATGCTCATTGGACTAAGACATTATTCTATGGCTATGGTGAATTATTCATAGGAATTCTGAACAATGCCATTGTGATATATACATTTGAGGATCTGAAATTCATATAGAACTTTCAGTTCTTTCAGAACTGAATAGAACTTGGTTGGTTAATTTTGGATTCAATTCATAATACTGTAAGTTCCATTTCCATTTTCATTCTATAACTTTGATAATTTGCTTATTTGTTAAGTTTTGCAAAACTTGTTGATTTTGCTTTTTTCTGTTTCTGAGTTTATGACCATAGAGTCATAACATTAGGCATTGTTATCTTGGTTCTGGGAGCTGCCATGGCTCAGTAGTTTGCTTACTGGACCCACAGCTAAAAGGGTGCTGGTTCAGATCCTACCATTCAACCAGGCTCAGGTACCATTAAGTCTCCTCGCGCAAGGCAATTCACTCCACTTGCCTCAGCACTAAACAACCAACTTGTGTTGATGTGCTGCAAAATATCAAACCAAATTTATCTCAGTTCATGTGATTTGTTAATTAATTAAATGTCTTACTATCTATTCTGCTCATTTACTTGTAACACACACTGTGTCTGGGCTTTCCAATTAAATCTACTAATTATTTGAAGCAGTCCTATTTTCTTGCATTATACTACTCTTGACGACAGGCAGCATATTACTTAAGGCTTTAGAGGGTGGCAATAAGAACTGGTGACTTTGGAATTTCCAACTACTAAAGGACAAGGAAAATTATCTGATGGTTCTGGATTATCTGATGATTCTGGATTATCTGATGGTTCTGGATTATCTGATGGCTCTCGATTATCAGTAATAAATATCACTGAAATACTGCTACTAAGTCAATGTCATGAATGAAAAACTGCAGAAAAAAATTGGCAAAATTATTGGCACTACCATATATTTGGGTGAAACGCGAGCATACATGAGCATGTTTTGCAGCAGCATGGACCTTTAATGCTGCTCATTACTCTCCCGTCATTTTGTGTGGATAAACAAATTGGTATAAAATGACCCCCTTAATGACTATCTAATGTGTCAATTAATATTAAACCAGGTCTTTCCACAGACATAGTTTTTGATGGAATAAAATATAAATAAATGTGTTTGTTTTTTGCCCTTTTAAGGGATTCATTGAAAATAAACTGTTATATAAGAACACATGCTAAAATATTGTACAGTGTCTGGTTTTGTCACTTAAGAACACATGTGACAATGTCATACGCGGTCTTGTTTTATCTCTTAAGAACACATGTGACAATGTCATACACGGTCTTGTTTTATCTCTTAAGAACACATGTGACAATGTCATACACGGTCTTGTTTTATCTCTTAAGAACACATGTTAAAATGTTGTACAATGTCTTATTTTATCTCCTCAGAACATTGCTGAAATACTGTTTTGAGCAACTGCGGTCCACCCAGGTGGCCATCGTCCACTGCAGTGCCCAGACCAATCCAACCAACATCCTTCAGAAACTGGGACAAACCTGCATGGTGCTCAACACAAACACAGGGAGGGTGTACCGGCCCAAAGACTGTGAAAGACTCATTCTATATCTAAAGGACATCAACCTTCCCAAGCCAGACAAGTGGGGCACGTGTCAGCTGATTGCTTTCTTGCAGCAGGTAACATCCAATTACCTGCCATGTCATTGAGGCAATAGTTTGGGTCTTATTATTTAGCTCTAGGATTATAAAACAAAATTATTCTGATATTTGGTGTCCATCATTTGGAACAGTTTACGACTATGTTGCAGCTTCATGCATACTCTGTAATAGTTAGGAACATTGGAACATCTAATTAATGAAACTATACTTGACATGAAAACAATGGTTTTGGTGTACTTATTTGCCATAAGAAGAAGAACAAACTTTTTCTTGGACTGAAGTCTTGTTTCATCTATTATTTAGTAGTGAACAAGAACAAAAGATGACAGAATTAGGAGCTCATTATAATATTTGCAAACTCTTTAGGTAGCAGCATTTGGTTGATTTTGAATTAGATATTGGGGAACATACTCTGGGTGTGAGAACATTAAAAATTTGCAAAATTGTTTGGCAACTTCTCATCGTTTGGTTGAAATCATATGAGAACATTAGTGAATATACTCTAGGTATGTGAACTTTAAACGTGTGGAATTTTTGTGTAAATTTCTAGCATTATGGAGATTTCAAGTGAGAACATCATGTAATATACTCAAGGTATCTGAGACAAGATCCAGTATGATGTGTTCCAAAGATTACCAAGGAATCTATGGCAGAACTGATTTTGTTATACTTAAGTAATATTATGCAATCCTTGATGCCCTTGTTTGTCAAATTGGAGGAGATTTATGCCCTGGCTCTGGTTTCCTTTTAGAACATTCTTTGCCATTATCTTGGCCACTCCAGAATCTTAGAGTACCATCTTTTTAATGCCTTGTGACAGACAAAGTCTTAGAACACCCTTAATTTTTTCTAAGCAATTCTTTTTTTAATAAACCCTAAGTTTTCAGATAGTTGTGACCAGTTTGAGAATTTTTTTCTTTGTCCTTAAATTCTGTGACATTGAAAAAGTTAATCATACTTTGGCATCTGATAAAAAAATTATTTTCAGAAGCAGTCAGTTCTAAGAGTGAAATTATTGCAGTCAACATTTATGGGGGTATTTAACTGAAAACTTGAGATATGTGTATTTATGGCGGTATTTAACTGAAAACTTGAGATATGTATATTTATCAGGGTATTTAATTAAAAACTTGAGATATGTGTATTTATGGGGGTATTTAATTGAAAACTTGAGATATGTATATTTATCGGGATATTTAATTGAAAGCTTGAGATATGTGTATTTATGGGGGTATTTAATTGAAAACTTGAGATATGTGTATTTATGAGGGTATTTAATTGAAAACTTGAGATATGTGTATATATGGGGGTATTTAATTGAAAACTTGAGATATGTGTATTTAATAGAAAAAGCTGAGACATATGATTTGGTTGTATGGAACTTTATAAATGAGAATTTTATGTAAACTGCATTCAATTTTAAAACTCTTAAAACTCACAACCTTTCTTCTTGTATTTTGCAACATATTTTACTGTCCATTAACATCATTATAGGTGCCAATTATGCAATTTTATGTTAAATTGCTATTGATGATGAGTGTAATGATGATGTTGATGATAATTGTGATGACTGTTAATGATGGTGATTACAATGTTATTTATGAAACTAATTATGGTGCTAATGATGATAATATTATCAAGAATAACACTAGCACTAAATATCATCTTGAATAACACTAGCACTAAATATCATCTTGAATAACACTAGCACTAAATATCATCTTGAATAACACTAGCACTAAATATCATCAAGAATAACACAGCACTAAATATCAAGAATAACACAGCACTAAATATCAAGAATAACACTAGCACTAAATGTCATCAAGAATAACACAGCACTAAATATCATCAAGAATAACACAGCACTAAATATCAAGAATAACACTAGCACTAAATATCATCAAGAATAACACAGCACTAAATATCATCAAGAATAACACAGCACTAAATATCAAGAATAACACTAGCACTAAATATCATCAAGAATAACACAGCACTAAATATCATCAAGAATAACACTAACACTAATAAATTTTTCTTTTTAAATATCAGGTTGTGACATACAATGGCTTTTATGACTCCAATTTGGAGTGGGTCGGACTGGAAGGAGTTCAGATTGTAGCCAGCATGACAGGAGGTGCCTCCTTGGGACGACACAGACTGACACCCCGCTTCACCTCTGTTGTCAGGATATGCAACATAGGGTAAGTTGTCAAAGCCCTATCTCCTTGCATTGTTTCTTGAATTAGTACATGATAAAAAGTTTTTGTTCTACTCTTTTGGTAAATTTTAGGATATTTTTCTTTCCACAGCATAATAATGACATTGTTTTCTATTGAAAATCAGCTTTAATTATTTCTCCAAAAAATTGCCTGTATCATTACTTGGATCAGATCGATGCTTTTGAAAAATTAAATAACTACAAAATTAGACATGTACATCATGACCATTCAGAGGACCATTTTGAAGTGGTCTTTATGAGCAGGTGGTCTTTAAAGATAGGTGTATGCACTGATTTATGTATAAACAGAACATAAACAATTTAGCTTTTACATAAAGGTGGTCCTTACAAGCAAGTATCACTAATGAAGGTTGGACTTTACTGTGACATTTTGTTGTACATGGCCTTGGTGAATTACATCTAAGTTTTCTCAACTTTCAAATTGTATTAACACTTCAAAGTGTTTAACTGGCCGTTTTGTCTTTGATGAGATCCAGTTCTTGTGATTAATCAGACTGGTTCTGTGTTATTCATTTCACATGTTTAAATATAGAAAACTTAGACCTATTCCATAAAAAAAATTGTGTAACGAAACCTGGAATGACAATGAGTTTCTTTTCATGATTAAACATTCAGCGAAAAAGTAAAAAGTTTTTAATAATTACTGTATATACATGCATACAAGTCAAGTTTAACTGCAAACAGCATAGACCCAAATCTGCCATCACGTAATGTGCCATCAGCTTTGAGTCCATGCAGTTATTAGGAGTAATCAGTAAAACAAACAACATACACCCTGATCTGCTGGCACATTATGCAATAGAAGATACAAGTCTATGGTGTTTGCAGGTGGACTTGACTTATATATGAGTATAAACAGTACTCTTTATGTCTGGGAAATTTCAAATGTTGAAAAATGACCTGCAATTAAGCACCTGTGTCTTATATTTTTTATATTACACTATGCAACTGTTGATTTAGAATGATAAATATTTGCAAATTTGTCACCATTGAGTCTATATTTGTTTATTAAAGCTACCCTGACCGAGAGCAGCTGCAGGCAGTGTATGGCTCTTACCTGAAGCCCATCTTACAGCGACAAATGTCCCATCACCCTGTTTGGGGCAACATTTCTAAGATCCATGCTCTGGCAGGTTCCATGGTCCAGCTTTATGAACAGGTACCATCCAGACCTATACTATATGCACAGAATTTAAGACTGGAATTAAACTTAATTCTTGTATGCAACAATCTGGTGGACAAAACTTTAAGACAGACTTCAAATTGACCAATTAAATGACTTTAATCTTGACTTAACTGTAATACATGTGTTGTTAAAAGTAGAGACAACTCTTTGCTCCTTCTTAATTTCTTTCTTGCCAATATTTGAATGACATTCTTGTGGTACTCTAGAATAGAACATGCTAGTAAGCATATTAATAGATGATATTTTGGTCAATATTTTTTATGTTTTGATAATATGATGCACGTTTTTCAACTTGCCATTCCAAATTAGTGATAGCTTCTATGTTGATTAACTTGGACACTGCCAAAATGTATAGATGCAAAGTTATTGATACTCATGGAAATTTATTGATGCCAAGTTATTGATACTCATGGAAATTTATTAATGCCTAGTTATTGATACTCATTGTAATTTTTGGATGCCAAGTTATTGATGCTCATGGAAATTTACTGATGCCAAGTTACTGATACTCATGGAAATTTATCGATGCCAAGTTATTGATACTCATGGAAATTTATCGATGCCAAGTTATTGATACTCTTGGAGATTTATAGATGCAAAGTTATTGATTCTCATGGCAATTTATGGATGCTGAGTTATTGATACTCATGGAAATTTATAGATGCCAAGTTATTGATACTCATGGAACTTTGTTAATGCAAAGTTGTTGATACTCATGGAAATTTATAGATGCAAAGTTATTGATACTCATGGCAATTTATGGATGCCAAGTTATTGATACTCATGGAAATTTAAGATGCCATGTTTTTGATACTCATGGAACTTTGTTAATGCAAAGTTGTTGATACTCATGGAAATTTATAGATGCAAAGTTATTGATACTCATGGCGATTTATGGATGCCAAGTTATTGATACTCATGGAAATTTAAGATGCCAAGTTATTGATACTCATGGAAATTTTAATATGCCAAGTTAATGATACTCATGGAAATGTGTCAGTGCCATGTTTTTGATACTCATGGCAATTTATAAATGCCAAGTTATTGATATTCATGGAGATTTATAGATGCCAAGTTAGTGATACTCATGGAAATGTGCCAATGCCATGTTATTGATACTCATGGAAATTTATTAATGCCAAGTTATTGATACTCATGGAAATTTATAGATGCCAAGTTTCTGATACTCATGGAAATGTGCCAATGCCATGTTATTGATACTCATGGAAATTTATTAATGCCAAGTTATTGATACTCATGGAAATTTATGGATGCCAAGTTAGTGATACTCATGGAAATGTGCCAATGCCATGTTATTGATACTCATGGAAATTTATTAATGCCAAGTTATTGATACTCATGGAAATTTATAGATGCCAAGTTTCTGATACTCATGGAAATTTATTAATGCAGAGTTGTTGATACTCATGGAAATTTATAGATGCCAAGTTTTCGATACTCATGGAAATTTATTAATGCAAAGTTATTGATGCTTATGGAAATTTATGGATGCCAAGTTAGTGATACTCATGGAAATGTGCCAATGCCATGTTATTCATACTCATGGCAATTTATTAATGCCAAGTTATTCATACTCATGGAAATTTATTAATGCAAAGTTATTGATGCTGATGGAAATTTATGGATGCCAAGTTATTTAGATTCACTGATATTTGTAGGTGCCATGCAACTGATACTCAATTATAGATGCCAAGTTATTGATGCTCATGGAAATGTATTAATGCCAGGCTATTGATACTCATGGAAATGTATAGATGCCAAGTTATTGACACTAATGGAAATTTGTAGATGCCAAGTTATTGATACTCATGGAAATGCATAGATGCCAAGTTATTGATATTCATGGAAATTTATCGATGCAGAGTTCTTGATACTCATGGAAATGTATAGATGCCAAGTTATTCATACAAATTTATCAGTGCTAAGTTATTGGTACTCATGAAAATTTATCAATGCTACGTTATTGATACTCATGGAGAAAAAAAAATTTAATCTGAAAGTTATATCTTAAATAAGAGAAATACAGTAGCTGCATGCTGATTTGCTGGCTGAAGACAAGACAAAACATTAAAAATAATTTTCAGCCTCCTTAAGTAACATTTTGTCATGAAATATACCTTGTTTTATTATGTTAACTTGATTGATGGAGCTGCAGTTATGGCATGTTTGAGCAGTTATAGAATATTATATTTTATACAAGTACAGAATGTATTTTAGTGTTGTTTTGACCATGTACATGTGTTTGCTACACATGTTGTATATTTCCAAAGATACCGTATTTACAGTTTTTAAATATACTCTTTCAGCTGAGACAGAATTTTACCGTGGATGATTACAGTCACTATCTGTTTACCCCTCGGGATCTGACAACCTGGGCATTGAGTTTCCTGCGGTATGATTTGAACAGTGGCACCAAGGAGAATACCAGTGATAACTTGCTGGAGATTTGGGCATACGAGGCCCGTCGCCTCTTCAGAGACAGAATTGTGGGAAGTGATGGTGTGAACAAATTCGACAACATGCTGATGACTGTTGTCAGAGGAGACTGGTCTGCCAACATATTTGACAATTTAGACAGTAAGACTTGGTCTGATCATTATGTCTATAGTCAGTGATGACAATTTAGACAGTAAGACTGGGTCCATAATTTAATCATTATGTCTACAGTCAGTGATGACAATTTAGACAGTAAGACTTGGTCCATAATTTAACCATTATGTCTGTAGTCAATAATGTTAATTTAGACAGTAAGACTTGGCCCATAATCTAATCATTATGTCTTAGTCAATGATGTCAATTTAGACAGTAAGACTTGGTCCATAATCTAATCATTATGTCTGTAGTCAATGATGTAAACTTTAGTAGAATCCCTGTAGTTAAAATGATGAAAGCTTTGGTAGAATTCATTTTTTATAGTGAAAAAACATAAGAGTGTTGTAAATTTATCTTGTCACTCAGTATCCAGTATAATTGGTCCACTTGACCATGGCACTGTGTAGGCTGAAAAAACACTCAAGTGTCAGAATTGGTAAGCATCTTAGAATCTTTTTGTTGAAACACTCAAGTGTCACAATTTACAAAGCATACTGAGAGTCTATTGGTTGAAAAGCTCTTGTGTTCAAATGGTAGAGCATATCTAGAATCTCTTGTTTAAATCACTTGAGTGTCAAATTTGGTACAAAAATACTGAGATTCTGTCCAAGCTAATTCTGAAGTTATGAGTATGATCTCTTTATTGTGACTAAAATGATGAAATGTCCAAATGTTTAAAATTAAAAACTTCATGCCAAGTGTAATGCTTTCATGCTATTTTTAATTGATGCAATTATCAATTTCCAGCTGACTTTTTTGTGACTTGGGGAGCGAGACATGATACTGCAGGCCATGGAGCAGGTGCCCCAATTCCACCCAGTGGTAAACCTCTAGGAAAGCTGTCCAGTGAAGACCTGACATCTGTCATTGAGAAGGGACTCAGAGTCTTCAGTAAGTGTGAAATCTAAATTAAGTGTATTGGTTTCTAAAGACTTGAACATTAGTTGAGTCTCAAGGATTATTACACAAGTCTCAGGGATTATCAGAAGAGTCTCAGAGATTATTGGGTGAGTCTCAATGATTATTACATTGGTCTCAAGGATTATTACATGATTCTCAAGGATTATTACATGAGTCTCAAGGATTATTAGATTAGTCTCAGGGATTATTGGCAGTCTCAATGATTATTACATGGTTCTCAAGGATTATTACACAAGTCTCAATGATTATTAGATGAGTCTCAGGGATTATTTGATGTGTCTCAAGGATTATTACACAAATCTTAAGGATTATTAGATGAGTCTTAGGGATTATTGGATGAATATCAATGATTATTACATGAGTTGCAAGGATTATTACATTTATTACATGAGTCTTCAGGATTATTACATGCATTTCAAGTTTTATTACATGAGTACCAATGCCTGTTACATGAATCTCAAGAATTATTACATGAATCTTGTTTTTTTTTAAAGATGAGTCTCAGGGATTTATTGGGTGAGTCTCAGTGAATAGTACATGAATCTCAAGGATTATTACATGAGTCTCAAAGATTATTACTTGAGTCTCAAAGATTATTTGATGCATCTCAAGGATTATTACATAGGTCTCAAGGATTATTAGATGAGTCTCAAGCATTGTTACATGCATCTCAAGGATTATTGCATTGTACAAGACTACCAGGATATGGAAGACATCATTTTTGTGTTTCTTAAGAATCGCTTACTGTATGTACTCATGCATAAGTCAGATCCCACTTCAAACTGCACAGACCCAGATCTGCCATTGCATAATGTGCCAGTAGATCAGGGTCTTGGCAGTTTGTTAGGACTAATAAGTAAAACAAACAACAGGCATCTTAATCCGTGGGCACATTATTAGGTGACAGCCAATCAGGGTTTATGTTTTTCTTTCAATAGTACCCAACCTGATTTAGCATGTGCAGTAAATAAATATAAATGTCTGAAATTTTCTGCACCAAAAGAAAAGTATCTTAAGCAGTTCTCGTCTCTGAGGACAAAGCATTCAAACTAAATTATGGTCACAACATACAGTATGTTGTGAAATACTGGAATATATTTCATATGAATTTGATACTTTTACATGACAGTCATTACATATCATACACAACTGTAATAATGTTCTGCCATACATAACATCATGCTTTTCTTTATTTTCATCACTTACTGACTATAGTACAGTATATGCATGCAACAAATAAAATCATTTTACAGTGTTGCATTAAACTTAGAAATATCATTAAGTGATTGTTATAAACTTGTAAATATATGGCTCATAATGTGTTTAAATGTCGATATTATCTGGTTTTAATGGAACCCAACAATGTTTGGGACCAATATCTTTCAATATTCAGTATTTTTCAGATGATTTAGCATATGATGGCACAAAACATTGGGGCTTTAAAGTTAGAAATATCATCAAGTAATGCAAAGCTCAATGAATTTGTTAACTTGTTTACGTAATATCAGTAACTTGGGAACCTTGTTAAAAATATGATAATATATACGACTAAATGTTGTCATTTTCTGGTAGGGAATAATTTAAAATTGTTTTATAAATTTCATTCTCCAATGAAAAAAGTTTACAAAATTCACATAACTGCATTAGGCTTTGCATTACTTAATGATATTATTACAAATATTACATGTTTGTGTTACTTATTTTAAATATACATGTATTGTGTCAATATATATCTATATAATATTTAGTGAACTCATTTTACTGACCATCATCTATTTTTCCAACTGCATGTGAATTTTGAACTGAGCTATAGTTTTATGAACATTTAGATTTTAAAGGAGTGATATCTATGAGTCAATTGAGTAACTGAGTAACTAAAATTCTAAAAATTTTACATAACTTAAAATCTGCCACTTGAGCAAAATTTTCTGAACTTTGTTCTCAGGCAGAGAGAACAGAGATCTAGACATTCTGATCTTCAAAGAGGTACTGGATAATATTGCTCGTGTGGACCGAGTCTTGACAAAGCCTGGTGGGTCACTACTTCTGGCAGGTCGCAGTGGAGTTGGGAGAAGGACAGCTGCCACTCTTGTGGCTCACATGCATCAGATGCAGCTCTTCACACCCAAGATCTCAAGGGGATATGGAATCAAACACTTCAAAAATGATCTCAAAACGGTATGTTTTTTTATGGAATCAAACACTCAAAAATGATCTCAAAATGGTTTGTTTTATATGGAATCAAACAGTTCAAAAATGATCTCAAAACGGTCTGGTTTTTTTATGGAATCAAACACTTCAAAAATGATCTCAAAACGGTATGTTTTATATGGAATCAAACACTTCAAAAATGATCTCAAAATGGTCTGTTTTTTTATGGAATCAAACACTTCAAAAATGATCTCAAAATGGTATGTTTTATATGGAGACAGGGGATATGGAATCAAGCACTTCAAAATGATCTCAAAACGGTCTTTTTTTTTTATGGAATCAAACACTTCAAAAATGATCTCAAAATGGTATGTTTTATATGGAATCAAACACTTCAAAAATGATCTCAAAATGGTTTGTTTTATACAGAATCAAAGACTTCAAAAATGATCTCAAAACGGTATGTTTTGTATGGAATCAAGCATTTCAAATATGATCTCAAAACAGTATGTTTTGTATGGAATCAAGCACTTCAAATATGATATCAAAATGGTATGTTTTGTATGGAATCAAGCACTTCAAATATGATATCAAAATGGTATGTTTTTTATGGAATCAAGTATTTCAAATATGATCTCAAAACAGTATGTTTTGTATGGAATCAAGCACTTCAAATATGATATCAAAATGGTATGTTTTTTATGGAATCAAGCACTTCAAAAATGATCTCAAAACTATGTTTTATATGGAATCAAACACTTCAAAAATAATCTCAAAATGGTATGTTTTATATGGAGACAAGGGATATGGAATCAAGCACTTCAAAAATGATCTCAAAATGGTGTTTTATATGGAATCAAACACTTCAAAAATGATCTCAAAACAGTATGTTTTATATGGAATCAAACACTTCAAAAATGATCTCAAAACGGTATGTTTTATATGGAGTCACACACTTCAAAGGTGATCTCAAAATGGTGTTTTACATGGAATCAAACACTTCAAAAATGATCTCAAAATGGTATGTTTTATATGGAGACAAGGGATATGGAATCAAGCACTTCAAAAATGATCTCAAAATGGTGTTTTATATGGAATCAAACACTTCAAAAATGATCTCAAAACAGTATGTTTTATATGGAATCAAACACTTCAAAAATGATCTCAAAACGGTATGTTTTATATGGAGTCACACACTTCAAAGGTGATCTCAAAATGGTGTTTTACATGGAATCAAACGCTTCAAAAATGACTTCATAACTGTATGTTTTCATGAAAACAATGGGATATGGAATCAAACATTTCAAAAATGACCTAAAAATATCTGTATTTTATGTGTTATCAAACACTGGACTGCTCTGGTGGCATTGTGGTTAGAGCATCTGCTACAGATGTGGGAAGTCGTGGGTTTGAACCCTGACCGAATCATACCAAGGACTTATAACAAATGGTAATAACAGCTGCCTCGCTAGGTGCTCAGCATTAAGAGGTTAGTGTTAGAACTGGTTGGCCTGTTGTCAAGATAATGTAACTGGGTCGTACATCATGCTACTTGTCTGTGGCATGATTCCTCAGTGCTAGACCACTATAAACTGTCACTCTGCAGGCATTGTAGTGATATGACTGAAAAATTGTTAAAACTATGTTAAAAATCCAAAACACACACACACACTTAAAAAATGACCTCAAGACTGTATGTTTTATATGGAATTGAACACTTAAAAAAACTTTTCTGGATGTCTTGTTTTCATTAGGTCAAAGGAAATATGCCATGAAACTGTATCAAGATTGCAATCATGAAGGAAACTCATTATCAAGAACTTGCTTGCTAAATTTGTGAAACCATTTTTATTGCCAAGTACTTGGCCTTATTATAAAATTTATTTTCCTATGATTGTTTTTGTAACCATATGTCGTAAGTAATAATATTTTAGTATCATTAATTTGTTCAGCTTCTGAAAATCAGACATATTTGTAATATATTTATCATAAGGAATTTATTACCAATGTTGTATAATGATATATTTAAATGAAAATCTTTTTTTAAATTTTAAATTTGCACAGACTTTGCTGAAATGTTGGGAATGCAAAACTTTATGATTTACTGTATGTAAAAGAGACTTGATGAGCAAGAAAGTTATTTGAATATTATGTGTAATACATTCATTTTCTGTTATTACAGGAGATGCAGATTATGTGTATTTCATTCATTTTCTGTTATAATTACAGGAGATGCAGATTATGTGTAATACATTTGTTTTCTGTTATTACCTGTGATGCAGATTATGTGTATTTCATTCATTTTCTGTTATTACAGGTGATGCAGATTATGTGTATTACATTCATTTTCTGTTATAATTACAGGAGATGCAGATTATGTGTATTACATTCATTTTCTGTTATTACAGGAGATGCATATTATGTGTATTTCATTCATTTTCTGTTATTACATGTGATGCAGATTACGTGTATTTCATTCATTTTCTGTTATTACCAGTGATGCAGATCATGTGTAATACATTTGTTTTCTGTTATTACCCGTGATGCAGCTTATGTGTATTGCATTCATTTTATGTTATTACAGGTGATGCAGCTTATGTGTATTACATTCATTTTCTGTTATTACAGGTGATGCAGATTATGTGTATTTCATTCATTTTCCGTTATTACAGGTGATGCAGATTATGTGTATTACATTCATTTTCCGTTATTACAGGTGATGCAGATTATGTGTATTACATTCATTTTCTGTTATTACAGGTGATGCAGATTATGTGTATTACATCAATTTCCGTTATTACAGGTGATGCAGATTATGTGTATTACATTTATTTTCTGTTATAATTACAGGTGATGCAGATTATGTGTATTTCATTCATTTTCTGTTATAATTACAGGAGATGCAGATTATGTGTATTACATTCATTTTCTGTTATTACAGGTGATGCAGATTATGTGTATTACATCAATTTCTGTTATTACAGGTGATGCAGATTATGTGTATTACATTCAATTTCTGTTCTTACAGGTAATGCAGATTATGTGTATTACATTCTTTTTCTGTTATTACAGGTGATGCAGATTATGTGTATTACATCATTTTCTGCTATTACAGGTGATGCAGATGGCTGGTATAGAAGGACAGCAGATGGTTTTGCTGCTGGAGGACCACCATTTTGTTGATCCACAGTTCCTGGAGCTCATTAACAGCCTCCTGTCTGCTGGAGAGGTACCAGGACTTTACACCCCTGAGGAGCTTGAACCCATCCTTAATCCACTCAGAGACATGGCATCAGATGCAGGCTTTAGGGGGACACTTATAAACTACTTTGCCACAAGTGAGTATTCAAGGAACTGGAGAGGTTGGAGACAGGGGAGTTGTTTTGGTGATCACATCTGGAAAATTATGGAGATCTGCTCTCTATAACTACAAAAACAGATTTACTCTGCATACAGACTGAATACTATGATGCAATCAGTATTGGTCCATTGGGTAGAACATAGTCATGTGGTAGTGTGTGGTCTGTCTTAGTAAAATATAATACAGATTTTGTCATTGATTCCATCATATTTAGTGAGCTTAATTTTATAATTGCTACTTACTAATTTATTACATTTTATGGCTAATTATAGCCCATAACAATGTTTCATATAAAATAGGTCACATCATAATATATTTTTGCATAAAATATCTTATTACATGGCCTTATTGATACTTTACTGTTAGATAAGACAGCCTGTTATATTATTCGCTGAACTTTGAGGACTTCTGTCAACAGCTTTATTAGGAAGGGTGAATCATGGTAAGTGTAGCTCAACAGTAACTTCCTAGTGAGCACCTATGATGACATATACCTCATTTTCTGGCATATATGTCAGTTCCATTGCAAAATGCACATACAGATCTGGGTCTACTAAGTTTTGTTTGAAGTGATTAGTAGAACAAACAGCATAGACCCTGATCCACTGGCACATTATACAGTGGAAGATATTGCTTGCAGTTGGACTTGACATGTAAGTTAGGGTATATTGTATAGTAGTATATAGATGTTCCATGGTGTATACTTTGTAACTATCATGTCATTTTGAAGATTGTCATGAAATCAAAACAGATATACTTTTGAAAAAGACCTCAAAAGTCTAGAATCCAGAAACTGTTCACAGTTTTTCTTCTCCAACAGAACAATACTGTTCACCTATTTTCATCCAAATGGTTTGGAATGAAATAGTTATTTTTTACTTGAAATGAACATTTATTAAAACTTCAAGTGGTATTGCATGCAGCATAATATAGTTTCCTTTGTAAGAGCTCACTGTTGAATTGACATTAAATGCGATATCAGTCAGCATGATGTCCAAGTAGTGAAAGCTCACTGTTGAAGTGGGAGAAATGGCATTACACAGTATCAAACAGCATGATGTCCAAGTAGTGAAAGCTCACTGTTGAAGTGAGAGAAATGGCATCACATGATTTCTGTCAGCATATCTAAGTAGTGAATCAGCCGAACTAGCAAATAGACAATGCCAATTTCATATTATTAATGTCATAGAATATTATCATGATACTTAAATTATGGTTGTCTCATTTGTTTCAATGTCATCATGGTCCATACATTTGTAACCTAAATGTGCAGACAAAAAGTAATCATCACAATATATTGTTACCATTTTTGTATATTATATGACTAACTTTCATTGTTTACTCATCTTTTGGTGTTCTTGAATGAATTATAAACTCTGTCTTAACTGGGTTTTTTTTCCAGGGATAAAAGCAAACCTGCACATTGTTCTTATCATGGATAGCAGTAATTCAAAGTTCATCCTGAATTGTGAGAGCAACCCAGCTCTGTACAAGGAGTGTGCTGTACAGTGGATGGAAGGATGGAGTCGTGACAGTATGGTCAAGGTGAGTAGACCAGATTATATGGACAGCAACAACAATAGTTTACTCAGAACTGTGAGAGCAATCACGCTTAGTACAAAGAGTGTGCTGTACGGTGGATAGAAGGATGTAGTCAGGACAGTATGGTCAAGGTGAGTAAATCAGACAATGGAATGCATAACTAACTTTGCTCTGAACTGCCTGCAGTGTACAAGGAGTATGCTGTAGAATGGTTAGTGGGATTTAGTCATAGCACTATGATTAAGGTTTGTGTTATGAGTTACCAGTCTTAATTACCAAGCTGAATACGTGGTTTTTGTAGTAATGATTTATCTGTTTGCAAGAGCACTTTTCCAGTTGTAAGAGAAATTGTTCAGACAACTCTAAAGAAAGATACATATACATTTATTATATATCTGATCCACATTGTTGGTTATTATTTAATGCTATTGCAGAAAATTGCTGTAATAAAGACATATCAGCAGACAGCAGTTTTCTTTGATTACATTCCACAATCACATTAATGTTAGGAAAATATACTGCAATACCTCCCAAATCCTGCCCTTCTGAAAAGACAAAAATGTAATATTTTCTGTCTTTGTACAATTTTAACCAAGGGAAGAAACTCTTACTAATCTCCCTTTACCACAACTAGGTTGCTCCAGTTTAAGTTTTCTGTCAGCTCTGTCAACATAGTCGAGTATGACCTCATGAATTCCTATTAATATCTTTTTGAATTGAATCTGGTTTGTTCAGTGGCTTCTGCCCAGATTGCCAATAAACCTAGTTGACAACTTTCTCACAGGCATTAGTTTAGTGCTTGCACTGGATTTGCCCAGAACTTTTATTTTAATGTGAATGGGGAATGCATTGTGTTTCTCTGAGAATTCTTACCTGATTACACCGTTATAAAACCCTCCCATACCTCCCTGATTAGAACTGGAGCTGCTTATCATTGGTGAAGGTGGGGTAATGGGTAAGAGTTACTTCCCTTGGTCTATGTTGTATATCGATGGTAAAGGCAAAATGTTCATTGTTTCAGAAAGGCTTGTTTTCCTAATGTTAATGTGATCAGGTTAGTACTCTCAGACCAAAATATTTTACTATAATGTTTTCTTTCAATGGAAAAGTGGTTTTGATGTGTGAGTTAGAACAGTAGTGTGGTTCAGTTTTGTTGTCAAGAAACCTATCACTCTTCAGAACATTTTATACTCCCGACAGTATGAGCCACAATTTCCCAATTAATTTCTTCTTTTCAAATGAACTCACAGCTTTCTTTCCTTTTCTATTAACAAATGTATTTTTATGCTGTTGATCTTCTGTTACTGAGTACTCATGTTGGATTATGGAGGCAATTTTTTTGCGAAAAAGAACATGAATGCATATACAAATAATATGGAATTTAGTATCTTATGCAATTAATATGGTCATATGACTCAGGCTATTTATTATGGGGTCTTGTGCTATTAACATGGTCCAGTGACTTAGGCTTTTCTTTATTGGGCCCCATGAACTTGGGCTATTCATTATGGGATCCTCTGACTCAGGCTATTAATAGTATCCTGTGAACATTGGTTATCATTAGGGTCATGTGACTCCAGCTAGTAATTATGTTGGTCCTTTGACTCAGGCTATTAAGAGGATTGGGTGACTGTGACTGTTAATGGGTCATATGACTCAGGCCATTATTATGGGTCATGTGGATCAGGCCATTAATATGATGCCATGACTTGGGCTAGTCATTATGGGGTCCATAGATTGAGGCTATATATTGTGGGTCCTGAGTCTTAAAAGGATCCAGAGACTTATGCTGGCAATAGGCTCATGTGAATCAGCCTGTTCATCATGGTGTCCTTTGAATTATGGTATTAAGAGGATAATATGACTCTGGGTATTCATTATGAATCATGTGACTTGTGCTGTTTAATTTTGGCCCTATGATGAAAATTATGTCATCCATAAGTGGAAAATTTTGTCTTTGCATCCTATTGGTTTATTTCTTGATGGTAGGTCCCACATATGATACTTACCAGACCGCCAAAGATAGAGGGTGCCAGCATTGGGGATTCAAAACAGCATAAACGCAAGCTGTCTGGAGGAGAGGATATATTGAAGTGCTTTGTGTTCATCCATGAGGCATGCACTAATGCCAGTTTAGTGGCTACTCCAAGGAGATATGTTTCATTTGTCAACACCTACCAGCAAGTATACAGCAACAAGAAACAAGGCATAGAGAAGAGACAGCATCACTTACAGGTAACATTGCAGTGTTTCAAACTCATTGCATGTCTTAAAGTTGTTTGCTTTTGTTTTTTGGTTTTTTTTCTATCAGAGGTGTCACCTCCAGGGCAGAGGCCATTAACTATTGCAAATAAGACAGAGATTTTTCCACTGCTCATATCTACACAGAAAATGGAACAAGAACAAACTTTTTTATCAGTTAACCCCAATGCTTTATCTTGGATAATCATGATATACTCTTTCTGTTCATCCGTCTGTCCTTCCATTACCACATTTCCTTCTCAACAGCTGGGTAGACATTCATGAAACTTTGTACGTTTAATTGTGATGCTCTTTTGGTAGCTGTGTCATCCTTGGCTCCCACTCTTAGAAGGCAGGGATTTTTCTAGGGTGGTTTAAAACATGCAATTAAAAGCATTGGTTATTTTGTGATGGTAAGTAGGTGCTCTCATTTACTTTGAAATTACCTGGAACAGCATTATTGCAACGACTGCAAAAAAATCAGAGTAAATTTAAAAAAAAAAAAAATTTTTATAAATAAGAATAGTAGTTTGTTAAATATGATGTTCAGAGTAGTGTAACAGACAGTGGTTACTCTTTTCTGCAGTCAGAAGGTGAATTAGTTAAAGGAGAACTTTAAAATATTTAAAGAAATGCACATGCAAGACAGGGAGGAGGGAAAAGTTGCTTCATAAGGCTTGTCCATTGTATTATTACATGGCATTGATGTATATGGTCTGATCTTTGGCTACTTTAAACTCTTTTTCCTCCATCAAGAAAGTATTCAACATGATCCACAACATAAATGGTAAAGGAAACCAGAATTGCTTTCAGCATCTGAAATGAATATAAAAAAATTAATTCCAAACATGACATAGCAAATGTACTTGCTGATAGTTTCTCTAAAATTTCATCATTGTCTCATTATTTAGCAGACTTTCAGAGACTAAATAGTCAAAAAGAAAGGATACAGTTAAAGTTTACATCAAACAACTCAGAAAGTTGTAATCAACTGTTTTCACTTTTGGAACTTATGAAAACTTTCAACAAGGCCCTTCAAACATTTGTTGGGCCTGATTAAATACTGTACCAGTTTTTTAACACTTACCAGAACCATCAGTACTCACAGTGAAACATTTGTTGGGCGGCTAACGTTGGTACGTGAGAAAGCCTGCCAGTAGCTTCTCGTGGGTCGGTGGTTCTTCCTGGGGGTTTTCCAGGGTTCTTCCTCCACCAATTATACTGGCCACCATGTATAGCCTATCTTGTGCTGAAAAATGGCATTAAACCCTACAACAACAACAACAACAACAACATTTGTTGGGCCTGATGAAATACTGTACCAGTTTTTTTAAACACCTACCAGAACCATCAGTACTCACAGTTTTGGACATTTTCAGTGATTTATGGATTACTGGTAATGTACCAAAAATTTGGAAAGAATCAACAGTAATAGCTATTCTCAAACCAGGTAAGGATCCAGCACAGATCCTACCAGCTACCAACCCATTGCTTTCATTAGCTGTGTTTGTAAAACAATGGAATGAATTATCAAAGCTTTGATTGTTTGATACTTGGAGACTAATACTTTAATATCTCCTTTTCAAAGTGGATTTTGATATGGTCACAATACCAAAGACCATCTATTTAGACTGGAAACGTTTATTCTTGATGTTTTTATAAAGCTGGAACATTTAGTAGCAGTCTTCTTTGATTTATAAAATGCTTATGATACAACATGGAAGTATGGAATAATGAATAACCTGCACAATCTTATATTACCTTCATCATCTCACCTTTTTACTTTTAATTACTTGATTTTATTATTGCTGATCAATAATGAACCTTTTATCAACTGTAAATAATATGACAATCTTTTCTATGTCACTAAATAGCTTCAAGTGCTGGTATGCAGTACAACCACAATCAATCAATCAATCAATATTTTGCTTCTAGGATAGGAGGTGGGGGTGCTTTGTAAAGGTAGTATACATGGTGTTGATATATAGGGTCTGTTCTTTTGCTACTAGGCTGGTGTATCCAAACTGAATGAAGCCAAGCAGCTTGTAGATGAACTGAAGAGGAAGGCTGCTGAGCAGAGTCAATTACTAGCTGAAAAACAAGCTGAGGCAGACTCAGCACTACGAGAAATTACAACAGCTATGCAGGTAAAGTGCTGCCATTATAACTGCCATGCAGATAAACTACTGACATTATAACAGCCATGCAAGTAAACTACTGACATTACAAACATCTATACAAGTAAAATATTGACTTTACAACAGCAATACAAGTAAACCACTGACATTAGAACAGCCATGCAGGTTAACTTCTCACATTACAACAGCCATACAAGTTAACTACTGACAAAATAACAACCATGCAGGTTAACTTCTTTCTGACATTACTACAGCCATACAAGTAAATTATTGACATTACAACAGCCATACAAGTAAACTACTGACATTGCAACAGCCACATAAGTAAAATATTGACATTACAACAGCCATACAAGTAAACTGCTGACGTTACAACAGCCATGCAGGTTATTTTCTGACATTATAACAGCCATATGAGTAAAATATTTACATTACAACAGCCATACAAGTAAAATATTGACATTACAACAGCCATACGAGTAAACTACTGACATTACAACAGCCTGCATGGTTGACTTCTGACATCGCAACAGCCATACAAGTAAAATATTGATATTACAACAGCCATACAAGTAAAATATTGACATTATAACATCCATACAAGTAAAATATTGACATTACAACAGCAATGCAGGTAAACTACTGACATTACAACAGCCAAGTAAAATATTTACATTACAACAGCCATACAAGTAAAATATTGATATTACAACAGCCATACAAGTACACTAATGACATTACAACAGCCATACAAGTAAAATATTGACATTACAACAGCCATACAAGTACAGTACTGACATTACAACAGCCATACAAGTAAACTACTGGCATTACAACAGCCATACAAGTAAAATATTGACATTACAACAGCAATACTAGTAAACTACTGACATTACAACAGCCATGCAGGTTAACTTCTGACATTATAACAGCCATACAAGTAAAATATTGACATTACAACAGCCATACAAGTAAACTACTGACATTACAACAGCCATGCAGGTTGACTTCTGACATTATAACAGCCATACAAGTAAAATATTGACATAACAACAGCCATGTGAGTAAATTAACATTACAACAGCCATACAAGTAAAATATTGACATTACAACAGCCATACAAGTAAACTACAAACAGTAAAGCAGCCATGCAAGTAAACTACTGACATAACAACAGCCGTACAAGTACAATGTTGTCATTACAACAGCCATGCAAGTAAACTACTGACATTACAACAGCCATGCCGGTAAACTGCTGACATTTAGTCCTGATTTCAAGTGTTTGATTCAGGTACTGCTTTACCCACATCTAAGTCATGCATATTTTAGTTTGTTTTCTTTTCTTCTTAAATTTCATGTATGAGACGAGAATTTTATCTCCATCTTCTTTATTCCAGTGATCATATAACACCAGGGCTGGCGGGTGAAGGGTCTTTCATATTATTGTTCATTTTGACTGGATATCTTATTTCAAATGTTTCAATTTGTCCTGCTTTTTGAGAGAAAAAATTTGCCATAAAAAAGACAAGAAAGCCATGTGTATTTAACATTAGAGACATAGAATTACAGAAGTTTTGCTGATTGCTCTGGGGTCTACATTATTAAAATCAGACTTTAAAGCAATCTATAAGATTCTATGCTTTTAGTAAAGAAAAGGAATTTTAAATGTCTTAGAGACTTTGTTTTCATTTTCATTTTTTGTTATTTCTTGATCATGGATGCAAACAAAATGAATAGTTAAATGCTACACGAATAATTCACCTGGCCTTAAGGCAGAGAGCTTTGTGGTTTTCAGTCCTTTATACGGATGATGCTAATCTAATATCACATATGAACAGCATTACTAAAATATACAAAAAGTCAGATAAGAATCTGGCTGAATTCAGAAGAAAGCATTCCAGCATAAATGGCTTTAAAATTTGTACAAATTTTGTTGATCAGTCATCAAATATGGCTGCCTTTACCAAAATATATGGAAATCATTGTTTGAATGGCTTCTTAAAAGCTGCTGAACAGAATTTAACTAAATTTGACACAAAACGTTATGGTGTGATTTTTAAAAGTTATACAAATGAAGCCAATCAAGGTTTCCATTCCTTAAAATAGAGGGGCCGCAAGTGGCAAAGTGGTCTAAATCACTCACCATTATGGATCACTGTCATCTCACCTCAGTCTGCATGGGTTCAAGTCTTGGGGTCGGCCACTGTGGGTATGTGAGAAAGCTTGCCAGTAGCTTCTTGTGGGTCAGTGGTTCTTTTCACGATTTTCCTGGGCTCTTTCCCCACCATTTATACTGGCCACCATGTATAGCATATCTTGCACTGAAAAATAGCATTAAACCATGCAGTAACAACTAAAAATAGAAAATCATTTAAATGGTCTTTCAAAAACTGCTGAATAGAATTTGAGACTTTTTTTTTATAGAAGGGATATTGGCATAAAAGAATTTCAGATTTGTAGAAATGATGCCTATTATAGAAGGCATATAGGCATAAAAGCATTTCAGATTTGTAGAAATGATACCTGTTATAGAAGGCATATAGGCATAAAAGAATTTCAAATTTGTAGAAATGATGCCAATTATAGAAGGCATATAGGCGTTGTTGTTGTTGTTGTTGTTATGGGGTTTAACACCATTTTTCAGCACACGATAGGCTATATATGGCGGCCAGTATTAATGGTGGAGGAAGAACCCGGGAAATCCCCGGAAAGAACCACCGACCCACGAGAAGCTACTGACATGCTTTCTCACATATCTACATTGGCTGAATCTGAGACTCGAACCGGCGCAGACAGAGGTGAGATGGCAGTGATTTGTAACGGCGAACGCTTTAGACCACTCGGCCACTCAGGGCCCCTCATATAGGTATAAAAGCATTTCAAATTTGTAGAAATAATGCCTATCTCACATCAAATTTGACGACAAGGACAAATCATAGAAATACCTCAAATGGCTTCTTAATGGTTGATCAGCAGAATTTGACTAAATTTAATACCTGGCATGAAATCCTTTCCAGTTTATACAAATGATGCTGATCCTCCATTCTATATGACTGCAAAACTGAAAAATGAAAACTTTGAAACAACTTCTATCAAAATGAATCTGACCAAATTTGAAAGAAATCATGCATTTATGCTTGTGTTTGCATTTAAATTACAAAATGTATGTTATGATAACTTTAGTTGGTTCAGTCATCAGACGAAGTAATCATTACATATTGTTGGGCTTGAATTCATTGACTAAAGGAAAGCTGTTCTGCACTTAATGCAAACAATATCCTAAAGTGGCACAGGTTGGAAAATAGCCAGTGTATGTGTCAGTCAAACTAACAATCTCAGGATTTAATCAAGCAAGCCTCACAGAGACAATTTGGAATGGTTTGGGACAATTTGGGATGGTTTGGGATCTCATAAAGCCTGTTTGATACTGTCTATGCATAACACTACCCTGCATGTGCAGATAATCCATGTTGTTGTTGTTGTTGTTGTTGTAGGGTTTAATGCCATTTTTCAGCACACGATAGGCTTTTCATGGCGGCCAGTATTATTGGTGGAGGAATAACCCATGAAAATCCCGGAGAGAACCACTGACCCACGAGAAGCTACTGGTAAGCTTTCTCACATACCCACATTGGCCGAATCAGAGATTCGAACCCACGCAGACAGAGGTGAGATGGCAGTGATCCGTAACGGAGAGCTCTTTAGACCACTCGGCCACTCTGGGCCCCCAGATAATCCATAAATTTACAGCTGCTAGGAAAGGTCATTTTAAAACTAAATGAGAATGAAATAAAAAAACAATTAAAAATGAGATCTTTCTTTAACATAGACAACACCCTAGCCTAAAATAAGGAAGATCATTTTCTGATATGGAAAAGAGTGTGCATTCCAGGAGGAGAATGGTCTTAAACTTGGTTCTAATATAAAAACAGACTCGGGGCAAGACTTTGTTCTGTCAATTGATCAAGCCTTCAGGGAAGTTCGGTAAGGTCTGAATTCCAGTAAATTTCTATTACATTTGTGCTGATGGAAGTACTGATGGTACCATATTGGAGCAAGAACTGGTGTATACAAGATACACGGACAATAACAGACAAAAAAGATTAAGTCCTTTGAAGAAATAAATATTTTGTAAATTGTTATTTTGTTTAAAATATATATTAAAATGGATATATCTCATAAAACCTGGGCAAGAGATTTAAATTTTGGAAAGAGTAAACATTTAGGTGGGAAAAGTGAATTTTCTGAAATCCACTTGGACAGTTGGTTGAAAAAAATTTTGATCAACCCCAAATATGTGATAAATAGAACTTCAACTTGCGTCTGTTTTGGAGAAAATGAATGAAACTTCTAGAAAAATACTATATGCGTCTCGCTGAGGGCTTGTTGTGTTTGATTCTTATTTAACTTGTATAATTTCATATCAAATGGACACACATGTAAGATCCTCTGCTCCTTTCCCTTAGAATGCTAGTGACCAGAAGAGTGAGATGGAGGAGTTGAAGCAGTCAGCGGCAAAGGAAAATGCACTTTTGGAGACCAGAAAGAAAGCCATAGACAAAGAAATGAAAGAGGTAGAACCTCTCATACAAGAAGCCAAGACAGCTGTTGGGAACATCAAGACAGAGTCACTGTCAGAGATTCGCTCACTGCGAGCCCCACCTGATGTCATCAGGGACATCCTTGAGGGTGTGCTCCGACTTATGGGCATCTTTGACACCTCCTGGGTCAGCATGAAAAGGTCAGTACATAACACCTCTTGCCTGAACATTCCAAGGGTAAACAAATAAATAGAAACAAAATTTCTCATTCTGTCATTTATCTTGGCATGATAAAGCAATGTTCGACAAATTTGTGGCAGTTTGTAATTTGCCGTTGTGGCTGTTGTCACATACAAGTAGTGTTTATACTGATATATAAGTTGGATCAAGCTGCAAACTGACCAGATCTGCCATCACATTCCTGCCAGCAGACCTGGGTCTATGCAGTTCGTTAGGAATACTCAGTAGAACAACAACATAGACCCTGATGTGCTGAAACATTTTGTGATGGCAGATCAGGGTCTATGTTGTTGGCAGTTGGCTCATCCTTAAATGCAGGTTGTGGCTGCTAGTTGGACCTGCCTTGTATGCAAGTTTACACCGTATGCCTTGTGAATATTAGTTGGACCCTCCTTGTATACAGGTTTATACAGTATGTCTTGTGGATGCTAGTTGGACCTGCCTTGTATACAAGTTTATACAATATGTCTTGTGGATGCTGTTTGGACCTGCATTATATGCAAGTTTATACAGTATGTTTTGTGGATGCTAGTTGGACCTGCCTTGTATGTAAGTTTATACAGTATGTCTTGTGGATGCTGTTTGGACCTGCCTTGTATGCAAGTTTATACAATATGTCTTGTGGATGCCGTTTGTACCTACCTTGTATGCAGGTTTATACAGTATGTCTTGTAGATGCTTTTGGACCTGCCTTGTATGCAAGTTTATACAGTATGTCTTGTGGATATTAGTTGGGCCCTCTTTGTATGCAGGTTTATACAGTATGTCTTGTGGATGCTAGTTGGACCTGCCTTGTATGCAAGTTTATACAGTATGTCTTGTGGATGCTGTTTGGACCTGCATTATATGCAAGCCTATACAGTATGTCTTGTGGATGCTAGTTGGACCTGCCTTGTATGCAAGTTTATACAGTATGTCTTGTGGATGCTGTTTGGACCTGCCTTGTATGCAGGTTTATACAATATGTCTTGTGGATGCTGTTTGTACCTGCCTTGTATGCAAGTTTATACAGTATGTCTTGTAGATGCTGTTTGGACCTGCCTTGTGTGCAAGTTCATACAGTATGTCTTGTGGATGCTAGTTGGACCTGCCTTCTATGCAAGTTTATACAGTATGTCTTGTGGATGCTAGTTGGACCTGCCTTGTATGCAAGTTTATACATTATGTCTTGTGGATGCTATTTGGACCTGCCTTGTATGCAAGTTTATACAGTATGACTTGTGGATGCTAGTTGGACCTGCCTTGTATTCAAGTTTATACAGTATGTCTTATGGATGCTAGTTGGACCTGCCTTAAATGCAAGTTTATACAGTATGTCTTATGGATGCTAGTTGGACCTGCCTTAAATGCAAGTTTATACAGTATGTCTTATGGATGCTATTTGGACCTGCTTTAATGCAAGTTTATACAGTATGTCTTATGGATGCTGTTGGACCTTCCTTAAATGCCAGTTTATACAGTATGTCTTGTGGATGCTATCTGAACACAATATTTTATATTTTTAAACAAATATTTTTCATAAAGATTGTTTCTGAATTATATAATTTGCAATTGATTCTTAAGAATAATGATTATATATGATTATCACAATTGGCCATACCACTCTAGAAAGAATTGGAATCCTGGGGTTTCATCTTCGAGTTCAGAAACTTCCTTTATATTCCCAAAAGTTTACAAACTCGACAAGCATTTCTATTTGCAATGCACATTGGCTTAATGTCTTGACAGTTAAACATGTGTAAGCTAGTAGCTAATTAAATCACATGTATAAGCTAGTAGCTAATTGAATCACATGTGTAAGTTAGTAGCTAATTAAATCACATGTATAAGTTAGTAGCCAATTAAATCACGTGTCAGCTAGTATCTAATTATATCACATGTGTAAGCTAGTAGCTAATTGAATCACGTGTGTAAGCTAGTAGCTAATTAAATCATATGTGTAAGCTAGTAGCTAATTAAATCACATGTATTAGCTAGTAGCTAATTGAATCACATGTGTAAGCTAGTAGCTAATTGAATCACATGTGTAAGCTAGTAGCTAATTGAATCACATGTGTAAGCTAGTAGCTAATTAAATCACTGATTCTGATACCTGGCTTTGTTAAATGAAGAAATCATTTCATTGATTTACTAATGTTGAAAGAAAACAATTAGAAGGACTTATCCAGTCTTCTCAGCAATATTCTACTAAGAGAGAGCTACATGGACCATAGGACAGACAGACAGACAGAATCATGGCTTATAGTGATGATTGGTTTTGTTTTCTAAGAATTTACTTCTCTGATCTCACTCATGACATAGTGAATCTTAGATACGCACTTATTTTGAATGAAAAATATGAAATAAGTCAAATAATTTTTATTTATTGCCTTTTCTTTTTGAAGATTGAATAATTGAACACAGTTCATCAATTTCATGTGAATGATCACACTTGTAAGACTGTCGATCACATGACCAGAAAGCCGATTTAACAAAATGGCAGAATAAGGTGGTGAAGTGATTTTGCCTTTCATGATGTAATGATTAAATTTTTCAAAGTTATAAGGTGTTTTTTTTAACGTGTTATATATAAAAAAATTTATATGGGCATATTAAGCTAGATAACAATATTCATGTAATGAATTACTTTATCCTTATTGTAGCTCCATTATTCAGTTTGAATCACCATCAAAATCTTTATATTTTATTTTATATATTTTGAAGATTCTGTTTCTTTTCTAACCAGATCTTATATCTTGTTTCACAATTTTGGTTAAAGAGTTTCCTTCCTAACTATATCTTTTATTTCATAACACGATTGTTGATGACTACTTTCATTTCTTAGCAGATCTTATATCTTGTTTCACAATTTTGGTTGAACAGTTTTACTTCTAATCATATCTTATATTTTATGTCACAATTTTGGTTCACCAGTTTCCTTGCCAAGAGAGGGGTAAAGGAAGAAATCCAGACATTTGATGCCAGGAAGATCTCACCAGACATCAGGGAGAGTGTTGAAGAGCATCTCAAGAAAAACAAAGACTCCTTTGATACAAAGGTATCATGATATTTACACAAATCTGAATCATGTTGTTGTTGCAGTAAAAAGACTCTTAAAGAAGTAACTATGAGAAGTACTAAACCGCTAAGACTAAAACAATATTTTGTATTCATTTTCACTTTGAAAACTACTAAGTAAACTGGGACAGATGCCAATATACAGTGATAGTCTCCGTTTTGACTAGGACAGATGTCATTATACAGTAATAGTTGCCATTTTGACTGGGATAGATGTCAAAATGCAATGATAGTCTCCATTTTTGCCTGGGGCATATGTCAGTATACAGTGATAGTCTCCATTTTGACTGGAGCATACGTCAATATTCAGTGATAGTTGCCTTTTTGATTGGGGCATTTGTCAGTATGCAGTGATTGTTGCCATTTTAACTTAGGTAAATGTCAATAATAAATGATAGTCCCTATTTTGACAGGGGCACATGTCAGTATACAATGATAGTCTCCATTTTGACTGGGACAAATATCAATACACAGTGATAGTCTCCATTTTGACAGGGACAAATGTCAATATACAATGATAGTCTCCATTTTGGCTGGGGCAGATGTCAGTATACAGTGATAGTCTCCATTCTGACTCAGGCGTATGTCAATATACAGTGATAGTCGCCATTTTGACTGGGGCATATGTCAATATACAGTGATAGTTGCCATTTTAATTGGGGTATATGTGAGTATACAGTGATAGTTGCCATTTTAACTTGGACAAATGTCAATAATAAATGATAGTCTCTATTCCGACTGGGGCATAAGTCAGTATACAGTGATAGTCTCCAATTTGACTGGGACAATGTAATATACAGTGATAGTCCCTATTTTGACTGTGGCACATGTCAGTATACACTGATAGTCTCCATTTTGACTGGGACAAATATCAATATACAGTGAAAGACTCCATTTTGACTGGGACAAATGTCAATATACAGTGATACTCTCCATTTTGACTGATACAAATGTCAATATACAGTGACAGTCCCTATTTTGACAGTGACAAATGTCAGTATACAGTGATAGTCTTCATTTTGACTGGGACAAATGTCAATATAAAGTGATAGCCCCTATTTTGACTGGGGTACATGTGAATACACAGTGATAGGCCCTATTTTGTTGTTGTTGTTGTTGTAGGGTTTAACGCCATTTTTCAGCACGTGATAGGCTATACATGGCGGCCAGTATTAATGGTGGAGGAAGAAACCGGAAAATCCCCAGAAAGAACCACCGACCCTCGAGAAGCTACTGGCAAGCTTTCTCACATATCCACATTGGCCGAATCCGAGACTCGAACCCACGCAGACAGAGGTGAGATGACAGTGATCCGTAACAGAGAGCGCTTTAGACCACTCGGGGCCCCAGGCCCTATTTTGACTGGGGCACATGTCATTATACATTGATAGTCTCCAAAATGACTGGGACAAATGTAATATACGGTGAAAGACTCCATTTTGACTGGAACAAATGTCAATATACAGTGATACTCTCCATTTTGACTGGGACAGATGTCAAAATGCAATGATAGTTTCCATTTTTGACTGGGACAAATGTTAATATACAGTGATACTCTCCATTTTGACTGATACAAATGTCAATATACAGTGGCAGTCCCTATTTTGACAGTGACAAATGTCAATATACAGTGATAGTCATCATTTTGACTGGGACAAATGTCAGTATAAAGTGATAGCCCCTATTTTGACTGGGGTGCATATCAATATACAGTGATATTCCCTATTTTGACTGGGGCACATGTCAATATACAGTGATAGCCTCCAATTTGACTGGGGCAAATGTCAGTATACATTGATAGTCTCCATTTTGACTGGGACAAATGTCAGTATATAGTGATAGTCCCCAAATAATTTATTGATCTGTGATTATCTTTATAATTATTAACCTCAGGCATTATCAGCATAATTGTATTAGCTTTATATCACTTACTCACTATTATGCCCTTCATTATAACACATTACCTGTTATAAAGTTAGTATGGATCCCATTTGTTAAGTTGTAGTAAAGTTGTATGTATTTCATTATGATGTAGTCGTACCATTAGGGGGTATAGTGTATAACTTCCATGGACAGCATTATAATCAGTGAGTACTATTATAATTTGGAATATTCCAGTAAAGCATACATTGTATGAGTGGACCCAGGGAAGGAACCCCTCAAATTATAGTAGACATTGTATTTTTGTTGTATTTATGTTATGGGAAGCAAGACAACACTCATTTTGCAGTGGCATCAATAATAGTTAAGGTTTGGTTAAAACTTATTTAGTAATGCTTTGATTGTAGGCTTACCGTGTCGACCCAATTCTTTTTCATGCTTGACTGTTAATTGAATCAGGGTACTCATACAAATGGATATATTATAAAACTGCGTTGTACATGTTTCATGTATCTATAAATAGAATGGCTCATATAATCTTGAATAAGATAATGTTTACATTGATTTTGCTGTTGCTGCAACTGTTCTTATTATTGTTGTTATTCTTGTCTTTTTTGTTGTTTTTAAAACAGTGTTTTGTACCAGTTTTTTTCCATTCTCCCTGGTTTATGTCTTCAACTATGAGTTTTTGGTGATGCATCAACTAAGCAATTATTTTACATAATATTTCCCCCTGGATATGTAGGGTCAAAGTATCATTATCTTTTCCAGAATGCACGAAGAGCCTCAGTGGCAGCTGAACCCCTGGCCCAATGGGTCAAGGCCAATATCCAGTACTCTTATGTCCTGGAGAAGGTGGAACCTCTAGAGAAGGAACAGGCAGAACTACGGAAGTAAGTTCACTGGAGCCACTTTCAAAAAGCATCTGTTTTATTGTGTGCACATTTTTAAAATTTTGAAAACCGAAAATGTGTAATTCGCTTGAAAATAGTAATAAGCCTTTGCGTTACAGTTGTCTGCCAACTCAGTAATGATGTTAATTTTACTTTTATTATGATTCTATGGCCTTAAACTAAGTAACAGTAACACTGTACTAAAATTTCCAGAAAAACAAAGTTTGAATAGTTCATGGTTATACTCCTGCTGTAGAATATACGAGTATTTAGGTGATTCATACACTACTGCAGTGGATTCTACAAGTATTTAGGTGATTTCTACACTACTGCAGTGGATTCTACAAGTATTTAGGTGATTCATACACTACTGCAGTGGATTCTACAAGTATTTAGGTGATTTCTACACTACTGCAGTGGATTCTACAAGTATTTAGGTGATTCATACACTACTGCAGTGGATTCTACAAGTATATAGGTGATTCATACACTACTGCAGTGGATTCTACAAGTATTTAGGTGATTTCTACACTACTGCAGTGGATTCTACAAGTATTTAGGTGATTCATACACTACTGCAGTGGATTCTACAAGTATTTAGGTGATTCATACACTACTGCAGTGGATTCTACAAGTATTTAGGTGATTCATACACTACTGCAGTGGATTCTACAAGTATTTAGGTGATTTCTGCACTACTGCAGTGGATTCTACAAGTATTTAGGTGATTCATACACTACTGCAGTGGATTCTACAAGTATTTAGGTGATTTCTACACTGCTGCCATAGTCTATACGAGTATTTAGGTGACTCCTACACTCCTGCCATTGACTACACAATAATTTAGGTGACTCCTACACCCCTGCAGCAGACTGTACAAGTATTTAGGTGATTCCTACACTAATGCCATAGTCTATATGAGTATTTAGGTGATTCCTACACTCCTGCCATTGTCTATACGAGTATTTAGGTGACTCCTACACTCCTGCCATAGACTACACAAGTATTTAGGTGACTCCTACACTCTTGCAGTGGACTCTACAAGTATTTAGGTGATTCCTACACTCCTCCATAGTCTATACGAGTATTTAGGTGATTTCTACACTCCTGCCATAGACTACACAAGTATTTAGGTGATTCCTACACTCCTGCCATAGTCTATACGAGTATTTAGGTGACTCCTACACTCCTGCTGTAGACTTAACAAGTATTTAGGTGATTCCTACACTCCTGCTATAGACTACACAAGTATTTAGGTGACTCCTACACTCCTGCCATAGACTACACAAGTATTGGTGATTCCTACACTCCTGCCATAGACTATACAAGTATTTAGGTGATTCCTACACTCCTGCCATAGATGATACAAGTATTTAAATGATTTCTGTATACCTGCCCTAGACGATGCACATATATAGGTGATGCCCATATACCTGCCATAGACTATACAGGTATTTAGGTGATGCCCATATACCTGCCATAGACTATACAGGTATTTAGGTGATGCGCACATACCTGCCATAGACTATTCAGGTATTTAGGTGATGCCCATATACCTGCCATAGACTAGACAGATATTTGGGTTATACCAAGGTCGATACTTACTCCATCCATATTTCATTTTTTACCTTTGTACCATTATAAGATATATTTATAAATTTCATACCTAACTAATACCATTTAAAATCCTCCATTTATTAAACATTCCTGTTATCACCCATGAAACTTAAAAGATCTGAGGCGTGTGAAATCTTCTATTTATTAAGTTTTATTGTTATCAACCAGAAAACTTCAGCGAGCTGAGGCTCGCATGGAAAAACTGAGCCGTGATCTGGATGAAGTAGATGCAAAAGTTGCCAGTCTTCGAAAGCGCTTTGAGACACTGACTAAGGAGGCTGCGGAGCTGAAAATCAAACTGGAGAAGGAAAATGAGACTATTAATGCTGCTGAGACCCTAGTGTCGAAACTGGAAGGAGAATACCAGAGATGGAGTAAGCAGGTAGGATCTGTTTTCATGTTGCATATTTCAAAGTCACTTGATTTTAAAATTACTTCAATATTTAAGTTTGCCTAGCTTGAAAATAACCTTCCCATTTATGTAGGTTTAAAATGAAAGGATCCTACATGGATAACTCAAAAAGACATTTATGTTTTAGAAGACAGTTAATGATTCTATTTAAGCAAGATGTTGTAAGGGCTGTGCAGTGAAAACATATAAGGGACATAGGCACAGCAGTTTTTTTTAAAAGAAATATATGCCAGACATGTAGTTTGGGTCCAAAATTGCTCTTGTCCCCAGTCGTTTATCATATAGAATAGCTTCTATTGGTGGTTAAAATAACTAGCCACACAGGATCAAAAACGTAAGATCTCTACTCAAAAAATCTCTAGGGCGCAAAATTTGAATTCAGACTAAAAGGCTGAATCACTAAACGTTTTGTTTCAGTGATGTTCAATTTGTTCTGCGCATTTGTACATTTTCCCAGATGTCAGAAGACTGCAAGGATTGTTTTTTATTCTGAGACAAAAGTCTTGATTTTAAGATTTTATGCTGAAACGCTTTTGTGATTACAGAGCTAGCTGTGTTTAAGAATTGGGACCTGGTCAAAGGTTGTGTTGTTGTACTCTCCTAAATACTAACCCGATATGGCAAAGAAGGCCATTATAGTTTTGTTGTATTATACTTACAGCAATAACCGTTGTTGTTATTGTTGTTATGGGGTTTAATGCCATTTTTCAGCACAAGATAGGCTATACATGGCGGCCAGTATTAATGGTGGAGGAAGAACCCGGGAAAATCCCGGAAAGAACCACCGACCCATGAGAAGCTACCGGCAAGCTTTCTCACATACCCACATTGACCGAGCCCGAGACTCGAACCCATGTAGATAGAGATGAGATGGCAGTGATCCGTGACGGAGAGCGCTTTAGACCACTTGGCCACTCGGGGCCCCAGCAATAACTGTAGTAATTTGATGCCAGTTTTAAAACCAGTTACCTGTTCCTCCTAATTTCAAGATTAAAGATGAAAACATGCTTTTGTAGAAAGTACTTTAAACTTTGTTTATGTCTTTATTTATGCAAGACCATGTCTATGGGTCTTTGGTGAACCATCGTATCGACATTTAGTTCGACATAGACTACAGGCATATGCAAACTGGTTACAGGCAAAAAAAAAATTTTTTTAACAAAAGACAGTGCAGAATGAATAGGCATTACTTTGCATTTTCATTATAAAGCATTAAAGAAGATAACCACAGTTAGTTGTTGTTGTAGGGTTTAATGCCATTATATGCTATACATGGTGGCCAGTATTAATGGTGGAGGAAGAACCCGGGGAAAATCCCGGAAAGAACCACCGACCCATGAGAAGCTACTGGCAAGCTTTTTCACATACCCACATTAGGCGAATCAGAGACTCAAACCCATGCAGATGGAGGTGAAATGGCAGTGATCCATAACGGAGAGCACTTTAGACCACTCGGCCACTCGGGGCCCCTATCCACAGTTAGTAAGATTCTGATTGAAGAAATCATGACATGATTTGTTTAACATCGATAATGTACATTTTGTATAATTGTAGGTGGGAGAATTATCAACGGAAATGAAGGAACTACCCAAAAGAGCACTGCTGGCAGCTGGATTTGTAGCGTACCTCTCCAAAGCCCCAGAAGATGTTCGTCATAAACTAATGACCTCCTGGACTGAGGCATTTCAAGTTCATGGATTTGACTTGAGGCGCTTCCTTAGCACTGAGAGTGAACAGCTGATCTGGAAATCTGAAGGCTTACCGTCTGATGACCTCTCTGTGGAGAATGCTTTAGTCATTTTGCAGGTATGAAATATAAGTATTCGACCATGACATGTACAGTGATCAGTAACATGACATAGTGGCAGATTTATTGAAGTTCAGTTATTAATATTGTTAAAATTTGGTCATAAGTATGATAAATATAAATGTTTTGTCCTGTAGTAAAATAATTGTCATGGTTTAAAAAAGGAAGAAACTGAGCATTAAAATTGAAACTAAAAACTGCATGGAAATTTCTAGTGGCTTCTATCTTTTTGTTTATTCTTGTTTATGTTTCATTTTTGGAGAGACAACATTCATTCGTCAATACGATTAAATTTCTGGACATTGTGCGTTGTTTTAGAAGAATACATGACTAAATAATATTGATTGTATGTCTACTGAGAGAATTCATATCTGTATGACAATATGTGTAGAGCATGGCCCCACAAATGTAGTACATCTATGTATTTAAAATGTATATTGCAAATTATGTTCAGTTTTTAATGCACTTCTTTATATCAAAGTTCTGTAATGGACGTAAAGAGCAAAATGAAATCAATATACTTTAATTGGTCTATGAAATGTATAACTGATTGTGTTGGGAAAATATGACATGGAGTTCAGTGTTATATCATTATTCTCTTTTTAAAACATTATTATTCGATGTTTTCACTGATATTGCTATTTATTATTGTATAAAGATGGACCCCCCCCCCATCATGTTATTGCTGTTTTGTGTTTCAGTCTTTATAATAATGGACCCCAACTATCATGTTATTGCTTAACATTTGAGTGGCATTTTGTTAATTTCTCCCCCCCCCCCCAACAGGCAGTCATTGAAATATTTATCATTCTATACCATGGTTTGTTACATGATGAAGTTGGCTGTTATGGACTCCCAACTACTGCATTTTAATAATGAACTTACCACATGTACTCAAATGTAACTCGAGCTGAACTGCAAACAACAAAGACCCTGATCTGCAAGTGCATTATGTGTTGGCAAGTCAGGGACAATGAATATTTATTCTACTGATTAGTCCTAACAGACTGCATAGACCCAGATCTGCCAGCATATTACGCAGTGGTAAAAAGCTGGGTGTATAAAGTTCAGTCTGGCTTATAAGTGAGTAACGATGGTACATGTATCTAATAACGTGACTAAAAGCATAGAGATTATATTGCTTACAATTTTTTTTAATTTAACATTGGATTTAGTCACATAGTTCAGTATTTTTAGTCTTGCTCAGTATCATTGCGCTCAGATTTAATAACATGTTTCATGTAACTTTCACTTACCATTCAAAAAGGAATTGACATCGGCTTTCTAACAGTCAAGATGGAAGTGCGATAGCTTGTAAACAAACTCATGTGTGTCTCTATCTCAAACAATATGAATATTAGCATAGATCAGCCTGTGTGTGTGTTTTTACAAGTAAGTCTTTCTCACTAACATATCCAGGATATTGCGTGTCTTTGCGATACATTTTTGAAAATCTTGCATTATATATATGGAATAAATTCACTGAAATGCATTTTCCAAACTCACAATGGAATATATTCACTGAAATGCATTTTCCAAACTCAAAATGGAATATATTCACTGAAATGCATTTTCCAAACTCAAAATGGAATATATTCACTGAAATGCATTTTCCAAACTCAAAATTCTAAATCTCGTTTATCTTGAATCTTTGATCTTTCACAGATTTTCATTGATCATTAATTCTGATACCAAATATATGCATGGTAGAATTATATTAAAAAAGCATATAACACTGACAGAGATTCGTGCTGATGTATATTTGTTTGTGTAATACATTTTTTAAAAAATTTCATCTAGACCATACTTTTATAACTTTTCCACATTTGTGATCTAGACTACTTTTGTAACCTTGTTGTCTAAAATGTACTTTTGTAATCTTGTGATCTAAACTACTTTTGTAATCTTGTGATCTAAACTACTTTTGTAATCTCGTGATCTAAACTACTTTTGTAATCTTCTGGTGTAGGCAATACTTTTGTGACCTTGTCATCTAGATTGTACATTTTTTAACCTTTTAGTTTACTAGACTATGTTTATAATTTTTTTTATCTAGATTACTTTGTAACCATGCCATCAAGACTATTTTTTGAAACCTGTCATCTTGACTGAACTTTTGTAACATTTCCCCATATGTCTAACAAATTGGAAAAATTGATTTAAGCATTTAATGAGATGTACATACAACAGTAATTCATGTTATTGATAGAAGATAATAACTGTACTTATTAATCTTCTACTTGCACATTATTCGTAAATATTAATAATGAGTAGGCATTGACAGAAGATGATTTTTTAAAAATTATATGTATATAACACACAGGATTCAAAGCTTTACTGGAAAATAAGATACTAAACTGGACTTTTTCTTTTAGTATTCCTCTCTTATGTATTAACAATTTCTACTTCCTTCTTACAATGTCCATAGCTAAATGACTATGAAGCTGGGGTAAGCTATGTGTTAGTGGATTAATCTGCACCAGAATGCAATCACCTTTGAACGCACCCTTTTGGCTTTCTGCGACTTTGATCTAAAAAATTACTGTATAAAATTCAGTGAAGAATAGCAGCATGAATGAACAGAATAGAACTTAAATTACTGTAATATTCAGTGAAGAATAGGAGCATGAATGAACAGAATAGAACCTAAATTACTGTAATATTCAGTCAAGAATAGGAGCTTGAATGAACAGAATAGAACTTAAATTACTGTAATATTCAGTCAAGAATAGGAGCATGAACAAACAAAATATCAATGAAATTGCTGTTTTGCAATTAATACAATATTGCTTTTAAGGTAGTTTGTAAAAAGTATTTGTTCAGAATTATTTAGACAATTTTGGAAAAAATTATTTGCTCAGTTTGTAGTCATTACTTTTCTTCTATACCTATTAATGTAATTATATCATTTCTGTTTGTGCATAGTGATAATTATCAAATAAAATTTGGTAAAACAATAATTCTTTAAAATACGAGTCCATGATGGAATAGGAGGCAACTCAAATTTAGGTAAAATATTAGACCTTTTAGTATTAATCTCCTTTGATATTGCTTCACTGATGAAATCATCACAACAATCCCTCATTATTTCATAATGCTAAAAAATATACATTCACTAGTGTTATTTATCACTTCAACCCTCCAAGCCATTAGTATTTTCAGTACTTTGATTCATTATTAACCACTTCTGGATCCAGCCTTATTATTGGCATATATTTAAAATGAAATCTTTTTTAAAAATAAAATATTAATATCATTTAAGGCTAAAAACAATTTTAGCAGTACATTTTGTCATTGCAGAAAAATAAATGAGGCTTTTATTGAATCCATCAGGCTTACTTTTGCTTCTTGTTTTTGCTTTGACTGATGCTGTACATATTTCAAAGAATAGATATAGAAGTTTACCTTATTAATGAGAACATTTAAAACCTTTTATTGATGAAATGTCATGGTTGGTGGGAAAGCAGTTGTATTGTTTAAATTATTTTATCTAGAAGACAGTTATTGTACACTTTTATATTAATCCTGGTGCTAATACATTTCATGCCATGGGAAATATTTTACCTAACACGTTATCAAAACTATATACAAATTCATTTCAATCATAGTCTTATTTTCTTTATCTTAGTATTATTTATTATGTAATGTGAACTTATTTATTTTTCGGTTAATATGTAATATGTTCTTTCTGTGCAGACAGTACATGAGTTCATTCATTTTACCATCAGTACACGAGGACATACATTTTACCATCAGTTCATGAGTACATACATTTTACCATCAGTACATGAGTACATGTTACTACCACCAGTACATGAGTTCATTCATTTTACCATCAGTACACGAGGACATACATTTTACCATCAGTACATGAGTTCATTCATTTTACCATCAGTACACAAGTACATACATTTTACCATCAGTACATGAGTACATGTTACTGCCACCAGTACATGAGTTCATTCATTTTACCATCAGTACACGAGGACATACATTTTACCATCAGTTCATGAGTACATACATTTTACCATCACTACACAAGTACATACATTTTACCATCAGTACATGAGTACATGTTACTACCACCAGTACATGAGTACATACATTATACCATCAGTACATGAGTACATACATTTTACCATCAGTACATGAGTACATGTTACTACCATCAGTACATATCTTTTTTTTTAGTACATACATTTTACCATTAGTTCATGAGTACATACATTTTACAATCAGTACATGAGTACATACATTTTACCATCATTACATGAGTACATGTTACTACCACCATTACATGAGTACATACATTATACAATCAGTTCTTGAGTACATACATTTTAGCATCAGTACATGAGTACATACATTTTACCATCAGTACATGAGTACATGTTACTACTATCAGTACATGAGTACATACATTTTACTATCAGTACATGAGTACATATATTTACCATCAGTACATGAGTACATATAATTACGATCAGTACAGGAGTACATATAATTACCATCAGTACATATTTTCACCATCCGTACAGGAGTACATATTTTCACCATCAGTACAGGAGTACATATTTTCACAATCAGTACAAGAGTACATATTTTCACCATCAGCACAAGAGTACATATTTTCATCATCAGTACAGGAGTACATATTTTTACCATCAGTACAGGAGTGCATATAATTACCATCAACACATGAGTACATTTTACCATCGGTCAGTACATATATGTTACCATCAGAACATGAGTACATATATTTTACCATTCCCAAAGGAACTTTTATTTCACCTACTGTAGACAAAATACAGTGAAGAGTGTATAGACAGAATTTACACAATATTTGTTTCAGAAGTAATAGAGAATATTCATTGGTTTAATAGCCCTATGTAAATACCATTTCTACAAGTATTTGTGTTTGTGGTACATGTTCATATGTATGCTAATTTTGTTGGTGCATATTTTCTCCATCACTCTTCTCATTTCCCTTTTCTGTTTTGCTGTGCCCTGTGTGAAATTCCATTATGCATTGGTTTAGAACAGCTGCAATGAAATGCTTGCTTTGCCTTTGCTGATCATGTATTGTTTAATAAATCAAACGAAAGAGAATTAATATAAATCTTTAGCATTTTGAAGTTATGTGCAGGTAAGAAAATTAGAACAATACATTCAAACTTGTTTATCTGTATGTAAGTGAGCAATTATGACCATTACAGTCAAACCTGTTTAGTGGTATTTAGGCAAGTTATTTAGAACATTACAGTCAAACTTGTTTAGCTGTATTTATGCAAGTTATTTAGTACATTACAGTCAAACTTGTTTAGCTGTATGCTTGAGAGTAATTTAGAACATTATGGTAAAACTTGTTTAGCTATATGTAGGTGAGTAATTCAGGACATTACAGTCAAACTTGTTGAGCTGTATGTAGGTGAGTAATTTAGAACATTATGGTAGAACTTGTCGAGCTATATGTAGGTGAACAATTTAGAACATTATGGTCAAACATGTTTAGCTGTATGTAGGTGAGTAAGTTAAAAATTATGGTCAAACATGTTTAGCTGTATGTAGGTGAGTAAGTTAAAAATTATGGTCAAACTTGTTTAGCTGTATGTAGGTGAGTAAGTTAAAATTTATGGTCAAACTTGTTTAGCTGTATGTAGGTGAATAAGTTAAAATTTATGGTCAAACTTGTTTAACTGACTCCTCTGGGGAGCAGGATCATTGGAGGGGACCTTTCTAGCATATTTGATTATATATCTATACAATAAAAATTATAAGTAAATACTAGGCTTAAAAAATAATGACATTAAAAAACATCTTTATAGCTGTCATGTTAAATGCAGTATTCATAAACACTACTTTGGCATTTAGAGCCAAATAACTTGTAATGAATAATGTCATATAGAATCTGTTGATTAGGAAAAAATACTAAAAACTGATTTAGCCATGAAGGGAGCTTACAATTTTAATTTTTTTGGCTAGACTTGCACTGGTTCAGTTAACTATCTGATTTATTATTCAATGAAAACACTTTGTCTTTTAAATTATTAATGTACAAAAGACAGTAAATTAAATATTATAATATGAGATTCAGTTATGTACTTTATGCTTTGGTGTGTTTACTTTAGGAATTTTAATCATAAAAAAAATTAATTTGTGAAAGTTTTACCACTTGGTTACAATACAACTGCTTCTCTTTAAAATATTTGGATAGTTTTAAATGACATTTGGTTTTCACCTTGAGAATGAATGCACAAATAAATAGCATTTTTTTTTATTTTTATATAAATGTAGCTTGTTATAGATAATTGAATTATTTAAATTATGGCCTTTTTACACTGTAATAACAGATTTAAGTGATTGTTTTATTTCACATGAACTAAAATAGAATTAGGTGCTATCAGTTTGAAAGGCATATATGTTAATATCTCCTCTTTCTTTTCGTCAGTGTACCTCACGCCCCTTCCTTGTGGACCCCTCATCTAGAGCCACAGACTGGCTGAAGAAACACCTGAAGGAAAATAGACTGGAGGTCGTCAATCAACAGGTAATGTTGACATTCACCTGACTCTTATTTACATTTTTCTGTAAGTTTATATTATTCACTGAAATGCAAATTAGTAGTATGCTTTGTGTGTACCCATCTTTCCACAACAAAATCTGATAGACTAATTTTGTGACATACATACCCAAATGTGCTGAAATTGTAACTGCATTTGCTTCCATATTGTGTCACTTACATTAGAATAACAAACTAATCATTGTAACCTATTATGTAGATACAATTTATTTACATATGTATTATGTTCCAACATGCATTTATTCTAGAGGTAGTTTTTTTATATACTCTTTTCAGTGAATTGTTTTTAAACATATGCTCCACTTGGGGAATAATACACAAGTCATTTTGCAGTTGGTACCATATGTACTTGTGTTTAACTTCAGTCTAACTGCAAACATCATAGACCCTGATCTGTTGTCAAATAATGCTCCAACAGGTCAGTGTTTGTGTTATTTGTTCTATTGAATACTTCTTTAAAAAATGCATAAATCCATATCTGCTGGCACATTATGCAGTTATGACAGATCTGTGTCTGTTAAGTTTTTTTAGTTGGACTTGACTTATAAGTTAGTATATATAGTAAATTTATTTGTAAATCAGATGTAGAAGTGTTGAAGAGTCCTAAATAATATTGTTTACAATCTACAGTAACATATTGATGTGAGGTGACATCTTTGTTGATATCACAAATTTCAGGATAGCAACTTCACCACATCGCTTGAGTTAGCTGTCAGGTTCGGGAAAACCCTGATTATCCAGGAGGTGGATGGCGTGGAACCTATCCTGTACCCCATACTCAGGGGAGATCTCATTTCACAGGGTAAGAAATACAAGTTATATGCTTCTCACTTTTACAGTGATTTTTTGCAAGGATTTTGACAAAGTTTCCTCTCTGGCATTTTTGAAAGGGGAAATTTTACATTTCTATGTTGGTACTTTATATTATGAGAAAATCATCTATGATCTCAGATAGTATGTTTCAACAGATATTTGTGTGATAAATAACTTTTAATGAATAAAAATACAACTTACAGTCATTGATGTTCATTTCCAACACACCTGCCTATTATGCTATGGTTTAGTCTGTCTGTCTGTCCGTCAGTCCGTCTATATATACGTCTATTAACATTTGCTTGAATAGCTGATGAAGAGGAAGGCTGCCTTCAGATATCTTCTATACACATCAGATGCACTGACTTAAAATGTTTTTAATAATATATACAAATTTCTTAATATGGTCACTGAAAATTGTCTGTCTGTTTCTTCCTGTTAAGATACCAGTATGTAAAATGGATGCTGTCCCTTTTCTACTTGATAGTTGTATATTAATGTTGGGAGGAATCCAGTATGAGGCTAGCTATTCACTTAAGGCAAATATTATGTTTCAAGGGATTTTAGCATTACCTTACATTTTGCAGATTAAAAAGGTCACAAGAAAAATAAGACTTTCTTGAAAATGGATGATTTGTATTTGAAATAGTTACTTTAGTATACTGAAATATTTCTTTTTATGACATGACTGCAGTTGAAGTTATCCATATATTTTTATTTTAACTGTGATTTAATTATGTCACACATATCCCTCATAAATAATGTATTGTACATCTTAATGCGAATAATGTTTCTGTCCTTTTCTATTGTTTTGTTCCGTTCATATTTCATCCCATTGTATATAACCTATTGTGTATTGAGGGGTATATTCACATTTGTTCTTATATGCAACATTATAGGGCAGTTTTCTGTTATTTTCTGTTTGAAATAAACCAATATATGTAGGCTTTCTGTCTTTGTCTGTTTGAGGTTGTGTAATATATGTAGGCTTTCTGTCTTTGTCTGTTTGAGGTTGTGTAATATATGTAGGTTTTCTGTCTTTGTTCAAGGTAGACCAAATTTATGGAGGTTTTCTGTTATTATCTGTTCAAGACAGAGATATTATTATATAAGAAATCTCAGCTAACTATATATCATCCATATTTCTCATTATTTTCTGAGTTTGATGGATATTATATTTTTACTCCTTAGAGATCTTGACCTACATTAACTGACATAGACAACTTCCATCGTCACCTTCGACATCCTTTTCCACCATAATCTGACATTAGGTACTTTTATCTCTTTAGAGTTCTTTCCAACATTTTTTGACAGGGTGAACTTTCATCTTCTTAGAGATCTTATCTGACATGGGAAATTTTCATCTTGCATTATGGTAGATGGATGTCTTGTTAAAAGGGAATCTGATAAGTCTGTCTGTCAGCAGTCTATGTGTCACATTACTGTGATAACAGCCTGTGTGTCACCATACAGTGATAACAGTCTGTGTGTCACCATACACTGATAATAGTCTATGTGTCACCATACAGTGATAACAGTCTGTATGTCATCCTACAGTAAGAACAGTCTATGTGTCACCATACAGTGATAACAGTCTATGTGTCACCATACAGTGACAACAGTCTGTATGTCATCCTACATTAATAACAGCCTATGTGTCACCATACAGTGATAACAGTCTGTATGTCATCCTACAGTAATAACAGTCTATGTGTCACCATACAGTGATAACAGTCTATGTGTCACCATACAGTGACAACAGTCTGTATGTCATCCTACAGTAATAACAGTCTATGTGTCACCATACAGTGATAACAGTCTGTATGTCATCCTACAGTAATAACAGTCTATGTGTCACCATACAGTGATAACAGTCTGTATGTCATCCTACAGTAATAACAGTCTATGTGTCACCATACAGTGATAACAGTCTGTCATCCTACAGTAATAACAGTCTATGTGTCACCATACAGTGACAACAGTCTATGTGTCACCATACAGTGACAACAGTCTATGTGTCACAATGCAGTGATATGGAAGTTTTCCATTCGTCAGAACATTACCATGTGATCAGGCCCAGTTGCGTTTATTTCTGTATAAACTGTATGGAGAACTACTTTATACTAACTTATATAAATAGAGTCACGTGCAAAGTAACTAACCTAAACACTGAATTGGAAGGCAGACATACTGCTTGCCTTTAAAACAAAATAAAAATGGTGGGTTTGTATTTTATTTTGAAAAGTTAACAAATTAATTTGACAGAATCAAATGACAAATCTTTGTAAATTTTCTGAAGATAAATATTTCTTTCTTTGATTAGATTGATAAAAGCTAGGAAACTCAAAATCTGCCATTACAAATGAATTTAAGACTACAGGCAAATGGATTTGGGGATTGGGAAGATGGGGTTCAGAGACTAACATTACAATAACTGGATTCACAGTCCCACAATAAGACACCAACCTTGATAGTTACAATGTTGGGTAGGTTGGCAAAAAGCCTGCTATTCCCCCATCGTAACTGTCTTGGTTGATGTTTTGCACTGTTTGACTATTGAACCGCTATTACTATAAACCATTTACCATCAGTCTAAACCATTTACCATCAGTCGAAACCATTTACTATCAGTCTAAACCATTTGCTATCAGTCTAAACCATTTACCATCAATCTAAACCATTTACTATCAATCTAAACCATTAACCATCAGTCTAAACCATTTACCATCAGTCTTAATTTCAGTTGTAAGTAGCCCCATGTAGTTAGCCTAAACTGTTAATAACACCAAACTAGAGTTAAAAACAAAATTGTTTACTCACGTGTTTTACCAATAACGATTCAGTGAAGTCACAATGAACTGATGAAAGCATCATATTCAAGAGTCATTACTATGTCAAAAAAAACAACACATCCTTTGCTTTGAATATTGAACTACCCAGATCACATATGCCAATTTTGATGAAATAGAAAAACTATGATGTGTAATGTTCAAAACCTCAGATCACCTACCATTGGCAGAATTATTTGTTCAATGTTTTGATGTTGCTATTACATTGCAGATGGAGAATCCCCTGTTCTGTAAATATCTATGTGGCAGATGCCCTCAGCAAGAATTCATAAACTCAAATAAGGCTCTAAAACTGATATGAAATATCTTTTAAGAAAAACAAAATAAAAATGTAAACAACTTTTTTAAAATAAAGAATTGCAATTATAAGAGTGTAATGTCATTTTTTCTGAGTTTATCATGGTATAACTGTCAGTTTCCGACTCACACATCTTACATAATGCCCTTTGGGCATTATTTGATGTGTGATTCAGCAGCTGACAGATTATACCATGATAAACTCAGAAGAAACAACATTAAACTCGTAAATAACAGTTTGTGTCACCTTACTGTGATAACAGTCTGTGTGTCTACATACATGTGTCTACATACAGTGATAACAGTCTTTGAGTAACCATATAATGAATAGTCTGTGTGTCACTATACAATGATAACAGTCTGTGTGTCACTATACAATGATAACAGTCTGTGGTTCACCATACATTGATAACAGTCAATGTCACCATACAGTGATAATAGTCTATGTGTCACCATACAGTGATAACAGTCTATGTTTCACCATACAGTGATACCAGTCTATGTGTCACCATACAGTGATCAAGAGATGTTGTTGTTGTTATAGGATTTAATGCCATTTTCAGCACAGGATAGGCTATACATAGTGGCTAGTAGAATCATTGGAGGAAGAACCCAGGAAAACCCAGGAAATAACCACTGACCCACGAGAAGCTACTGGTAAGCTTTCTCACATACCCACATTGGCCGAGCCCAAGACTCGAACCCACAATGACAGAGGTGAGATGGCAGTGATCCGAAACGGTGAGTGCTTAAGACCACTTGGCCACTCGGGGCCCCGTCAAGAGATGTTGTTCTATCAACAGAATGCTTCTCTTATTTGTTAAGATAAATCAATAAGCTTGATTACTACAGAATTTAACCCTCTGATCAACACATCCATTTTCTCATGTCACAGGTCCACGGTATGTGGTTCAGATAGGAGAAAAGACAATTGACTACAATCAGGAATTCCGCCTATTCCTGACAACACGTAACCCTGCCCCTGAAATTCCCCCTGATGCAGCATCTGTCATCACTGAGGTTAACTTTACAACTACCAAGGCTGGTCTCACAGGACAGGTATGCAGTATAATATAGTCTGACATCTATTTGTTCAGTCAAAGAATACATTTGCAAAAATAAACTTGATGATAAACAGCTGGATGTTGAAGATTGTGATTCATAGACTTTGATTTTTGATGATATCGATTTCTAAAATGTGTTTAAAAATGGGCAAAAGTCAAGTATTAAAGACCTTAATCGTGCCTTATATATTTTCAGGTATTCATTTTTCTAGTCAAAGCAATGTTCAGTCTTATTTATTCAGATATATGATTGTTATCCCTAAAGCCAATTTCACAACATATATATGATAACTCAGCTATAAATTGACACCTCTCCTCCAAGTCCCTTTTAAGGGTTGCAGAGAGCTAATTTCTCATTGACCCTCCAATAAGATGGAATGTACTCTGCAAATCTGTAAGACGTGATTTATCATCAGTGACTTAGAGTTTCACTTTACAGCAGAGTTGTTATGTTTTTGGCAAAGTCTATAACTTACGATGCTCCATTGAAAGCTTTGTTTTCTTTTGTGAAACTACTAAAGTTCTGCAATTCATGCTGTACAAAATCCCAACAACAAGGTACCTGAGATTGGGCCCTTTGAGTGCCAATATTTGTGTAGAAACTGCTTAGGTCTTTTGAATGCCATTATTTTTGTTAAGACTGAGCTTGGGCCCGTTGAGTGCCATTATTTGTGTAGAGAGTGAGCTTGGGCCCTTTGAGTGCCATTTTGATGATAGAGTCATTGAAGAATTGAGCAACTGAATAGTTGTCAATTGTGCTGCATGATTATAAGCAGGTAAAAAAAAAGCACCCACTGTTAACTGAATATAGGACTGAAGAAGACTGGGATTATGGTCAGTTGTGTATCATGATTGTGTGACTTTAACAATTTTCCAGTCATATCACTACTATGTCAGTGTAATAGGTTATAGTGATGTCTAGCACTGGGGCATCATGTCAAAAACATGTAGCATCATGTCCCACCCAGACATATCACTACAATGTCTACAGTATAGTAGTTTATTTTGGTGTCTAGCACTGGGGCATCATGTCAACAACATGTAGCATCATGTCCCACCCAGACATATTGCTACAATGTCTACAGTATAGTAGTTTATTGTGGTGTCTAGCACTGGGGCATCATGTCAAAAACATGTAGCATCATGTCCCACCCAGTCATATTGCTACTATGTCTATAGTGTAGTAATTTATAATGATGTTTAGCACTGGGGCATCATGTCAGGAACATGTAGCATCCTGTCCCACCCCGTCATATCGCTATAGTGTCTACAGTATAGTAGTTTATAGTGATATCTAGCACCGGGGCATGATGTCACAAACATGTAGCATTATGTCCCGCTCAGTCATATTGCTACAATGTCTACAGTGTAATAGTTTACAGTGATGTCTAGCACTGGGGCATCATGTCAGAGACATGTAGCATCCTGTCCCACCCAGTCATATCGCTACAATGTCTACAGTATAATAGTTTATAGTGATGTCTACCACTGGGCATCATGTCAGAAACATGTAGCATCATGTCCCACCCTGTCATATTGCTACAATGTCTACAGTGTAGTAGTTTATAGTGATGTCTAGCACTGGGGCATCATGTCAGAAACATGTAGCATCATGTCCCACTCAGTCATATCACTACAATGTCTAAAGTTTAGTAAATTATAGTGATGTCTAGCAATGGGGCATCATGTCATGTCCCACCCAGTCACATTTTCCTGACATAAGGCTGAGCAACACTAACCTCTTGAATCTGGGAGCCAAGCATGTCAGATGCTAGAACCATTTTTGTAAGCCATTGGTATGACTCAGCCGGGGTTCGAACTTATGAACTCCCACATCCGAGGTGGCATTCTAACCAATTAGGTCACTGGAGTGGTCGGAATTAAGGTCATTTGTGTGCCATGATCTTATGGAGGTAAAATAAGCACCAGTGGTCAGCAGAATTTTGGACTGAAAAAGGCTATGGGATAAGGTCAGTTGTGTGGCATGATTATAGGAGGTAAAAAAAGATCCCACAGTTAACAGAATATAGGACTGAAAAGGGCTGTGGGATTAATGTCAGGTTTGTGGCATGATCTAAGGCAGGTAAAATAAACACCTACAGTCAGCTGAATATAGGATTGAACAAGGCTTTTGGTTTAAGGTCCGATGCAGACAGGGAGTTGTTAAATTGCTTAAAAGAGGCACCTCTAGTTATTTGCATGTATGACTATACATAGGCACTGAACATGTATTACATTTTAAAGCTGTTTCACAGGAGTTGTCAACTGTGTAAACAACGTGGGTGGTGCCTTTACAGGTCTCATCAGATAACTTAGAATATATCGCTTGGAAATTAGATCGGTTTTATGAAAAAGCCAAATACAAATCAAATCAAAACTTGGGATTTAGAGCTAGTTCATGAAAAAGGCAAATAAATATTAAAGTGAACACTTTTACTGCATCAAAAGCAATATACTTATTAGGAAACATCCATGAGTAATATTTAATTTAGCAAACATTTGGTTTCCTCCTAAGAGGAAAAACTAATGCTTGTGAAGATTAACTTTGTAATAGCTGAATTTGGCTAAGTATATATTACTTGTTAATGGGCCACACTGAGAATGCTTAGCCAAAATTTGGCTTATTTAAAGTCTGACTGGTTCCTCCAGCAAGCAGTAAAACCATTCTATAGTTATATGTAGGGATTTGACCTTGTTTAAAAGGACTATGAGATTATCATTATGTGCATTTAGTAAAATTGGGGTAAGAGATTTTAGCCTACGGCAGAGGCCTGATTTGATTAAAGAAAAAATTTCAAATGGAATTGGAAGCTGTTTTTAATATTTTAAAATTATTAAAAATACAAATAAATGTAGATACATGTATTGTGTAATGAATACTTTATGAAACAAATAAACATAATGCTTACCATGTATGCATTTTTGGATGGGAACAGGAACATGAAAATGTATAAATATTTGAATTGACAGTATTTTCTATGCAGTGCAAACATCTACAATTTGCAATATTGCCATCAGATTTAAAATAAATTGTATGTATGGTTATAAGATGACCCGTAGTATGCATGATTGAATATTCTTATAAAACAGGAACTTGATTTTCAATCATGTATATATGGTATCTCACTTTTTTCAAACATTTCCTGGCATAGTAAATCTTAGTGAATAATGGTCATATTGAATTAGCATTAAATTGCCTGGCATAGTGAATCTTAGTGAATAATGGTCATATTGAATTAGCATTAAATTGCCTGGCATAGTGAATCTTAGTGAATAATGGTCATGCTGAATTAGCATTAAATTACCTGGCATAGTGAATCTTAGTGAATAATGGTCATGCTGAATTAACATTAAATTGCCTGGCATAGTGAATCTTAGTGAATAATGGTCATATTGAATTAGCATTAAATTACCTGGCATAGTGAATCTTAGTGAATAATGGTCATGCTGAATTAGCATTAAATTACCTGGCATAGTAAATCTTAGTGAATAATAGTCGTATTGAATTAGCATTAAATTGCCTGGCATAGTAAATCGTATTGAATAATAGTCATGATAAATTGGCACTAAATTGCCTAGCATAGAAAATCTTAGTGAATAATAGTCGTATTGAATTAGCATTAAATTGCCTGGCATAGTAAATCGTATTGAATAATAGTCATGATAAATTGGCACTAAATTGCCTAGCATAGAAAATCTTAGTGAATAATAGTCATGATAAATTAGCACTAAATTGCCTGGCATAGTAAATCTTAGTGAATAATAGTCATATTGAATTAGCATTAAATTGCCTGGCATAGTAAATCTTAGTGAATAATAGTCATGTTGAATTAGCATTAAATTGCCTGGCATAGTAAATCTTAGTGAATAATTGTCATGTTGAATTAGCATTAAATTGCATGGCATAGTAAATCTTAGTGAATAATAGTCATATTGAATTAGCATTAAATCACCTGGCATAGTAAATCTTAGTGAATAATAATCATGATAAATTAGCACAAAATTGCCTGGCATGGTAAATCTTAGTGAATAATAGTTATGTTGAATTAGCATCAAATCGCCTGGCATAGTAAATCAAAGTGATTAATAGTCAGGTTGAATTAGCATTTATGTCACTTTAAATATTTTCTGTCATTTAACTCCATGCTCATCATATTAATTTTAGAATATTATAAAATTGAAGACTGCTGCATAAGAATAGCATAAGAGTACATTTGTCAATCATAGATATACTTGTACTCTCCTTATTTCCTATTTATAGCAACTGTATGATATATTTCCAAGAAAGCAGATGGGTTACTTTAATTTGAATATTGAACTTCCCAGATTTTGTTTATTGATCATATAGCTAGTTAGTGGACCATCCTGTACTTTTAAAGAAAATGACACCAGATGTTATGCGAAGGATGTTATTTGATTGAAAATTGTTAGAGACATATATCTTTTTAAACATCAGAACATGTCAGATTAGAAAAAGGACAAATCAACACTGCTTTATAAATCGGATAAAAGAATATGAGAATGATACAGCTCTCTGACTGAGCAATCAATAGGCTCATTGCAGAATTTTTGGACTTCACAATCATTCAGCAAAAGTTAGACATATGGACTAGTTAATGTCAGTGCTGGATTGTCATTTTTTTGTGTGTTTGTATTCTGGTTTTAATGAGATTACAATTTAGTGAATCAGCCGAAAGCTTCTTTAGTTAAATTTTTTATTTGGCTCAGTCATGCCATACATGAAAGCATTTTCAGAAAATCAGATAATTAATTGCATTTGAAAAGTACATGAAATATTATTTGGTTTTTTTGTAGCTTCTTGCTGCCACTATACAACATGAGAAGCCAGAATTAGAAGAGAAGAAGACCACATTGTTGAAGCAAGAGGAAGACCTCAAGATAGAGCTGGCAAAAATGGAGGAATCTCTTCTGCAGGTATCTAATTATCAACCTCCTTTCAGTGTTGTCTGCGTATTTAAAGCCAAAATCAGTAAACCTTGCTCAGACTTTTCAAACAGTTTGATTCTTATGTAACCCACAACGTAAAATTTTCTTTGATCCAGTGAGAATAAAATCAAATCATTTCCAGCAAATCTGTCTTACAATCATGTGTAAAACCAAACCTGCTATAAACCCCATCTTATAGCTAAAGTTTTGAATGTAAATATATAGCATTGGCATTATGGCAGGGTTAACACTTCTGGCTGGGTTTGATCCCCACATAATGGCAGGTCCAAGTTAAGGTAATTTATCATGGGTGTTTTTTGTATGGCAGCAGCAAGAAACCAAAATAGCATCAAGTAAAATGGCTCATTTAGAATCATCTATTTTTGGAACCCAGACTGCCAGTGTTAAATTAAGTTTATTATATTTTTTATGATATGGTTTCCTCCATGTTCTTTAATTTCCTGACCATACAGGCCAGTTCATATCAATATGTAAGCCAACAAGAGTGCATCATATCAGGTTTTGTAAGAACTTAGCATGATGGACATAGGAATAACTATGTTACAAATTTTGATTAATTGCAGGAACTTGCCAGTGCCAAGGGCAACATTCTGGAAAACAAGGAACTTCTGGACTCATTAAACAAGACCAAGGCTAGCAGCATTACCATTGCAGAGTCTCTAGCAGAGTCCGTCAGACTACAGCAATCCCTTGATCAAGTGAGTATTCACAGAGTAGAATTTATGATCTAACTTGCAGTGAGATTAAGAAAATCCTTCATGTGCTTATTTGATGAAGAGAATACTGTCTGACACAGATGGATAGAAAAGGATTATTTTTCTCACATTCCTGGCAAAAATGAATAGGTTATGAACAAATTGGTGCATAATTTGTACAGATCACACAATAAAAGATATCCATTAAAAAGTGTATAATGTTAGCTTACACTGAAAAATTTAATGTAAACTTCTGAATACATTTAAAATGCAGTTTAATAAGCTTGTTGGAATTAAAAAATAAAAAATAGCATTATTACACTCATGTTATCGTTTACATGGTGATGTCATTTAACCAAGTCAGAATGGCAATATGCCAATTTATTTTATTTTTGACATCATGTGTTACAAGATAAACAATCATGTTGGTTGTAAAACATAAAGACATTCCTAATCAGTATTTTGCACTGGAAAACAGTTGTACTTGTATGGGAATTTGAGTAAATTATATCCTAGTTGAGAGAGTTACGTTATTTGTCTTCTGTAAGGTTGACTGTGGCAAGGAAATGCCAATTATCGGACTTTCTTCGAGGTTGACAAAGGCAAGAAATTCCCAATCAGTAGACTTTCTGTCAGGTTGACAAAGACAAGAAAATGCCACTCAAGAGACTGTGGGATTGACCAATGGCCAAGAAATGCCACTCAAGTTACTTTCTGTGGGGTTGACAAAGCAAGGAAATGCTATTCAAGGGACTTTCTGTGAGGATGGCTAAGGCAAGGAAATGCCACTCAAGGGACTTTCTGTGGGGTTGACAAAGACAAGATAATCCTACTCAAGGGACTTTCTATTGGGTTGACAAAGACAAGAAAATCCCAGTCAGGGACTTTCTGTGGGGTTGACCCAGGCAATGAAAACCCTTTCAAGGGACTTTCTGTGGAGTTGACCAAGTTAAGGAAATCCCAGTCAGACGACTTTCTGTGGGGCTGACCAAAACAAGGAAACCTAGTAAATGGACTTTCTGTGAACTGACCAAGACAATGAAGCCCCAGACAAGGGACTTTGTGTGAGATTCACCAAGACAAGGAAATCCCAGTCAAGGACTTCATTTGACTTAAGCCAAGCAGAAGTCTAGGTTTAACCTTTCCACTGGATTTCTTTGTCTTCATGTCATCTCCAACATTTCAGAGTTTAATTCCAATTTTTTTTGGTATTTCTTATAGTATAAACTGTCAGTTGCCATATCACAAAGCAGATAACACCAAACAGTGTTATGTAAGCTATTTGATTCAGTAAATAACTGATTATATTACAATAAAAACAGGAAAAGGAAGATTAAAATCTTATACCTTTGTCATTAATTCTCCGTGTTCCTTTTCTGACTTTAAAAAAAGTCTGTGTTAAGAATATTTCACTTTTTTTAATCTACTAACTTTAACATCAATACTGAATGAACCAGAATGCACATGAGATAACAGACAGCAAAGTAAATTTGTATGATACTTTATTAATTCTAACTTACCATTCTTATGTTACTTTATAATCTGATAAGAGTGGCTGCCTTTGAATTTGAAATAAACATAGCCTGTCATAGTGGAAATGAATATAATTTAGGTTAGGGCTAGTTACATCACACCATACTCTGGGTAAGAGCTATTTACATCAGACTATACCTTGGGTATGGACTTGTTACATTAGACCATACTTTGGGTAAGGGCTAGTTACATCAGACCATACTTTGGGTATGGGCTTGTTACATCAGACCATACTTTGGGTAAGGGCTAGTTACATCAGACCATACTTTGGGTATGGGCTTGTTACATCAGACCATACTTTGGGTAAGGACTTGTTACATCAGACCATACTTTGGGTTAAGGCTAGTTACATCAGACCATACTTTGGGTATGGGCTTGTTACATCAGACCATACTTTGGGTAAGGGCTAGTTACATCAGACCATACTTTGGGTATGGGCTTGTTACATTAGACCATACTTTGGTTAGGGGCTTGTTACATCAGACCATACTTTGGGTAAGGGCTAGTTACATCAGACCATACTTTGGGTATGGGCTTGTTACATTAGACAGTACTTTGGGTAGGGGCTTGTTACATCAGACGATAACTTGGGTATTGTCTAGTTATATCAGATCATAATTTGGATAAGGGCTTGTTACATCAGACCATAATTTGAGTAAGGGCTTGTTACATCACACCATACTCTGGGTAAGAGCTATTTACATCAGACCATACTTTGGCTATGGGCTTGTTACTTCAGACCATACTTTGGGTATGGGCTTGTTACATCAGACCATACTTTGGGTAAGGACTTGTTACATCAGACCATACTTTGGGTAAGGGCTTGTTACATCAGACCATAGTTTGGGTAAGGGCTTATTACATCAGACCATACTTTGGGTTAAGGCTAGTTACATCAGATCATACTTTGGGTAAGGGCTTGTTACATCAGACCATAGTTTGGGTAAGGGCTTGTTACATCAGACCATACTTTGAGTAAGGGCTTGTTACATTAGACCATGGGTAGGGCTAGTTACATCAGACCATACTTTGGGTTGGGGCTTGTTACATCAGACCATAGTTTGGGTAAGGGCTTATTACATCAGACCATACTTTGGGTATGGGCTTGTTACATCAGACCATACTTTGGGTAAGGGCTTGTTACATCAGACCATACTTTGAGTAAGGGCTTGTTACATTAGACCATACTTTGGGTATAGGCTTGTTACATCAGACCATACTTTGGGTAAGGGCTTGCTACATTAGACCATACTTTGGGTAAGGGCTTGTTACATCAGACCATACTTTGGGTAGGGGATTTGTACATCAGACCAAACTGTGGATAGGAGATTTATACATCAGACCATACTTTGGGTTGGGGCTTGTTACATCAGACCATACTTTGGGTAGGGGCTTGTTACATCAGACCATACTTTGAGTAAGGGCTTGTTACTTCAGACATACTTTGGGTAAGCACTTGTTACATCAGACCATACTTTGTGTAAGGACTAGTTACATCATTCATAGTGCAGTGTATTTTTTATTGTCAAGATGGATACATTTCTTGCTTTTATTCTCCTAGGAAAGAAACATTTATCTTCCCCTGGCTGAGAATGGCAGTTCTCTGTATTTTGTCATCAGTGACTTGGCCAAGATCAATAACATGTATAGGTTCAGCCTTGCAGCTTTCCTCAGGCTTTTCCAGAGGTCATTGGACTCCAGGCAGGTAAGTCATCCTTTCCCTAGTGGCGAATTCTGTCATTAATATGAAAAGTGTACTTTTTCTTTTTTTTCTCCACCATGAATATAGTTGGGCATACAGAGTGAGCTAAAATAGCCATGTTTTTATCCTTTTCATTACAAAATATTCCTGCTTACAATATTTAACAATGTATTATTTTGAGAAATGAGTATTTATCTGTCACTCATTTCATTTGAAAAGTCTGCCAGATTTAGTCTTACATTATTGCTGGAAGGTTGAATGTGTTTGTAAGGACAGGACTTGAAGAAGTCTCTTTTTCCTGGCCCTGCTCTAAATATGGCCAAGAGATATATAACATTCTTATCAGTCCATGCAAATATTAGAAAATCTCTGATACAAAACTAGGCTTGCATTTTTAATGGTTGTTTACAATTTGGTTGGCATTATAATCATGACCTATGTAAATGTAGAGATCATTCAGTCCTAAAGATTTCAGATTTTTCCAGAGCTTTGCCCCCTCCCAGCCAATGGCATTTCAATAATGTAGGTATTTTATTAATATATATTAACCGCTGATACTATGTTTCAGGATATTTTTGTAGCCATCATTAAAGGTGACACATTATGTTTTAATAATTATTTTCAGTTTGTTTGACTTTTTATCCTCTTAATCATCATTCATACAATCGCATTTTGGCAACATGACAAAATTAATTTCTTTTGATAGTTATTGCATTCATTTAATGATGATGTCTTTTCTTTGCAGGATGGAAGTGGAACAGAACACAGAATCAAGTTGCTGGTGGGACGACTTCAGCAACTGGTGTATGAATATGTGTGCCGTTCCTTGTTTAAGGCCGATAGACTTATGTTTGCCATGCACATGGTTCACGGAATGAAACAGGACCAGTTTGAAGAAAATGTGAGTCTGCTTTCATCAGTCTGAAGTGTAAACCAATTTTAATATCTACCTCTGACTTACAGTCTCCTTGGATCAAACTGTTTGTGGTTGACAGATGTCATAATTCTGCCATTATCAAACTCTCTGTGGTTGACAGATTTCACATGTCAGCCATTATCAAACTGTCTCTGGTTGACAGATTTAACATGTCTGCCATCATCAAACTGTCTGTGGTTGACAGATTTAACATGTCTGCCTTTATCAAACTGTCTGTGGTTGACAGATTTCACATGCCTGCCATTATCAGACTGTCTGTGGTTGACAGATTTCACATGTCTGCCATTATCAAACTGTCTGTGGTTGACAGATTTAACATATCAGCCATTGTGAAACTGTTTATGGTCGGTAAATTTCACATGTCAGCCATTGTCAGACTGTTTGTGATTGACAGATTTAACATGTTTGCCATTGTTTAAAGCAGTTTTTTCACAAGGATTACCTTAGCTGTATTGTACAATTTTGAAGAAATCTGAATGATGTAAATATAAAAAAAATGCAAATATAATTTTTATCCATTTAAAAACCTCCTGTAAAGTTAATTATTCATAATATATACCTGCCTTTTGTTTGAGTGCATTAAACTATGACCCATCCAGTATATCTGGTCTTCTGTCTGTCCATCTTTCTATCTGTTAACTTTTCTGTTCCTTCATAACTTAAGTTCTGCAGCATCTTCAGCCATTATCAGACTGTCTGTGGTTGACAGATTTCACATGTCTGCCCTTATCAAACTGTCTGTGGTTGACAGATTTCACATGTCTGCCATTATCAAACTGTCTGTGGTTGACAGATTTCACATGTCTGCCATTATCAAACTGTGGTTGACAGATTTCACATGTCTGCCATTATCAAACTGTCTGTGCTTGACAGATTTCACATGTCTGCCATTATCAAACTCTGGTTGACAGATTTCACATGTCTGCCATTATCAAACTGTCTGTGGTTGACAGATTTCACATGTCTGCCATTATCAAACTGTCTGTGGTTGACAGATTTCACATGTCTGCCATTGTGCAACCATTTATGGTCGGTAAATTTCACATGTCAGCCATTGTCAGACTGTTTGTGATTGACAGATTTAACATGTTTGCCATTGTTTAAAGCAATTTTTTCACAAGGATTACCTTAGCTGTATTGTACAGTTTTGAAGAAATCTGAATGATGTAAATATCAAAATAGTGCAGATATAATTTTTATCCATTTAAAAACCTCCTATAAAGTTAATTATTCATAATATATACCTGCCTTTTGTTTGAGTGCATTATACTGTTACCCATCCAGTATATCTGGTCTTCTGTCTGTCCATCTTTCTATCTGTTAACTTTTCTGTTCCTTCATAACTTAAGTTCTGCAGCATCTTCTTTCATCAAACTGTGCAGGTACATTTTTCTTGATGAAAGAAAAAGTCTGTTGATTTTGAAGTCAACAGGTCCTATGTCATGACCACTAACTGAAAGAAGAAAAACTAGTTTCTGCACAACAAAATTAGTTCTACATCTCAAACCTGGACCAAAATTTGTGGATGACTTGCAAATGGGGTAAGAAAAAAGCCGATTTAGTTTTCAAAATGTTTTACATCATGATCACTAACTAAAAGAAGAAGAAACTGCATTACAACTTTAGTTCTAGACTATGTACTTTAGTCAGATTTTGCTGAGGGCATGTCCATAAGGTATAAAAAAAAAGTCTTACAGAGTTTTAGGGTCAAAATTTTAAGTGTTAAGATCATTGTGGTTCTAATACAAATAGTTTTTGCTAAGTAACTTTCTAGAATAAGTTCCTTAACCAAACTTTGTGGATGTTTCTTTGGGTAATAAATAAAATTATAGATTCTTAGGTTTAAAGGACAGAGGCAACAGTAATGGCAAGTCTAAAATAATATTTTCTGTATAAGAAGTTTAGCTCAAGACCACATACCAAAGGTCCAGGTCATTGAGACTCATTGGTCAGTAATCTCGTCAACCATGCCCTACAACACACAGGACTATTAAATACACGGTAGATATATAGTGTGCCAGTCAACCATGCCCTACAAACAGGACTATTAAACAGAGTGCAGGTATATAATGTGTAAGTCAACCATGCCCTACACACAGGACTATTAAATACAGTGCAAGGTGTATGATGTACGAGTCAACCATGCCCTACAACACACAGGACTATTAAATACATGGTAGGTATATAATGTGCCAGTCAACCATGCCCTACACAGAGGACTAATAAACAGTGCATGTGTATGATGTGTAAGTAAACCATGCCCTACACATAGGACTATTAAATACAGTGTTGGTATATATATAATGTGCAAGTCAACCATGCCCGACACACAGGGCTCTTAAATTTTGTGAAGGTGTATAATGTGACAGTCATTTTATTCTTCTCATGTGTTTTTATATATTTACAGAATAATATTTCAACTTAAAGAAAACACTTTGACATTTGAGTATTATCCAAAATAGTATATCTTTCCTGAATACCCTGTACCAATATGAATCGATTTTTCAGGTTGAGTTAACACATTCACATATGCATATACAGTGTCAAATGATTCAGGTCTTTTTAAAGGCATTGCATATTATAGCATTCATCTATTAACAATTGCAGCCAATAACTGTGTAGTTGTTGGTCAGATTTCATGAAACTTTGCCTAAGTATATATCATGACTTGTTGACATGTCACATGCTACAACTAATGCCCCAGTCACAAGGTCATGGTCATGACAATGAAAAATTTAATGGATTTAACAGTGCACATGTCATTAACTTTTATGGAAATTTTGGCTCTTGAAATTAGAGCCATCTCTGCAAGTATCACTTTTCAAAACAATATTTTGATCCAAGACATAGCAGAAGCCATTGGCTGGCATGTGCAGTCAACCATCTTGAACTTTTATCTTAGTGAGTATGGTTTACCAGTAAGAAGAGTTAAGTAATTTTCTTGTTAGCTGGGCATGGATCATGTGACCTTTGGTTGTGATGCTCTCAGGCTTGGACAACACGTTATCCTTCATGTAATGCATTTCAAACATTCTTCCCTCAAAAAGCACTGATAACGTACTTAGGATGCTTAGCTTTCTTATTACTTATTCTCGTAACATTAATGTGATCATGGAATGTATTCAACGGTGAAAACAAATTTTGAAGGAAATTATGTTTCTTGTTCACATTATCACAAAACCCTCCCAGGTTCCCTGCAAAGACTAACATCCTACTCAGTGTATTGCACAGCTTAAACCTGGCCACACCTAAGGGATGTTTGACATATATTATGAACTTCTGAGAGAGTGGCTGGTGTAAGATAAAGTTGTTTACATTTGCAACAATGGAGAGAATGTTGGTATACCTTGTTTGTTACATGCATGTGCTGTGGTTGAAATTTCTTTGGATATTTGTGGAAATTCTACATGATCTAAGCAAACATCTAGATAAAACGACTACTCCCTTGTGCTAAAAAAAACATCAGCCTGAGTCTAAAGTACACTATCTTTAGCAGTTTTTAAAATAGAGAAACAAATTTTGCCAGACTAGACAGTACCAGCTCTGAAAGTGCAATGAATGATTTCCCAAATATGTACATGGAGTCAAGGAAGTGAAAATGACCAAGTGAAGCTATCAGTTTTTTTTATTGGTGCACATCTTAAGTAAGGTCTATAACCTGTATTACACACATCAATCATACACCAAATTAAAGGGAATTGAATGTTTATTAAACAGTATCTTAGATGGTCAGGGATTTTTTTTCAGATAGTTAGTATAATCAGTGAGGAAAACCAGGGAAATTCTTTTTCTTTAAAAATCTAACCCTATGCAAAATACAAAACTGTAGAGTGCCACCCTAGCAGTTCTTAAGGGGAAGTAATGGATAAGAGTTTCTTCCCTTTCATACATGGCATATAGACAGAACACCCCCCAAAATATTCATCTTTTTTCAGGAAGGTTGGATGTGGGAGGTTGCCACCTTGTTTTCCTAAAGATAATGTGATCATGTAAGTATTCATTGAGAAACATGATTTACTTAAAATTTTGCTTCTTTTTTAGGAATGGGAAGCATTTTCAGGCATGCTTGTGGCAGATGTAAAAGCTGATGGAGGCAAAAGTATGCCATCTTGGATTGATCAGGAGAGAGCTCAGGCTGTTTCCAATCTTAAGGTATTTAATCATGTTATAAATGGATTTTAGCAAAATGATTTAGATAGCATACATACTGTACAAATGTGAACAATATTTTAAAAATCCTGTTGGTACACCTCATGTTTCACATCACAAAAATACATCCTTTCCAGTGTTCTCACCAGGAATATTTTATTGTATCACGGCACCAGATATGCTCACATACAAGTGGATTCCAACTGTAAACTGCAGAGACCAAGATCTGCTGTTACATAATGTGCTGGTGGATCTGGATCTCTGCAGTTTGTTAAAAGTAATCACAATCTAAAGAATAAAAAATCCCAAAAGGTTAATTTATAGGTGTAAAAGACACCAAACTACCTGACTCGTAAGGTTAATTAATAGGTGTACAAGATACAATGCTTCCTGACTCATAAGGTTAATTAATAGGTGTAAAAGACACCAAACTACCTGACTCATAAGGCTAATTAACAGGTGTAAAAGACACCAAACTACCTGACTCATAAGGTTAATTAATAGGTGTACAAGACACCAAACTACCTGACTTGTAAGGTTAATTAATAGGTGTACAAGATACAATCCTTCCTGACTCATTAGGTTAATTAATAGGTGTAAAAGACACCAAACTACCTGACTCATAAGGCTAATTAACAGGTGTAAAAGACACGAAACTACCCCTGACTCATAATTAGGTAAACTACTAATGACATTTATCAAGGATCAAGACAGTGGCATGTTTCATAATAATAATGATGGAATAACTAAGAAAAAAAATATTGCATTAAGAACAAAATATATCAGTTATGTTTGTTTAGGTTTAATTCCTTCAGTATCAGAGAGCTCAAATATTTTTCAAAATTTAAAGTGTTTTATTTCTTTGCTGTAGACACAGTAGCTTATTGTTCGGGAAATAATTCAAATAGCAATAAAGTAAAAATCCAAAATATTTTATTTACATGTTTTCAAACAGTAAAATTTGAAGGTAAAAGTTGCTTTTTTTCTTATGTTAGATAGGTGAATAAAGAGAAATTCCCATGGTAGGTTAAGTTAAGATTTATTGTGGAATATGTAAATGTAAGAGAAACTTGTGATTGAAATGCAATTTTCATTCTTGAAATTTTACTTTATGTATATGTATGGTCATGAAAATAACAACAATGATGACATTAACAACTACAACTGCAACAATTAGAACCACAACACTTATTGCTACCATTGCTACTACTTCTATAAAAACAAACATAACTGATTGCAATAAAGCCCCTGGAATTTTACATAATCCCACCATTACCCACCACTAACTTCTCCCATTTTTACATAATTCCACCACTACCACCCACTCACCTCACCCATTTTTACATAATCTCACCACTACTGCCCACTCACCTCACTCATTTTTACATGATCCCACCACTACCTCCCACTCACCTAACCAATGTTTACATTATCTCTCTATTACTGTCCACTCACCTCACTCATTTTACTTGATCCCTCCCCTACTGCCCACTCACCTAATCCATTTTTACATGATCCCTCCACTACCACCCACTCATCTCACTCATTTTTACATTATCCCTCCACTACTGCCCATCATCTCACCCATTAATAAGCTGATATAACAAGTTAGAAATATGGAAGATTTTCCATATAATCCAATGATTTCCAACCTAGAATAATAAAACTCTTTGATTCAGTGTTGAATCCTGACTTCCATTTCTTTGAGTCTTTCTTTTTCCTCATTAGAGAAATCGCTGTTCCTAAATCTGCAAACTGATATAATAAACATTTGCCGTAGACTCCATTACTACAACTCAGGTATAACTCAACATTAGGAGTTGACTCATTACTGCTAATCATGTGACCCTGTCTGTGCAAAGACTAAACCAGAGTTGAAGGTTTTGCATTGGTAGTTGGACTTAACCAGTTGTAAACAACTTATTGAGTAGGTAATTATTCTGGATTTTACTAATTACATACTCATGAAGTGTAAGAAAGTGTCATTTGAGTGATAGAGATTGGAATTAGGTGACAGAATGTTTATTAAACAGAATAATGTACAGCAGGGAAAGATGAATCCTACTGGCACCACTGCATAGCATATTGGCACTGCTGCATACAATATTTAGCACTGTTGTATAACATTGGCACTGCTACATAGCATATTGGTACTGCTGCACAGCATATTGACATTGCTGCACAGCATATTAGCACTGCTGCATAACATATTGGCATTTCTGCATAGCATATTAACACTGCTGCATATCATAATAGCACTGCTGCATAGCATATTAGCACTGCTGCACAGAATATTTGCAATGTTGCATAACATATTGGCACTGCTGCATGGCATATTGACATTGCTGCATATCATAATGGCACTGCTGCACAGCATATTAGTATAACTGCATAACATAATGGCACTGCTGTATATCATATTGGCACTGCTGCATAGCATATTTACATTGCTGCATAACATTGGCATTGCTGCATAGCATATTGGCATTGCTGCATAGCATAGTGGCATTGCTGCATAGCATATTGGCACTGCTGCATGGCATAATGATACTGCTGCATAACATATTAGCACTGCTGCTTAACATATTGGGACTGCTGCACAGCATATCGGCACCATTGCATAGCATAATTGCACTGCTGCATAACATATTAGCACTGTTGCATAGCATATTGGCACTGCTGCATAGCATAAAAGCACTACTGCATAACATAACACTGCTGCATATCATATATCACTGCTGCATAACATAACCACACTGCTGCATAGTATAGTGGCACTGCTGCATATCATATTGGCACTGCTACATAGCATATAGGCACTGCTGCATAGCATATTGACAGGTTACTAAAGTATGTCAGACTGTCATGATAGCTAATCAGGACCAGTGGTAAATGGTCCATGGTGAAAATACAAAAATGTCAGATAGATTTTGTATCAAAGAGATAATAATCTTGAGGCATACACATGTTCATGGTTAACATAGGACATGTTTGTTGAATCAGTAAACACAACTGTTAAATTGTACAAGCTAAATACAGTTTAAAACAAGAATATTTATTTGAAAGGATACATGATCTTCACAGATCATCCTTACCCTGACACAGAAATGGTTTACAAGTATAAATATTAATGTACTTTTCAGACCAATCTCAGTCGACTGTATCAGACCTTGAACTTTGATGATGGCAGTCTCTGGTCAAGCTTCTCCCGCAGTAGTCAGTGTGAGCAGGAGTTCCCATCAGTCATGGAGAAAAAAATCTCACTGTTCCAACAGGTGCTAGTTGTACAGGCTGTCCGACCTGACAGACTTCAGAGTGCTATGAGTCAATTTGCCTGCAGAGCTCTTGGTTAGTAGCTTACAGTATATGTTGAATTCATTTTATGTTTTAGATTTAGCAGTTACACAGTGCATGTGTGTGTGTGTGTGTGTGTGTGTGTGTGTGCGTGTGTGCGTGCGTGCGTGCGAGCATGCGTGCGCGCGCGAGGTTTTCTCAACTTGCTATACTAAAGCTATTTATCAAAGAACCTGTTAGATCTTATTCCCATATTCTGTACTTTGGTCAAATTACAAATATTTTCCTAAATCTATTAGATTGGACACAGATTTTAAAACTTTTGTGAACTGGATGGAATATAAGCATATTTGAAATGATAATGTGATGTGTTGTTTCATGTCTTTAAATAAAGTTGTATGACTGACTTAGCCTGCAGATTTCTTGAAAGATTATAGTTTAAATGTTAATTAAAAAGCAAATTTTCATGAAAGGAAGTGTTCCTGGAGTAAGCAGGCACACTTTTATGATACAATAGGGTTTTCTTTCCCTGCAAGTTGGATATTATTAAAAAAGAATGGAAGAACATTATTGGTCTTGAAGGGATGAATCATGTCTAAGAGATGCTAGTGCCTTGTGTCTAAGGTACCCTCATATAGTGACTGCTCCGGTGGCCTATTGGTTAGAGCATTCACCTCAGATGTGGTAGGTCATGGGTTAGATCCCCGGCTGAGTCATACCAAAGACTTACAAAAATGGTACTAACAGCTGCCTCGCTTGGCACTCAGCATGAAGAGGTTAGTGTTAGGACTGGTTGGCCTGGTGTCAGGATAATGTGACTGGGTGGGACATCATGCTACATGTCTGTGGCATGATGCCCCAGTGCTAGACATCACTATATACTATCACACTGCAGACATTGTAGCGATGTGACTGAAAAATTGGTAAAGCTGCATTAAAAATGCAGATCACGCACACACCCTCACATAGTTACCGTCCATATTTGATATCTACTGCTGTAACAGCTACAAGTAAAATAAAATTGAGATTAATAAAAAAATGACAAACTCATTATCCATAAAAATTTAGTCAGTATATATTTTTTGTATCCTTGTGGTATTATATGCCAGAAATTCCACAATAGTGCAGTCTGAACAAAAGTGGCTTTACTCTCAAGAAGAAAAAAAATCATATTTAAGTAGATTTTTTTAAATGTTTATGCTGTGAATACATGTAATAAATGAATTATTTGGTTATTATTATTATTATTATTATTATTATTATTATAATTTAATTAGATAATTAATTATTGTATTACTTAATTAACATTTGCATGTGGAATCTTGGTAGTAATTAAAATATTCAGAGGAATCTGTAAACAAAATTAAGTAAAAATAAATGATGAATACAAGTGACAATAGAAATAATTTTTTAAAATAAGAGCTATAATTTTTATATCATTATTTTAAAAAATAAGAAATTTAATGGGATATTTGAATAAACAAACTATTTTAATAATAATGTACTTATGTTGTATCATTACTATTTTTATTTATAGGAATTATTTCCATGCAATAATAAGAATAAAAATGATAATGTCTATACTTCATGAATTTTTTTGAAGTTGTTAGTCAAGGTGCTGACATTTTAATTAACAAATCAAATAAAGATAAAAAAATTATAGGATAAAGAAATTTTTGTTCAGACTGCATTATTGTGGAATGTTTGGCATGTATTACAAATAAGGATAAAAAAATTCTTGATGCTATTTATAGGACACTTTTAAGATCAGAGAATTTGTCATTGTGCTTTTGTCTCCATTTTATTTTGTCTCCAACTAGCCATTATAGCAGTAATTATCTTGAATGTTGCATGTCCATAACAACTATTTTACCTGCATGTTGTATATAGTATGTACATATAAACTATTTTACCTGCATGTTGTATATAGTATGTACATATAAACTATTTTACCTGCATGTTGTATATAGTATGTACATATAAACTATTTTACCTGCATGTTGTATATAGTATGTACATGTCAACTATTTTACCTGCATGTTGTATATAGTATGTACATATAAACTATTTTACCTGCATGTTGTATATAGTATGTACATGTCAACTATTTTACCTGCATGTTGTATATAGTATGTACATGTCAACTATTTTACCTGCATGTTGTATATAGTATGTACATATCAACTATTTTACCTGCATGTTGTATATAGTATGTACATATAAACTATTTTACCTGCATGTTGTATATAGTATGTACATGTCAACTATTTTACCTGCATGTTGTATATAGTATGTACATATAAACTATTTTACCTGCATGTTGTATATAGTATGTACATGTCAACTATTTTACCTGCATGTTGTATATAGTATGTACATGTCAACTATTTTACCTGCATGTTGTATATAGTATGTACATATCAACTATTTTACCTGCATGTTGTATATAGTATGTAAATACTATTTTACCTGCATGTTGTATATAGTATGTACATATCAACTATTTTACCTGCATGTTGTATATAGTATGTAAATACTATTTTACCTGTATGTTGTATATAGTATGTATATGCCAACTATTTTACCTGCATGTTGTATACAGTATGTACATGCCACCTATTTTACCTGCATGTTATATACAGTATGTACATGCCAACTATTTTACCTGCATTTGTATATAGTATGTACATACCAACTATTTTACCTGCATTTGTATATAGTATGTACATACCAACTATTTTACCTGCATTTGTATATAGTATGTACATACCAACTATTTTACCTGCATTTGTATATAGTATGTTGTTTTTGTTGTTGTTGTTGTTGTAGGGTTTAACGCCATTTTTCAGCACATGATAGGCTATACATGGTGGCCCGTATTAATGTTGGAGGAAGAACCTGGGAAAAACCCCCAGAAAGAACCACCAACCCACGAGAAGCTACTGGCAAGCTTTCTCACATACCCACATTGGCTGAACCCGAGACTTGAACCCATGCAGACAGAGGTGAAATGGCAATTATCCATAACGGAGAGTGCTTTAGACCACTCGGCCACTCTGGGCCCCATATATAGTATGTACATGCCAACGATTTTACCAACATGTTGTATATAGTATGTTCATGCCAACTATTTTACCTGCAAAATAGTCTGTGTCACTCCTTTTGCAGCTCTTTATATATACTAGGCTGCTCCATTTCCTAAAAGTAGCATGGATTTAATACTGCACATGTCATTGACAACGATATTTTACGTTATTGCAAATATTTGCACTGAGGACCATAGTATGGTTTGAAATGTGCAAGGTATGAAGAGATTAAATTGAACTAGGTTATAATTGTGCAAGGTGATTACTGTTTGAGACTGAGGATGGGGTATGATTTAGAATGGGTCTGATCCTGACTATAATTCAAAGGTAATATCATAGGTATGAAATATTGAGCAGATAATTTTGATAGTTTTGTAAATAGAATTTGTTTAAATAATACAGGATATAGTCATTTTCTTCAATTCTTCTATAAATCATAAACTTTAGGCTGTAAATGCAACAAGAAAAATCTAAAATCAAATTTTCTTTTTGCACTCTCTTTCTTTTGTAAATCTAACCTCTTTTTTCATTTGAAAGATTTTGTATAGTTTAGCATTTTCTTGACACATTCTCTGCTCTTTGATTGTGTCCCTTTATATTCTTTTCAAGGAATGAAGGAACTCTCTCCTCCATCAGTGAACTTGAAGAAGTTATTTGAGAAAGAGACTATGGCTTCTGAACCCATCCTCATAATTATCTCCCCTGGTGCTGACCCATCACAAGAGTTACAGGAACTGGCAGAAGGCACTATAGGAATAGACAAGTACCATCAGGTTAATAAAAGTGATTTGTATGCATTTGTTCTATATTTTGACCTTCATAATAACCTAATTATGTATGAGAATGTGACAAGTTGTTGTTGTTATAGTAGGGTTTAAAGCCATTTTTCAGCACACGATAGGCTATACATGGCGGCCAGTATTAATGGTGGAGGAAGAACCTGGAAAACTCCTGGAAAGAACCATTGACCCATGAGAAGCTACTGGCAAGCTTTCTCACATACCCACATTAGCCTAATCCGAGACTCGAACCCAAGCAGACAGAGGTGAGATGGCAGTGATCTGTAACGGAGATAATTTTAGACCACTCGGTCACTCGGGGCCCCGAGAATGTGACATAAAGTTCTAATTTATGTAGGCTCATGTCTGTTGATCTATCAACAAATTAATTTTTGGCATACTGCATATTCTGACAGTTTTGGACTTGAAACTAATAGTGATAAGAAAAAAAGTATAGCTTTGCATTTTTGTGTTAGGATCCCTTTGTGCTAAGATAAGAAGTATTGACTGTTTTGACCCTAAGAAATTGTAGAGGTCTTAATTGAGATTGATCTGAATGAAATATTCTGTAATTCACCATCATTAGTGTAGACATCTGGACCCTCTCATTTGCTAGACACCATATTAAAAATATTTGTGATAATATTCAATAGTACATATTATTTCCAGACATGAAGTTTGTTTTTAAACTGACAATAACAATAATATATTCAACTTGGAGCATAAACTAAGAATATTTTGCTCATGATCAAAAACAAATAATTTACTAGGTGACCATCGGGACATAAAATTACTTTGGTTACCCTAATTATAGTGTGATTAATTGAAGATGTTGACATTTTGGTTACCCTAGTTATGGTGTGATTAATTGAAGATGTTGACATTTTGGTTACCCTAATTATGGTGTGATTAATTGAAGATGTTGACATTTTGGGTACCCTAGTTATGGTGTGATTAATTGAAGATGTTGACATTTTGGTTACCCTAGTTATGGTGTGATTATTGAATGTGTTGGCATTTTGGTTACCTTAACTATTGAGTGATTAATTGATGGTGTTGATGTTTTGGTGACCCTAATAATGGTGTGATTAATTGAATGTGCTGGCATTTTGGTTACCTTAAATATGGTGTGATTAATTGACGGTGTTGCTGTTTTGGTTACCCTAATTATGGTGTGATTAATTGAAGGTGTTGACATTTTGGTTAGCCTAATTATGGTGTAATTAATTGAAGGTGTTGGCATTTTGGTTACCTTAATTATGGTGTGATTAACTGAATGTTTGCATTTTGGGTACCCAACTTATGGTGTGCTTAACTGAATGTTTGCATTTTGGTTACCCTACTTATGGTGTGGTTAATTGACAGTGTTGATGTTTTGCTTACCCTAATTATGGTGTGATTAATTGAATGTGTTGACATTTTGGTTACCCTAATTATGGTGTGATTAATTGAATGTGTTGGACAGCAGATATAACAGCTGATATGTATGAATCATGTCATTCCATATACAAAATAATCAACATCTCTGATGTGTGAGTTTCACAATTCTTGTCATCTGAGTTTTATTCTCCTTGATAACATTGGACATAGTGGGTTTGGTCTTCAAACATATAATGACATTTAAAATAACTATTCCCTGATTAAATTCATGAACCAGTTTAAGAGATTATATATGTGTGAATCCTTGCTATATTTGGATTTCTAGTGTTGAGATTATTTGTGTGAATCCTTGCTATATTTGGATTTCTCCTGTTGAGATTATTTGTGTGAATCCTTGCTATATTTGGATTTCTAGTGTTGAGATTATTTGTGTGAATCCTTGCTGTATTTGGATTTCTACTGTTGAGATTATTTGTGTGAATCCTTGCTATATTTGGATTTCTAGTGTTGAGATTATTTGTGTGAATCCTTGCTGTATTTGGATTTCTACTGTTGAGATTATTTGTGTGAATCCTTGCTATATTTGGATTTCTAGTGTTGAGATTATTTGTGTGAATCCTTGCTATATTTGGATTTATAGTGTTGAGATTATTTGTGTGAATTCTTGCTATATTTGGATTTCTAGTGTTGAGATTATTTTATTTTGTAAGAAAATATGGCTTATCCTTTAAATTTCACTGTTGAGATAATGTGAATAGAAATACATCATTTCAGTAATGAGATAATGTGAACAGAAATACATCATTTCAGTGATGAGATAAATTAAATAGACATAATTTTTCAGTAAGGAGATAATTTGAATAGACATACTTCATTTCATTTGATACATTCTGTTGACACAATGTTTACAATCTAAAACAGTCTTGATATTAGAACTTGTTACAGTCAGCAGTTGCATACATTGTTATAATTGGGTCACGGTTGTATCTAGAGATCAGCTTCTGGTGATGTTTGAGCCATGTTGGGCTTCAGTCAATAGCTTTTGTCCATTCAGACAGATTAAGCTTTGTTGGGCTTCAGTCAATAGATTTTGTCCATTCAGACAGATTAAGCCTTGTTGGGCTTCAGTCAATAGATTTTGTCCAGTCAGACAGATTAAGCCTTGTTGGACTTCAGTCAATAGCTTTTGTCCATTCAGACAGATTAAGCCTTGTTGGGCTTCAGTCAATAGATTTTGTCCATTCAGACAGATTAAGCCTTGTTGGGCTTCAGTCAATAGCTTTTGTCCATTCAGACAGATTAAGCCTTGTTGGGCTTCAGTCAATAGATTTTGTCCATTCAGACAGATTAAGCCTTGTTGGGCTTCAGTCAATAGATTTTGTCCAGTCAGACAGACTAAGCCTTCTTGGGCTTCAGTCAATAGATTTTGTCCATTCAGACAGATTAAGCCTTGTTGGGCTTCAGTCAGTAGATTTGTCCAGTCAGACAGATTAAGCCTTGTTTGACTTCAGTCAATAGATTTTGTCCATTCAAACAGATTAAGCCTTGTTGGGCTTCAGTCAATAGATTTTGTCCAGTCAGACAGATTAAGCCTTGTTGGGCTTCAGTCAATAGATTTTGTCCATTCAGACAGATTAAGCCTTGTTGGGCTTCAGTCAATAGATTTTGTCCAGTCAGACAGGTTAAGCCACATGACATCTAGCATGGTTTATGAATGTCCCAAAGTTGACAGAAATTATAATAATTATATAATTTAGGACTGATCACTGGGATACTGAAATTAAAGTAATTTTATCATTAAGGGCTGGTCACTGGGATACTGAAATTAAAGTAATTTTATTGTTTTGGGCTGGTCACTTGGATACTGAAATAAAAGTAATTTTATCATTTAGGACATTTCACTGGGACACATAAATTAAAGTAATTTAATTGTTTAGGACAGGTCGTTGGGATACTGAAATTAAAGTAATTTTTGTATTTAGGACTGGTCAATGGGATACTGAAATTAAAGTAATTTTATCATATAGGACTGGTCATTGGGATACTGAAATTAAAGTAATTGTATTATTTAGGACTGGTCAGTGGGATACTGAAATTAAGTAATTTTATTATTTAGGACTGGTCACTGGGATACATAAAGTAATGCTATCATGTAGGACTGGTCACCTGGATACATAAAGTAATGCTGTCATTTAGGGCTGGTCACTGGGATACATAAAGTAATGCTATCATTTAGGACTGGACAGTGGGATACTTGGTTACTTGGCATATTTGTTGCCAGCAGCTCATGTAAATAAATAGACTGACATACTTTTTACAGACCAAAAGAAAAGCATCAGAACTGCAATCAGAGTTCTTTATTTGTTTAAGAAATCATGGAAACATTATCATGAAAGTGCTCTTTACTGACAAGCTGGAATGTAATGCAATCTAGTTGTTGTTTGCCTTGCCCACTTTCAACCAGTATTGATTTTGCCAGGCACATCTGTATACTATACTGACATTTTCAGAAATGATTATTGGAAGAAAAAAAATTTCTTAGCATTATAGGTTATCCAGACAGATAGAAATGTAATTATATTGTAATGGCTAGATAGTTATAATTCTGAATAACTTTTGTATTGCTGGTTTTATCATATGTCTGGAGGAAGTTACTTCTAATTGGCTGTTTCTTCAATACATGGATAGATGGGTGAATATAAAAGTGTTGGGGGTGGGTGGGTACAAGCTCTGAGGTTTTAATTTCCTGATCTCACTCTTGCATGACAAACTGTTCCTAATGTTTTGGAAAAACCTCATCTCTCATGATGCCAAGCTGATTTAGATCTAACAAACAGAAATGTCAAATCTCTCATGATGCCAAGCTGATTTAGATCTAACAAATAGAAATGTCAAATCTCTCATGATGCCAAGCTGATTTAGATCTAACCAATAGAAATGTCAAATCTCTCATGATGCCAAGCTGATTTAGATCTAACAAATAGAAATGTCAAATCTCTCATGATGCCAAGCTGATTTAGATCTAACAAATAGAAATGTCAAATCTCTCATGATGCCAAGCTGATTTAGATCTAACCAATAGAAATTTCAAATCTGAAACCTATTGATCATTATGGAATAAATTTATTTTTATTCTGAAAAATCATGTCCCAAAGTGCAGTTTATTTCCGCTAGTATTTTAAATTAGAAAATCAACATTAAGTTTACTCTTTGTTCTTTTTTATTTGTTATCCACATACCGATCTGCTGCAAACCATCATGATATCACAGCTTTTGGAGACCATTATGATATCACAGGTTTTGGAGAAAGAGTACTACCCTGTGATGAGGGAAAACATCACTTGGGTAGAATGTGTTAAATTTAAAAAAAGTATAGGAATAATTGATACAGAGTGGAAGCATCTGCATTTCTTAATTTGTTTTTTTGTTTTTTACTTTTAATAATCTTAATCGTTTAGGTATTTTAATGTTAACTGGTCATAACAAATTACTTTATGCTTTTCAGAAGGCGATGCAATTATGTTCTTATTAAAACACTTTTTCCTTTTTGCTTGTATGTTGTAGATTGTCCCTGTCAAGTTGGATACAATTTTTCAGAAGGATTTCATTTCTCTTTCCAGGTTGCCATGGGTCAGGGTCAGTCTGATGTAGCTTTGCAGTTGCTTCGTGAGTGCTCTCAGAATGGAGAGTGGCTTTGTCTAAAGAACCTTCATTTGGTGACACCCTGGCTGCAGGTCTTAGAAAAGGTAGCTACCTTTTAAGGAAATCTCCTAGAATGTTGTTATTTGCATCCCACACTCAAAGGGCATGTATAAATCTACTATTAGGAAATGTTTACATAATTACTTTGTTCATTTTTATAAGATTTAGATTATTTATTTTAATATTCAGACTTTTGAAGCAAAATTTTTTTTAGCATTTTGGGAAATAATTTGAAAAAAAATATTTAACATAATGTTAGTTTTGGTTTTGTACAGTTACAGTGTAATTTACTAATATTTAAATTATTTAAATTTGTTTACTCATATGTGTGCTCCAATAACTTAATAAATTAAAATTTGGACATGTGACATTCAAAATGTGTGTGACATGTACAGACTCAATAGGGGGAAAGTAAAAGCCATAAAAATTTTAAGTTACATGTTAGTTTATCATGGTGTGTGGAAATGTTAGTCATCTTGAACAGGTACAGCAATGGCCTTTGGCTCAGTGTGTACGGACTTGAAGATGGTCATATCATTACATATACCCTAGTAACTAACATGTCATTAATTTATTAACTCATAAGCCTTACATTAACATAATTCTTTCCATAATAACACATACAAATCTTTTTGTTGCCATGGTTTGTTTTTCACAGCACGCTGGTCATAGCAGTTAACTCCACTGAGCCAAGAAAAAAACATTATGCCCAGTTAATGGCAAATCTGTACTGTTGATGGACCATTTCTGCTGAAAATAAACCACACAGCAACCCATTTTTGTATAACTCATGTATCTGGTTCACAAAGTAGATATTTACATCTTAACTTTTATAACAGAGGTTATCTGCGATTATGCTTTACTCAGTTGTGTATTGCCTGTCATCATATCACTTACTTACATCCCACTTGTAAGTAACTTGATCTCGTTATAACCTTGTTTGAGTTAATGCAGAATCAGTTTTAATAAATACTGGATCTTATATTTTGATAATTAACAATATATTCTGTGAATTTTGTTGATGCAGTAATAGTTTGGTTTTCCTCAAGAATCCATGCTAATTCTAACAAAAAGTGTAATAAGAATGTCAAATACTTAGAACTTTTATTCAGTGGGAATATTGTTAACACTATGTAACAGTATGTGGGAGTCCTATTTAAATTATCTTTTCAGTCTGTCTATCTGTTAACATTTCTTATGACCGCCAAAGCTCTGTAACCATTACACATAACTCTTGACAATTACTTTCATAGCTTCATATTGAATGATGCATGTAATTGGTTAAGCTAAAGAACCATTCAACTTATGCCAATGAAATTTAGTATTATCATTTTGTCATTGAAATACATGTGCCTTTCATTGGTTTAATCTTGTCTACTTCATTATTGACAGTTATTGGTCTTGTGAAAGAAATTATTATCTGTACATGGAAAGTTAAAATGTTGCTTGCAGTCAGCATAGCTCAAAATCCCATAACTTATTACAGTAGAACTGTGTGAGAACATTGTCTTTTTGATGTAGATTAGCCTGTTATGGGCTTTGTCATGTTCAGAGAAGTTATTGAACCCTTTTTTTCCCCCAAACTTTGGTTTCCCAATGTGAGCGTCTTTGTTTTAAATCCCGCTAAGCCAATTGCTATGAGCAGGGCTCTTTGCAATGCACCCATCATTTACAACTCAGGTCCTCTTTTCTCACAAGCATGTTCCTATATTATATCACACGATTTTTATACATGTTTTCAATCTATTTTCAGGAAATCAACACACTGAAGCCTAACAAGGATTTCCGACTCTGGCTTACAGCTGAAGTCCATCCCAAGTTCCCCACCATACTGCTTCAGAGCAGTCTGAAGATCACTTATGAGGTAATCTTTCATAAAGAAATAAATGGAGTCCACTTATGTAAAATGTTTAAGTTTAAATATATGGTATAATCTAAATCTTGTCTATGATTTAATTTTTGTGCATTTGAGTTTACTTCTGAATGTTAGATTTGTCATTGATTAACAGGTTTGAAAATAATGTCATATTTCTTTTGATTAGCCTCCATTGTGTTTCAGAACTGTATAGTGAGTACATGCTTAAAGTTGAAACATTTATGAAGGCATTGCCTGAAAATCCCAAAATTTCTTTGCTTCCGAGATACTTTTATACAATCAAGACTCGGAGTAAGATGTGTCTCTTCAGGAATAGAAAATGTGATTAGGTTTAGTAAAGTGAAATCTTTAGTAACTTTATTCAGGTTTCTAGTTTATTTTTGTACAGATTCAGTTTTCTTCTTCACTTGGTGAATATTTTTACTAATTATTTCTTTATGTTCAACTTGAGATGTATTTGTAAACATTTTGTATCGGAAGGTTTAGTCAATGGAGGTAATATAATGTTGATATTCCTTCTTTCACATGAAATCAAAAGTTCAGATCCTGTAGATTCCCTTTTATTTGTGAGATAGTTATTTTAATGAATTTTGCTGTTGCTGTAAATTGTGGATATAGAAATTAAATTTATCTGTGAAGGAAAAAGAACCTGTTTTTCTGCCATCTAAGGTATAACTACAAATTTAAGTATTGTAAAAATTAATCTTTTGAAAAAAACCATGAAAAACCTTTTCCCCTAAGAAATAAATGAATCTTTAGTCCCAAACTTTCAACTGAAACTATGTATGTTTTCTTTCAAATGTATATTTTATGATTTCAGGCTCCTCCAGGCGTGAAAAGGAATTTGCTGAGGACTTATGAGTCATGGAGCCCAGAGTATGTAGCCAAAGGTGGAAGTGTAATGCGGGCACAGGCTCTCTTCACCTTGTCCTGGTTCCATGCCATTGTGCAGGAGAGGAGGATGTATATTCCCCAGGTAATGAGGGTAGAATTGGCTCAAAGTCTACATCAGAGTTTGTTTGAAATTAAGGATTGTGTCGATGTACATTTTAAAAACAAAAATATAGTTTTTTCATAATGTTTAAAATAATCATTTTAGACTTTGAGACAAATAAAAAAAGGGTGCCAGCATTGAAAAGCTCTGAATTCGTTCCATTGTAAAAGTAAAATGATTCATTATGTGATATATTAATGATATATTAACATTACATGGAATATTAATGATATATTAATATTACATGGAATATTAATGATATATTAACATTACATGGAATATTAATGATATATTAATATTACATGGAATATTAATGATATATTAACATTACATGGAATATTAATGATATATTAACATTACATGGAATATTAATGATATATTAACATTACATGGAATATTAATGATATATTAACATTACATGGAATATTAATGATATATTAACATTACATGGAATATTAATGATATATTAACATTACATGGAATAATAATGATATATTAACATTACATGGTATCTTAATGATATATTAACATTACATGGTATCTTAATGATATATTAATATTACATGGAATATTAATGATATATTAACATTACATGGAATATTAATGATATATTAACATTACATGGAATATTAATGATACATTAACATTACATGGAATATTAATGATATATTAACATTACATGGAATATTAATGATATATTAACATTACATGGAATATTAATGATATATTAATATTACATGGAATATTAATGATATATTAACATTACATGGAATATTAATGATATATTAATATTATATTAATATTACATGGAATATTAATGATATATTAACATTACATGGAATATTAATGATATATTAACATTACATGGAATATTAATGATATATTAACATTACATGGTATCTTAATGATATATTAATATTACATGGAATAATAATGATATATTAACATTACATGGAATATTAATGATATATTAACATTACATGGAATAATAATGATATATTAACATTACATGGAATATTAATGATATATTAACATTACATGGTATCTTAATGATATATTAATATTACATGGAATATTAATGATATATTAACATTACATGGAATATTAATGATATATTAACATTACATGGAATAATAATGATATATTAACATTACATGGAATAATAATGATATATTAACATTACATGGTATCTTAATGATATATTAATATTACATGGAATATTAATGATATATTAACATTACATGGAATATTAATGATATATTAATATTACATGGAATATTAATGATATATTAACATTACATGGAATATTATTGACATAAGAACATTACATGGTATCTTAATGATATATTAATATTACATGGAATATTAATGATATATTAACATTACATGGAATATTATTGACATAAGAACATTACATGGAATATTAATGATATATTAACATTACATGGAATATTAATGATATATTAACATTACATGGAATATTAATGATATATTAACATTACATGGAATATTAATGATATATTAATATTACATGGTATCTTAATGATATATTAACATTACATGGAATATTATTGACATAAGAACATTACATGGTATATTAATGATACATTAACAGCGCATGGTATAATAATGACATAATAACATTACTTGTCTGAATCGTTGTGAATTCAGTACTTTTCATGGGAGCACCAAGTTTTTGTACTTCATGATTGTTAACAGCATTGAATTAAAGAGCCAGTGAATAATTATTATTCCACAGAAACAGTAATGGTGTCAACTGACAGATTTTAATACTTACAGAAATGTCATTATTATTATACCCAAGAAATTCATACCAAGAAAAAGAAATTAATTATATAGTATAATGTGAAAATCTAAGAGATTAGGACATAGAAAATGGAAGAAGTCATAAAGAGAGAGAGAGAGAGGAGATTCAGTCAGGTACATTGTTCAAAAGAATCCCTGTTCAATTGTAATCACAGCATGTAAAGAAGCTTAGTTATATGTATCTTTGTGTCAGTCTTTCTTGCTTAATACAGGCACATAAGGACACAACTTGTACCTGTAATTGGCTGGTTCTTCATTACAATCTTTTTTTACTGCAGATATTAAAAACTGTAGTTTACTTTTGGAACCCTTCAGAGCTTGTAGACTTAACTAGATATGTATGTATTAAAGTAAAACAGTTCTAAAACTGGATGAAAATGATTCATTTCTTTGATATTTTTCAAAAATTTCCAACTAAGTTTCTTTATCTTAATGACAAGACTATAGTTTCCATTTCACCTGAAATGATAGGATTTTGTTTTTTCATTCTGCTCCATTCATGAGAGAAGCTGATATACCACTTGGTAATTATCACTATTTTCATTCAGATGCATGTTTGGATGCTGGATGAGTCTATTGCATATTAGTGGTGAACTGACATTTCCAAAGTTGGACAAATAGTGCAAAACAGCTCACCCCTACATGCAAAAATGGAATCACTTGTCAAAATATAAGTATGTGAGGGATCTGTATGGTCAGCAAACTTGTAACTTGCTGAGAGCTTGATTGCATGAAAATAGCATTGTGAAAGTGACCCTTTTGTGTGGAAATGGACACTGTAGTCTTGGCAATGGATATCATAGTCTTGACAGTGGATACAATAGTCTTGACAATGGATACAATAGTCTTGACAATGGATACAATAGTCTTGACAATGGATATAATAGTCTTGGCAATGGATACAGTAGTCTTGCAATGGATATCATAGTCTTGACCATGGATATAATAGTCTTGACAATAGATACAGTAGTCTTGACAATATATATAATAGTCTTGGCAATGAATATCATAGTCTTGACAATGGATACAATAGTCTTGACATTGGATACACTAGTCTTGAAAATGGATACATTTTATTCTTGACAGTGAGAAAATAACATGTTACTGTTAACTTAAACATTTAACATATTTGAACCTTGTTGCATCCAGCTTTTCACAATAGGGTACTTTTATTAAGTCAACACAAGAGTCCTGGAGAAAATGTTGGACCAGTTTTAATTTGGCACTTACTATCATAGGGATGCTAACCCTTTTTTTTTGTTCAGATCTGAACAAGTACAGTGCAGCTGCTTGTCATGAAATCATATCATGCTAATTCTGCATGTAGCAATACACTGTTGTAAGTCCAAATACAGACATTGTGATTCACCTATCATGTTGTGACTCAGCAGAGAAAAGGTGGCCTTTTAGAAAGGGTTGCCCTGTATGAAGGGTGGCCATTTAAAAAGGGTGACTTTTTTTCTTATTGGAACTGTATAGTCAGTATGTACAATATGATGCAGGTTGACGTACATGTTTTGTAAGGACAGGTCTTTATTGAGTGGGAACCCAAAACCAAAATCATTTCTCTGTCTCCATTTATATGGCACCACATGATTATAATGCAGTCACTGGAAGCAGTGAATATACCTCATTATAAAGAGACCACTATATAATTAAATTTCTTATTTAATGAAATTCCAGTTTAAGAAACTAATCTCACTGGGTCCTGGAAATTCTTTTAAAATGGGTTAAACTTTATTAAATAGCATTGAAAACTACAAGATCATAGGGATTTTAGTTTTGAGTGAAAAATGAATCGTATGCATTATCAGTTGTTTTTTACATGTTCCCTACCTTTCTTGTCTTCTAGTAAATAAAAAGTATCTTGCAACTATAGATGCATGTACCCATTATTACAGATATAATTTATATGTGAGGAAAACTTAGATGTGCACTTAAGTAGATTGTTTTCCACAATTTTATTCATGTTATGATTTTGTTTCTTTTTTTTAAACAGGGTTGGACTAAGTTTTATGAGTACTCACTTGCAGATCTGAGAGCTGGAGCAGACATCATTGATAGGCTTTGTGGAGGAAGTAAGATATTGTTTCGTTACATCTAGTTATTTTAGAGCAGATGTATGATAACTTTGTTTCCTTAGATTTGGTTATTTTAGGACAGATGTATATTTCTGTTCCCATTGATTTGGTTATTTAGATCAGATTATGATATTTTCGTTTTACATAACTGTTTTAAGTCATGCATGCTCTCTTGTTATGAAGTTGTCCATCTGTCCATCTACCATACATCAACATTTGCTTCTCTGTATATTTGTGATGGTTGAAGAGATTTTCACAAAACTTTACCCAAATCTGCATCATGACTAGACTGCGTTTAATGCTTGATAACGGTTCCCATTGCATACAGTTCAAGATTATGGCAATGGAAAATTTAATTCTTTGGTTCTGAGAATAAAACCTATGAATCATGAAAGATATTTTAATGAATTATTGGCTAATTATACGTTATGCATGTTGCATATGATAGCTGTGTTCCTTGCCTTAAGGTCAAGGTCTGGCAAGGGAAAATGTAATTCTCTGATTTGTATCCTTGTCCAGAGTGTAATTTTAGAACCACTGATGTCATTACAATTGTGTTTTGTACTGATATTGGTATGTATGATGTTGTATCGCAGATGGTTAAGAAAATTAATTTTGTCATCCATATGCAAAATATTTGTCTACATGTATACTCTTTGTTCATATGTCATTTGTATTGGCCTGAGAGAAGCTTGGAAGTGATTGGGTTAGGAAAACTTCATAGACATAGATATTATGATATTCTTAGTTCCAATATATAGGAATAAACATCAGCTTTGCAAAATTATTTGATAACTTTTACAGAAGTTATCATGTTTGGCATTGTTTTTAGCTTAGGACCAAGTCAATTTATGGTATGATCCTGCATCTGTTGACTATCAGTATTCACTGTTTTCAACTTCTCAAATACTGTTGAACCATATTTAGCAGGCAGCATGTTGGGATGAAGTTCTTTTAAATTTTTGCAAATGATAGGAATCTGCTAATAAATATGGGCACCTTTACAACAATGGAAATCCTTTACAACAGTGGAAATCCTTTACAACAGTGAAAATCCTTTACGACAATGGAAATCATTTATGACAATGGAAATCCTTTACGACAGTGGAAATCCTTTATGACTGGAAATCCTTTATGACAGTGGAAATCCTTTTTGACAGTGGAAATCCTTTATGACAGTGGAAATCCTTTACAACAATGGAAATCCTTTATGACAGTGGAAATCATTTATGACAATGGAAATCCTTTAGACTGCTTATCAAAAACTGCTCAACATAATTTGATAATATTTGAAAGAAATGAATGAAGGCCATTGAAATAGTTCTTATGATGCTGATCCACAGTCAAGTATGGCACTCATTTATATAAAAAGATACACCATTAAAAATAATTAACATACTTTGACTAAGTCTGACAGAAGTCATCCTGGCATAAAAAGCTTTCAAACAATTTAAAAAAATTGGCAAGCCATCATCAAATATGGCCAATATTTTTTATCACAGAAAAACCTTTTAAGTAAGAATATTACAAACACAACTCAACAGGATTTGGCCAGATCACAGAAAGATTAATGGCCTTTAAAATGTCTACAAAATGTTGCTGATCAATTAAGTTTGTTAAAATATAAACAACAGAATTTGACCAACTTTAGCAGAACACATCCTGACAGAAGGCTTTTCAAATTTCTTTATCACTGTTAAATAGGGTCTACACTATTAAAAAAAGAAAACCCTTTAAGTTTCTTCTCAAAAAGTGCTGAACTTAATTTGACCCATTTATACTGAAAGAACTTTGTTTATGAGGAATTTTAAAGTTGACACAAATAATGCCAATGTGCTGTCAGGTTGACACAGATAATGCCTATGTGCTGTCAAGTTGACACAAATAATGCCAACGTGCAGTTAAGTTGACACAAATAATGCCTTTGTGCTGTAAAGTTGACACAAATAATGCCTATGTGCTGGCAGGTTGACACAAATAATGCCAATGTGCTATAAGTATGGCAGCCATTACTAAAATTAGAAAAAAATCTTTAAATGACTTCTCAAAATCCACCAGAGATAATTTGACAATATTTGACAGGAAGCACCCAGGAATGTAGGACTTTGAAGTTTGTAGAAGCTGTGCCTATCCAACTTCCAGTATGGCTGCCATTTTTACAAACAGAAAAACATTTTAACACATTCTTCTCCAAACACACAAGAAACTCTTACCAAATTTGACAGCTTGCCTCTTCCCTTGATGGCATTTCAAATTTATGGAAATGATCCTAGTCACCATCAATTATGGCCTCCTTTTTAAAAATAGATTAATATTTAAATAGCTTCGTCTGAAATAAAATTGCTCAACATGTAATTTTGGCAAATTTGACAAACAGTATCGTGGCATAAGGGTCTTTTAGTATAGGCCAAATCTTGCAGGTACACCATCAGATACATGAAGAAAAAGATAGATATGCTTTGAAACAATTGTTATTTTGATGTGCAGTCAACAGCACTGGAAGAAATTTCTGCAGAAAACATCCCAGTGACCTGGGTTTCTTGGTCAACAGCTGTTGCATTTGGCTATTAGGCAGATGCAAAACTGGTGAGAGATATCAGGTCCTCTTGGGTCTCTTGTATTATGATTATTTTCTTTCCCTATTTTCAGATCAAGAGCCACAGTGGCAATTTATCCATGGACTGTTTGAGTTTGCCATATATGGAGGACGAGTTGATAATCCATTTGACATGGGAGTGATGGTGTCATATGTACGCCAGTTTTTTGACTCCAGTGTTTTGTCACCACATGGGAAGAATAAGCGCCTTGGACCCATCAGACTGCCAGGCTCAACCAACATTAGGGTAGGAAGTACAAGCAAAGAAATGATTTTTTTTTTTTATACACCCTGATTTAAGCTGTAAACCAGGAAGTGTTCTAATACCCACCACATGCTTTCTGAAAACAGAGTTGATTCTTCCAAGATTTTGTCCATGTCAGACTTACAATTATTTCATGCTATTTATTTGTCTGGGAATCATAATGCTTATTTTGGTACAAAGAAACCTTTATCATATAAATTAGAAGGTATATAAATTACAGGTCAAGGTTTCATTCTGTCATTTGATGTTCATCCTTCAAAGGCCATGTAAACATTACAGTATGGCCATGCACTTGATATGTGTATGTGTGATGTTGAAAATGCAATTGATTGTTGGTTTTTAAAAAAATGTTTCTACCATCAATGAAGGGGGCATATTGTGTTGCCAACACATCACATCACATCAAATCCTACACATTTCATTTCCACTCATTAACTTTTGAAGGACTAAATGGGTTGAAATAAAATTTGGTATGAGCCATTACATGTAAGTTAAATTGTCACCATTTTCTGGTAAAATGTTTTAGAGTTATGGCCCCTGTTTCACTTAAAACTTTGCATGTTATGATTTTATTGATCAAAACCAAATTAGTATGAGTCCTTACATTGTGAAGACCTAGGTTAAGTTTGATTTGGGCTATTTTTGTCAAACCTTTACAGAGTAATGTCCCAAATTTGACTTGGAATTTTTGTACTTCAGTTTCTGCCAAATAACATTACAAGGATTTCATCAGTGGAAATCAAATTTGATTCAAGGTTTTACATTAAGAAAAGCTACAGCTGTAGGTTAAGTTTGACTTTTCATCATTTTCGGGCATCTTGTTATGAATTTATGTCCCTTGCTTAATTTTGAGCTTTGCATTTCCATTCCACTCAATAATTTTGTTGTTGTTGTTGTTGTGGGGTTTAATGCCATTTTTCAGCACAAGATAGGCTATACATGGCGGCCAGTATTAATGGTGGAGGAAGAACCAGGGAAAATCCCAGAAAGAAACACCGACCCACGAGAAGCTACTGGCAAGCTTTCTCACATACCCTCACTGGCCAAACGTGAGACTTGAACCCACACAGACGGAGGTGAGATGGCAGTGATCATAATGATGATCACTTTAGACCACTCAGCCACAATAATTTTGTAAAGATTTTGTGGATTAAAACCAAAATTCAAAGGCTTTATATTGAAACAATAAGGTCAGGTTTGATCTTCTGGCAACATTGTACAGAGTTATGGCCTCATTTCAGTTAAAACTTTTACCTTCAAATGCTGCTGTATATATTAGCATAAAGTTTGGCATGAATAATTTCAATTGCATCCTAAGAAAATAATAAGCAAAACAATTTTATACCAGATCAATAGGTCTCTGTGCCAGTAATTGTCTTCACTTTTTTTAGCAGTTTCTATTCAAGTGTTTGGTTTGGAGCTTAACATAATCATCTTTTTAGTTCAAGTTATATTGAAACACATATTGCAGATATATCTATCACTCTATTTGCAAGTACATATAGGGGCCCTGAGTGACCGAGTGGTCTAAAGCGCTCTCATTACAGATCACTGCCATCTCACCTCTGTCTGCATGGGTTCAAGTCTCAGATTTGGCCAATGCGGGTATGTGAAAAAGCTTGCCAGTAGCTTCTCGTGGGTCAGTGGTTCTTTCCGGGGTTTTCCTGGGTTCTTCCTCCACCATTAATACTGGCCACCATGTATAGTCTATTGTGTGCTGAAAAATGGCATTAAACCCCACAACAACAACAACAACAACAACAAAGCATGTACATGTAAATATCACTCAGTCTGTATGTACATTTATCTATCACTCAGATTGTATGTACATGTATATATCACTATCATTGTATATATATTTGTCACTGATTGTGTGCACATGTATTTTTCATTGTGATTTTTGTTTTGTGTCTTCAAGGATTATCTTGATGCTATAGAATCCCTTCCCGAGTTTGACAAACCTTCATACTTTGGCCTGCCAGAGAACATTGAACGTTCAGCACAGCGTATCATTAGCAGTCAGGTCATCACTCAGCTACGCATACTGCAGCGCTCTGATGTCAAGGGTAGCAAGTTTGACAAGGAAGTCTGGGCTGCACAGCTTGGGCCAATCCTAAACCTGTGGAAGAAGCTCAACACTGTAAGTCATGCATAGATGGCAAAGATAATTAATTATTCTGTAAACTTGAGATACAGGACTTAGTGTTCATTTATCATTCTGTAAACTTGAGATGCAGGACTTAGAGTTTATTTATAATTCTGTAAACTTGAGATGCAGGACTTGTTAGTGTTCATTTATAATTCTGTAAACTTGAGATGCAGGACTTGTTAGTGTTCATTTATAATTCTGTAAACTTGAGATGCAGGACTTAGTGTTTATTTATAATTCTGTAAACTTGAGATGCAGGACTTAGTGTTTATTTATAATTCTGTAAACTTGAGATGCAGGACTTGTTAGTGTTCATTTATAATTCTGTAAACTTGAGATACAGGAGTTAGTGTTCATTTATAATTCAGTAGCTGGTCTTTAAATTAAAGCAATAAGAAAATGGTAAAACAGTTATATGTTAATTGTGACTTTTTTGTGTGCCAGCAATGGCTGTAAGAAATTGAGCAAGTGTATTTTTGCTGATCTTTGATGGGCATTTTTTATCAGATCATACAGTTGGTGTATTAAAGTGACTTTCCATTCTCTGATGGAAAAATGGAACAGTCTTTTTAAGGAATATAACATCTGAACTTTGAAATGATAATTTTAAAAATTAGTGTAAATAAAAACTAATTTTCATGAGCATAGAATTTTAACAGAATTAAGAAGGCATCGGAATTTGTAAAACTTGTATTTGACATGAAGTTGCAAAGAAAATGTAACTATACAGTTTGGCAAGTTTAAAATTTGAGGATTTTTAAAGTTTTAATTAATACTTTTTCAAGACAATGTCATCAAATGATATGTAGTTTGTTTTTTCTTTTCTTTTTTTACAATATCCTAAAGCAACAAATAATGGATCAGGTATCTAGTACATGGTTTCTTAAATAGCAGTCTAATTAATGCATACATTATTTTGTTAGGGCCCTACTCAACAAAGACAGCCTTGTAGTAATCTCATTGTTTATCTGTCCCACTGTCCAGCCATCTGTCCATCAGACTATCAGTTTCTGCAAGATGACTTGACCTAGATCATTGTATTTCTACCAAATTTGGTTTTGCAGCTTTATGTTAATGAGACTGCAAATGAGTTCAGTTTTTTTAGCCTTCCTATTCATTAGTTTGAGGACTTACCATATGGTCTCTGATTGTCTTGCCAGCTAACTTTGCTTTCCATTTCATTAGTTTGAGGACTTACCATATGGTCGCTGATTGTCTTGCCAGCTAACTTTGCTTTCCTCAAGACAGCCTTATTAGAAGTGGTTGGATCTCAACCAAGTTTAGTTTGCAGTTTTGTATTGATGAGAACATTTTTAACAGGAGTTATGGCCCTTGACTTGAAGGATTTCGATGAGACCTCAAATAAATCTTTTCCAGCATTCTATATGTCACTTACTAGAGTTATGGCCCCTGATCACTGGTCCTCCTAATATTTAGTTTCTGCGGCATAATTTTGCAATGTATTGCAGGATTTCAACTTGTCTTACATGCAGCTTTTATCTTGACAAGACCCTCAGAATGCCATTTCACCATTACAGAAGTCATGACCCCTTGATTGTTTTTATTCATTTTGCATATATGCTTGCAGGGTTCTAACTTGATTCAAGTGAAGGTAAACCCACCAAGTGATAAATCTGGAAACCAGTCTCCAGTCCTGTCCTTCATCCAGCTTGAGAGTTACAATGCTATCCGGCTAATCCAGAATGTGCATCTGTCTTTGGCTGCCCTCAGCAAGGTCATCAGGGGCACACAGCTCCTCACCAAAGAGGTCCAGAATCTTGCAGAAGCTCTCCTCAACCAGGAGGTAAGATTACTGCCTTCGCCAGTAGTGGAGACTTAGCATTGTCAAATATTACAGACACAGACACACACAGACACTAGATAAAAAGAAACATCAAGTTTCTGTATTTAAAATCCATTGGATAACAAAATGCAGCCTTTGATGCCATTAGTAGTTATTGGAAAATTTTAAGGTGGTGCAAGTGTCATTAGTGTTCATCTTTGCAAACATAGATGTTGAATTTTTCTCAGCATTGAAAATGATCTTTCTGTCTCTGCATTGCCATGAGAAGTGTCACATTGGTTAGAAGGTAGATGACAATGGACTATGTAATTTGGTATTGGAGTATGTGCAGTGAATAAAATGCTCACCCTTGCTGCTGTACTTGGCAAGTCAACAAGAATTCTGAAATTTGGTTTTGCTATGCTTTGCTTTCCTTCAAAAAGGAATCATGCTTCCACACTACACCAGCTACAGAAAAAAATAATGATCATTTACATTGTGTGCACTGAGTAATGGTTAAACATTTTTATTCAGGGTAAAGAATTGTAGTAACTTGTTTCTTTAACATTTACTGGTTATTCTGCTTTGTGTATTTTACTGTGGCAAATCAGCCAAATGGAGTTTTGCACAGCAGTCTTGAAGTTACTCACAACACAAAACCACCTTAGCTATAATCAGTCAGTTAAGTAATATGTGCATTGGTTGTTGTTTATTTCCTATCATCTTTACCTTGTAATCACTGTTTGACAATTATCTGTGTAAAGAGTCTGGTATTTATAGTTTTCAATGAGCATTAAGCATGACTATTTACTGTTGATACAGGCTATGGGCATTTATCATGGTGTCAACCATGTCAGTCTCTCTCTCTCTGTTTTGGTCTTTTTTCATAAGATTGACTGGAAATCATGCATTTAAAAATGACTGTGTCAGGGATTTTGGATTTTAAATAATCTGGTTTTTCACATGGCATGTCATATTCTGTGCTCCCACTTACAGAATAATCTTGTATGTGTTGATGTGTCATTAAACACTAATTAATCAGTCATTTAGTAATGATACTTTCAATCCATCCTTTTTACTCAGCATGATACACTGAGACACTAACAGTTGTATTCTCATTTTTTCGTAAAATGGAAGATTTTTCGATTGTTAAATTTGCAGCAATTTCTGAATTGTGATAACCAATTTATCTCTTGATTTGGCATCTGTTAAGTTTTAATTTTTTTTCTCAGTGTTTGGTTGCCATATTTTAGAGTAGGTCATGAAGGTAATAAAATGTAATCTACTCCAAACACAACATTTGACTTGACCGATATTTAGCTTTAATATTGTTTTATTTTCAATTTGGTACCATTTTAAACAAGGGCCTGATGACTTTATGTTTGTAATATTTTTGGCATTGCCTTAGGTTATCAAATAATGTTTAAAGAAGGTCTTTGCCAAGATGATAATTGGTGGTCTGTTTAAGATTAAATACTGTTAATCTTTAATGCATTGAGAACTGTCAGTAAAAGTCATGCTGATTGTTTTAATTGAACTCTCATAGACTGCTGTACCGTATGTTCTCTCTTATAAGTCGAGTCAAACTGCAGACAGCAACGATCTGAATCTGCCATAGGATAATGCACATGCAGATCAGGGTCTTTGCTGTTTATTCTACTGATTACTACTAACAATCTGCACATACCCAGATCTTCCTGGGCATTATACAATGGCAGATTATGGTCTGTATAGTTTGCAGTTGGACTCAACTTACAAGCAAGGACATATGGTATGTTGCAAGCTATACAGTTGCCTTATCATTTGATTGTCATCAGCATTTCTTTAAAATCATGTAAAATTTTTGGTGAAAATTAGACACATCAATAAATAAATAGACATAGGTACATATATATACCTTTTGCGAAAAAATATAATACATCATTCCCTGCTTCCAGATAACATCATATTGTGTGGTTTTCAGATGGTAAGATACTTTTCTTTTGGAGCACATCTCTACTTTACTAAACTAACGTTTTACCTTTTCTAAGACTCCACTAAGCTGGCTGTCAAAATGGGACGGTCCAGAGGATCCAATACAGTTTCTGCATGGCCTGGTGTCCCGTGGTCTTGCAATCCAGACATGGATGGACAAGGCTGAGAACAATACACTGCTGAGAGACACTCTGGATTTGTCAGAGTTATTCAGACCTGACACCTTCCTCAATGCTTTTAGGCAGCAAACAGCTAGGTAACATATCTTTCAACCACATTCCTTCCCCGTAATTTCTAAACGTTTGAGCATTAAACTTGAACTTGAACTTAACTTCTACAAGTTCTAGTATTCTGTAGTTTTACAAATAAAGTTAGATTCATAGAACTTTCATTATTTTGTAAACTTTTTCACTCTTGTTGGGTATTATATGACAAATGCACTCCAAGTACTGTTTCAGAGTTTGGGGGGTTTTCAACTTAATTTGAGTTTGGTGCTCAAAGGTTGTGAGAGTACGGGAACAAGATGTCCTGGCACTTAAAACTTCATCTATGCCACTTGCCTGAGTTTGGAACATTATAGCTTTTATTAAATATAAAAATGTTCTGACATATAAAGCATAAAAATTAATTGAATTGAAGGATCCATTATTGCTTGTCATACTGTGATATCTGAAGAACATGTTCTATCGTTTTGGCAATTGTAATCAGATTTCAACAAAAAAAAATTATGAACAAATCAACTAAGATCCCAAAGAAGTTCGAAAACAAAGTTACAACACATTAATTGGACTGATTGTATTTGATTAATATAAACAAGTATTAATTATCTATAATAATTATTCTAGCAGAAGCTATTTTGTATTATCAGAAGAAATTCAATGTAATGAAGGATCTACTCACACATGAAGGACAATTTTATAAAACGTTTTTATCAAAAGGGTTTACTACATAGAAGTAAATAGACTAAGGGTGTATTCAGAGTTTGTGCCTGTTGCTAGAAATATTTGAGCCATCACAAGCATAAAGGTTAATATTGATTGTACTCATAGACACAATGGAAAGTGACTTTCCTATGGAAACAATAGGAGACTATTCCCAGTCTCCAAATTTTGAATGCCAACATTAGGAGACTATTTCCTGTCCTTAGATTTAAGTACTGAGTCTTATAGCCATTTCTCAGTTGCCAAATTTATATACTGACAGTAGGGGCCTATTTTCAGTCCCCAAATTTAAGTCCAAAGTAGGGAACAACAGTAGGAGCCGATTTCCAGTTCCCAAATTTAAGTACCAATAGTAGGAGCCTATTTGCAGTCCAGCCCTCAAATTTAAGTACTAACTGTAGGAGCCTATTTCCAGTCCCCAAATTTAAGTACTGACAGTAGGAGCCTATTTTCAGTCCTCAAATTTAAGTACCAACAGTAGGAGCCTATTTGCAGTCCAACCCTCAAATTTAAGTACTAACTGTAGGAGCCTGTTTTCAGTTCTTGTTGTTGTTGTTGTTGTTGTTGTAGGGTTTAACGCCATTTTTCAGCACGCGATAGGCTATACATGGCGGCCAGTATTAATGCTGGAAGAACCCAGGAAAACCCCGGAAAGAACCACCGACCCACGAGAAGCTACTGGCAAGCTTTCTCACATACCCACGTTGGCTGAATCCGAGACTCGAACCCACGCAGACAGAGGTGAGATGGCAGTGATCCGTAACGTACAGCGCTTTAGACCACTCAGCATTTTCAGTTCTCAACAGCAGGATATTATCTACAATCATTGAATTTAAGCACTGGCAGTAGGACCCTATTCCCAGTCCCTGAACTTAAGTACTTTGTTTTTTTTAGCCTATTTCTTGTCCCTGAATTTATATACTAACAGTAGGAGCCTATTTCCAATTCCCAGTTATCTCAAAACCATGAAAACTGATGCCTATAAAAATGAATGTATTCAAAGTATTTGTGCCGTTTAGGATTGTTAGAGCTATTTTCCTCTTTTCCATTATTTGTTTTCATTCATTTTCTTTTTCAATAAGATTTAATTAGTCTAAGATTTATAATCACGTTGTCATGACTTATATCATCATATAGTTCATAACATTACATGCATGTATCACCTTAATGCTGCAGATAGCTTATTTCATGATATCATCATATAGTTCATAACATTACATGCATGTATCACCTTAATGCTGCAGATAGCTTATTTCATGATATCATCATATAGTTCATGACATTACATGCATGTATCACCTTAATGCTGCAGACAGCTTATTTCATGATATCATCACATATTATACCTGTTAAGACTTTGATTTATCAGATTCTATGCAATATTTCTCTTTTTCTTCCTATTTGTAAATACAGTGAAAGATTTTATATACTTTTAAACCCACACTGGGAATCTGTTTTGTCTGGAAATGTTCTAAATTCTATTTTTTCATAATAAAATGTCCCCTGTTTATATAAATATGAGGTTTATTCAGCATTAAGAAATCCTTGTAACTTTTATCTTTTGTTGTAATTTTTATCTTTCATGCAACAGAGAACTTAGTTGCTCCATGGACAACCTTAAGTTTGCATGCAGTTGGAAGGGGGCCATTCAGGGTTCCCGTACTAGTGTCAAAATTGGGGGCTTGCAGCTGGAAGGATGTACATTTGATGGGTCAAGACTATCTGAGAATCAGAGAGATTCACCGAGTATTTCTGCTATTCCACCTTGTGTTGTTGCATGGATTAAGGTAAGTACATCCATTGCATTGATAGTTAAAAACATCAGTTCTGTTTAAATTCACCATGAAGGTTTGAATGCCATCTTTTGACACTGCCACCTTAAATAAGGAAGAAGAGACTTAGAAGTGTATAACGGTATTTATTTTTACTTTACCCAAGAATGATTCACAATGGCATTCTCCTCCTTACCCATGTACCTCCCAAAGTAACTTTTGTTGAAACAGTCATGTGATTGCATAATAATATTGCTCCTCAGAACTTGCACAACTGACACAAAATAAATCATTTTTCTCTATATGTACATTTATTTCCCCTTTGAATGCATTCCCTGGTCACAATTAATGTTGGGAAAATAAATTATGCTATGTCCTGAATATAACCTCTCCCAAAAGATGAACAAAATTTGGTCTTTTTCTGGTGGGGACCAGGATTAGTTACAGCAGCAAGCCATGCTGTTCCATGTAGTTATACAGGAATCGTTTTTTGTAGGTTTTCTTTTCACCATGCATTCCATTCATTCAACCATCAAACTATCCTTCTGACTGTACCTTTTGAATGGTGGTCAAAGTCCATCCCTTTGTAGAGACGTATACAGGCAGACAGTTCCATGGTATGTGGAACCATATTGGGATCACTTTGGCTGGTCTATTTCGTCACACATTCTGCACTGGCAGTTCCAGAGCTGACCATCCAGCCAACAGCCATGTATACCAGCCAGCCAGCAAATGAACTGATCATCCAGACAGCAAGACATGGCATTTTCTTGGCTGCCAATTCAACTGGTGAGTCATTTGTTCAAGGCTTATCCTTTTGAGAGATACTATGAGACACTTAGAGACAAACCAATGCCTGCTGGGAATGTTACACAAGGACATGAATGTAGTACCCGATGAGGGCATAGAGGGAATGAAATGATAACCATGATGACAGATATGTTAGTTCAGCAATAAAACTACTGTCAAGGAATATGTCATGTGTTGCCGACTTGCTAACTGAGCCAAGTCTGTAAGGTGAAGGCTTCACTCAGCTTGGAAACAAGGAAATATATCCCTATTTACATATTTGCCACAAAGATAAATGAAATATTGGACCATCATTTGCATAAGATCTGTGATCCAGCCAATTCTAAGACTTTCTGTTCTTAAAGCCAAGTCATTTTTGTCATGCTGGTATTAATCACATGCAAACGCATTTTCCACCAGGCTCCCAACAGTGCATAAAAACATTGCAGTGAATATGACATCCCAGCTGTTTTACAAAGTGGATGAGTGTTTTTCATACCACGTCTAAGCTCATGTCTAACACTGTAGCAACATATTTCATGTTAGATTTAGCATTACTCAACATATTTCATGTTAGATTTAGCATTACTTGCCATTTTTTGACTTGCCAACAAATCACGAGGAGCTACACCCTTCAAGTTGCCTTCACTGTTTGGCAGTGGAATAGAGCAGGTGTTGAGACAACCTGCATAAAAATTGCCTCTCCAGTTTGCCTTGCCACTGTACAAGCATTCAGGCCAAATCAGTCACAGCTCCAATGGAGAGATGATCATAGCAAAGAGATAGGAGGCAGAATACTACCCATCAACAGATTTATACTACAGTTGAATTTCTGGTGGCAACAGGCCCCTCAGTTAAAGAGTTTGATAAAAAGGAAAGAAAACCAGGTTTTATCCTTCCTCATGCTTTCCATTAATTGCCATTGACTCACTACCCCAACAACCCCCAGAAATCATGTCATTTCAGAGGGACTCTAGGTTTTTCCCCCCTCCAACAATTTTTATACTGAAAATACTACAGAAATTGAGGTGTCACAGTCGCAGAGTGATTCTCATAGCCCATCTCAGATGAGACAAGTCCTGGGTGAAAGATCTGCTCAAGCTAGTGATAGGGGCTCCTCGGAAAATCCCAGCAGGGCTGAACCTGCTCAAAGAATCACAGTCTCAGCTGTTTCTTCACTGCCAAAACAGGCTTCTCTATCATGCCTGACTTTTGTTGAGAGAGCCTTGCAAAGAAATTTCAACTTAAGTTGTGGAGAGAATTTCCAAGCTTGAAGGTCCTCTACATTGAAGGGAAAGTAGTCAGATCAGTTACTGCATCTTGGCAAATGAGATACTGGTCAAGATAAAGATCTACCAGACCTGTTAGCAGTTTTGACATTAATAGGCTAAAAATCTCTTTCCCTGTTTCCTAAATGGAACCTATCTTGGATTTTGACATGGCTCAGCACAAACCAGTTTGAGCTTTTAGCCAGAACATTTCTGAAGCTGCTATCTTGTAACATTTATCTTCATTGACTGGAGAATGTATTCAATGGAGAAAGTAAGTTTTTGGTAAATTATGTTTCTCCAAATTACATGCTTGATGACACTACCATAAATCCTCCCACACTTTCCCAACAATGCAAGCATCCTAGTTGATGCATTGTTCAGCGTGCAGCTGGTGAACATTTGGTTGACGGGTAATCAGCTGGCTGTTGTAAGGGGAGGTGATGGATAAGGATTTCTTCCCTTTGTTTATAAGGTATGAGCATGCAATTGACAAATTTATTGTATTATTGGGAGGCTGGTTTCAAGATGTAGCAGAGTTTATTATCTGTGCATTAATGTGATGAGTTAAATATTCTTAAAGAATCATAAGTTTTTAAAAAAATTTATTAGTTTTCAATTTTCTTGTAGAGCTCTTGTTTATTTCATTCACAGTAAAACCTACGTAACAATAAGATGAACTCAATTACAACTACAATTTAGCTGCAAGAATTGTATTATTTGGATCTAAATAGTTGTATATTCTTTGTGCTTCTTTCCTTTCTATTTTCTCAATATCCTGTATTGGGCTCTTTCAGAATTAAAGACAGGTTAGTGGAGTTGAGTGGCACTTACCTTATTTTAGTATAATGCATTCTACCTAGTCCAATAAAAATGAGATGGGATGTAGTCTTTGTTTAAAAATAAAATGCCTTACAACATCCCAACTTACATTTCATTCTGGAATAATGTTTGTACAAAACTTTTCACACATCACAAGTAATTTTGTAAATTAACATTCTCTTCTTTAATTTCTTAATGGTATCTTCATGTCATCCTACTTTTATAGACCCATGTCATAAAAGGTTAAGAGATTTATTTTTCAATTTCAACTACACATCCATTAAAAGAAAAAATGATAAAATAATTGGATTTGTATGTCATTTATGGTTGATCAATCAGAATGCAGCATTCCATTCATTGCATTGCATCATTATGGGTAGTCAGCACACCTATGACTGTGGGTCAGTTAAAGACAAGAAAATGGCTGGCATTACTCAGTGGTATAAATTAGGCAGACTGTAGTGTATGCATTATAAGTCATGTATTTGAGCTAATCAGTAATGTGTAGCATAGCATGTGAACTCATTTCAGTCAAAAAGTAAGTCATATGGCAGCATGGTCCCATGTTTTTCTAAAATAGCATTACATATGGACCTTACATAATCCTGATACACAAGAACGTTTAAGACCATGTGGTCACCATAAGGCACATTTAACTTAAGTGAGAAGAAAATAATAACATGTCTTCCAAATTGTCAGTAAGAATTGTCTTCTTTTAAAAAAAAAAAACTGGAGTCCATGATTTAGACTTGAATCAAAGGTAAACTCAGCATGCACATAGATACTCAGGTACTTGTTCGAGAGCTGCTGGTATACCTTGTTTTTTCACCATATCCCTATTTTGTTTTTTATTTTTTCCACTGAGGTACAAGTTTTTGGTGGATGTAAGAAAATGAGAAATAGGTGATGGAGGAGGCTACATTTACCGATATTATTTCTTCATCTTTCAGGATGATGCCCCAGACCCATACGGCTATGAGGAGACCATTTCTATTCCCATCTACTACAGCAGTGCCCGAGACCGCATAGTAACCCGAATGAATGTGCCATGTGGTGGAAACCAGAATGTGTGGCTGCAGTGTGGTGCTGCACTCTTCCTTAGGAATCTGTAATGCACTGTTCTCATCAGCATTTGGATGTATTGTGGAATTAAATCAGGACTTTATTGGACTGGAGTTAAATCAGGACTTTATTGGACTGAAGTGAGGAGTCATAGTATAGTACTGACTGATTTTTGGACTTTGGATTCGAGTTGAAGCTGCTCCTATAAAGAGATGTGATTTATTGGAATTCAAAATAAATTAAGTTTCAAGTTTCTATTTTTCCTTATTCAGTAAAATTAGCTAAATTGACCTGAGGTAAACTCAGTGTTATTTAATGTTCTGTTTTAGTGAATTTTTGTCAGTTTAGTATGGATTTGTTTTATGTCAAGAAACATGGAATTTTTTTATAGGATAGTAATTGTTTATATAAGTCATATGCCTTGAACGCTATATTCTAAAATGTTTGCTAATTGTATGTTATTTTTCTGTACATTTCAAGTTTTAGATTTTCTATTTATTTTATATGAAGCACAATACAATTTCGATAGATGTTGTTTAAGTTTGGTTTCAAATAATTGAAATTAAAATACGCAATATTTCAGAAATGTGAAGAAGAAGAAAATGTTTTTATTGTAGGTTATATAAGTTTTGTGACATGTATATTAAAATTTACTTGACATATGATTTAAACTTTGTTGAACTTTGGAATACAAAGATTTATGAATCTGTTTAAAAACATTTCAGTTTTGGGGATTATTATTTTTACTACTAATTGACTCATAATCTGTCCTTCTTTGTCCTAACTTTGCTGTGATTAATTTATAATAAAAGTTGTTGCCTCTCAGTTTGCGTTTCATTTTTCATTTAGTACTATTTTAATGCCTTACCGAATTAATGAGAAGGGAATCAATGTGATTGAGACAGTTGGATTATTATTGTCAGTTTGTCTTAACATACATTAAGTTCATATTGCAGATATTTCATTAGACTGGCTGATGGTAGTTGTTTAAGGGTAACTAGTCATGAAATGGCAGTTTTCAGATACAACAATTCAGGGTAACTAGTCATGAAATGGAAGTTTTCAGATACATCCATGTAGGGTAACTAGTCATGGCAGTTTTCAGATACAACCATGCAGGGTAACTAGTCATGGCAGTTTTCAGATACAGCCATGCAGGGTAACTAGTCATGGCAGTTTTCAGATACAACCATGCTGGGTAACTAGTCATGGCAGTTTTCAGATACAACCATGTAGGGTAACTAGTCATGGCAGTTTTCAGATACAACCATGCCGGGTAACTAGTCATGGCAGTTTTCAGATACAATCATGTAGGGTAACTAAGCATGGCAATTTTCAGATACATTAAAGTTTTTACATAACTTTGGTAAGATCTGAACTTTACATTGACTTGTGTACAGATCAGCTTATGAGTCTCACTTGTTCAAAGTTGTACAGATTAACTTGCAAGTCAAACCCACTCCATTGTTTACAGATCGGCTTGCAAGTGTTATCTGCAGATGTTTGATCCAATACATATCAGGGACTTTGAGATGTTTGATCCAATACATTACTTATCTCGTATGAATGAACCATCACTTTATTATCTCATATGGATGAACAATCATTTTATCTCATACAAATGAACTATGAACATCATATGAATGAACCATCACTTTATCTCATTTGAATGAACCATCACTTTTATCTCATACAAATAAACAATCACTATTATCTATGAATGAATCATCACTATCTTATAAGAATGAACCATCATTTTATCTCATATGAATGCACCATCACTTTCACATGAATCAACTATCACTTTACTTCATACGAATGAACCATCACTTTATCTCGTATAAATGAATCATCACTTTATCTCATAAGAATGAAACTGGCTTTTAGCAGTATATCAAACTATCCTCTGATCCATCTAGTCCTTTAAATGTGATAATATGTTTAACATTCTAGAATGGATATTGTTACTGGCTTCACCCACAAACCCTTTATCACCATGCACTCAATCTTGGTACCTCCAGAAAACCAATCTCCTTTGAACAAGAAGTGCTCAGTTATCTATGAACTCCAGTGTGATAATTGTGCAAAATACTACATTGGGGAACCATTAGAAGTCTTGAAACAAGAGTTAAAGAGCAGTTACATACCAACAGAAAATCCTTGACAGCAGATGGTGAACATTGCAAAGAATCAGCACATAATATGTCTTGGGATAACATCAGAGTACTTGTTAGAGGGAACAATACCCCAAGGAGGAAAGTAAGAGATGCTATTGAAATCATGGAGAGGGAGCCAGTGTTGTACTGTGATTCTGGAATTGGAACTTCCACCATCGTAGAGAAGGATTTTGTTACATGGTCAACATTTAGTTGATCACATGACACCAATCCAGAAGACATTCCTCTTATGAAGGCCTTGTGATAAGATCGCAAGCTAAGGAGTCATAACCTACAAAGGAAAGGTATCTATTCTCAGTTTTATGTTTAACATTCCAAATGTTAAAAGCACAATCTACCCATAAAATATGGTTAAAGTATTCTGTACTGATGGCTGCCTAGTAAAACTGGTATTAAGTATAATGAAAAGGAAGACAAAGCAGCCAAAGCTGCCCTGCTATCACCCTTTTCTGAATGGAATATTCCATATGCTGACTTTAAATACATAAATTACCATGTCCTATATAATTAACATTATGTATGTGCAATGAAAACTCCACCAACCAATGCATATCTCCTGAAGGGTGAATCTTGTCCAGATATATAACTTGTCAGAGTCCACTGACAACAGAATACATTCTTGTCAAGATGTATCACTTGTCAGGGTCCATTGAAAATAGAATACATTCTTGTCAAGATGTATAACTTGTCAGAGTCCATTGACAATAGAATGCATTATGGCCAAGATGTATAACTTGTTCAAGTCCACTGACAATAGAATACATTCTTGTCAAGATGTATAACTTGTCAGGGTCGATTGACAGTAGAATACATTCTTGTCCAAATGTATCAGTAGAGAGTAGATGCTGTTGTTGTTGTAGGGTCTAACGCGATTTTTCAACACAAGATAGGCTATACATGGCAACCAGTATAACTGGTGGAGGAAGAACCCTGGAAAACCCCGGCAAGAACCACCGACCTATGAGAAGCTACTGGCAGGATTTCTCACATACCCACGTTAGCTGAGCCTGAGACTTGAACCCACACAGACAGAGGCGAGATGGCAGTTATCCAGAACGGTGAGCGCTTTAGACCACTTGGCAACTCGGGGCCCCAGAGAGTAGATGCATGTTTTAAATGAATGCAAATGAATATAAATTTAGACCTGTATTTTAAGGATTTTATATTTTTTTGCCTTTAGCTTTTTATACCTTTAAAAGAATTTTTACATTTACCTTCATATACCTTTTAAAGAACATCTTTACCATTTATCTTATTTGGCTACATGTTTACATTTATGTGGAAGGGTTTCTCTTCCTAAAGATTTTTCAATTTACACTTTTATTTCTGAAACTCAACTTTTTATCAGCAGTAACATTAATGGCAAAGCATTATGCATATAAGATTTACTTCAGTGGAATATAGATGTGTTGCAATAGTTCAAAGCCATCAAGTCTGAGCAGGCAACTAGTCTGAAAAATGTACGTATGATCACAAGAGTATGAAAAGCAAGCCACTTTCTCCCTTTAACTACATTACTACTTAATACCTGCTCAACAATTACAAGAATATTCCAGCCTTAAATTAGAAAAGTTTATCTACATCTCCAATGAATGTTTTAGAAAACATGTTTCTTTCATTCCTAAGCATTTATTGACCGTTTCATTCATAGCACCTGCCACTGACACTGACATACCATTTCAGTCATAGCACCTGCCACTGACATACCATTTCAGTCATAGCACCTGCCACTGACATGCAGCTCAGTATACACATTTTTGCTACAATATGTATAGCATCCTGACATGGTCAGCTAGAAAATTTGATTTTCATATATGCAAATCTACAAGCGATCATATTCAATATTTAGTGAATATTGTAACTTTCTAAGTTTAAAATTATAAGATTCTTGCCCACTTGAATATTGAGCAGTGAGACCCAGATTATTATGGCAATAAATAGATTCCACTCAATATTGAAATTCAGAATCAAGAATCACTGCCACTGCATTGAAGTCTAATTGGACTATTTAGGCTGGTTTTCTTCTTTTTGTTTATTAAACAGTATTTTATGATTACTGATAAAATCTTGAGATAAATTTAATCATCAAAAAATAATCTGAAAGCATGTTTTTTTCTAATTCTACCTGTAATGATAGCAAATGCTATTTGCATTATGGAGGAATGTCAGATGTCTTCTTATTTTTGATTGGCTGTTCAGGAGTTATCTAATACAGTTCGGCACATGCTGTGATGTCATGGAAGCTTACAGAAAGCCTGTTGTACTAGCATGGATATTCCCACCAGCTGGCGCTGTTAGTTGATTATGTAAATGATGGTTGCTAAGTACCAGAGGCATCAAAAAATATTTGTACACATATGGGAGGGACATAAAAATGCTTACATTGAATAAAGTAGAAGTGAAGTAACTTGCTTGCATTGAAATGAGGTAGGGGCATCTGAATGTGCTTGTATGCGGGAAAGGGTTAAATAGATTGGACCCTATGCTATTTTAGAAAGCTAATGTTTGTTTGTGTACAATGCATAGTCAAAATGACATAGAGGATCTTTATAACATTTTATTCTGCCTACTACAAAGTGGTAGGTACTGTAACATACCAATTTTGAACAAAGTAGATCTACTCAGTCAAACAATCTGATTTGGGGATTTTGATACTTAGCTTTTTTGACTGTGAGTTTCATGAGACAAGAACTGTCCGATGATCCTTGCAAAATTAAGAATGTTACAGTCACTATCACAGAGGTTGAAATGTTTACTTTAACATGACATACTTCCCTACTGTCAAGGGAATAAATAAAGGAAAACAATTTTTTATTTTCAAACTTTAATTCCTGATTGTTAAATAGCAATTCATCCAAATAAATTATCACAGAACAGACTCCAAATATATGATTAATTATATCGGCAGTAAAGGATTCTAATAATTTTCAACAAGTTCACAACAATGCAATTTAATCTAGACCTACAAGAAATACACATCATACATATTTCATGGACAGTTTTTTTCTTGATTTAAAATAAAGAAATCAAAAGTGTTACTCACACTTCATGATCAGAGCTGTAACATGTTTAAAATATATACATAGAGTCGGGTATTGACATCCATGCTGTATGATGATACATATCACAGTAATTGTCTTCAATACACATTGCTACAGTACTGAATACATGTAAATAAACTCTAAAATATTACATGGCTTGCATTGTGGCATAAATCTATGCTGAATTCCTGGATTGAACTGAAAAGAAGCTTTTTCTTTTCTTTCTATTCTTTATGAGCTTACTGAACACTGTCCAGAAATGTGGAAAAGATATTAACTTTTTATTATGCACCTTAAGTGTAGTTAAATTAATACTAAATCTATGGACCACTCTGGTGGTCTAAGTGGTTAGAGCATCCGCCTGGGATGCGGAAGGTCACAGGTTCAAACCCCAGCTGGGTCATACCAAAGACTTATTTTAAAAAAATGGTATTTTGCAGTTGTCTCACTTGCTTGATGCTCAGCATTATGAGGTTAGTGTTAGGACAGGTCAGCCTGGTGTAAGTATGACTGGGTAGGGCATGATGTTACTTGTCTGCAGCATGATGCCTCGGTGCTAGACATCACTATAAACTGCCACACTGCAGACACTGTAGTGATATGACCGACAAAGTGTTGAAGCTACGTTAAAAATCCAAATCACACACACTAAATCTATAAGTTACCTATACACTTGTGTACAAGTCCAACTGCAAATAAAATAGACCATAGGCTGCCATCACTTAATGCACTGGCATGTCAGGGTCTGTGGTGTTTGTTCTACTAATTACTGCATAGACCCAGATCTGCCAGCTATTATGCAACTGCAGATCTGGGTCTATGAAGTTTGCAGTTGGACTTGACTTGTAAATGAGTGTATACGATAAGCATAAAAATGCATACAGTTCCCTGATGGACAAAAACTCTACTTACTGGAACAAACCAAAATCATATATATATATACAGAATTCTTTGAAAATAACTTCAAATCTCTGGAGGATGAAGAACTGTGATCTTGTGACAGACTAAAATTCTTTATAAAGTACAAATAAAAATGAAACGGTGAAGGAGTTACTGAGGTAAAACACATAGACAGTTTTCAACATGGTTCTTCTTGTTGATTTCAGTTTATGTCTATACTCACTTATATGATGGTCCAAGTTCAAACAATACAGGCTGATCTGCTATCACATAATGCATCGACAGATCAGGGTCTATGTTTTTTCTTCTACTGATTAGTCTTAATAAACCACATAGACCCAGATCTGGTGGTGCAATATGTGATGGCATAAATGGGTTTATGCAGTTTGCAGTTGGATTCAACTTATAAGCAAGTATATACAGTACTGCAGAAAGACAACAAGAAAATGTTTATTTTTGTACTGTTTATATAACTTTGTTTATGGCTCATTTTATTGCCATTCTACAATGCCAATATGAGTATCATGAGACAGTGAAAATATAGTGATTTATCACTGTATTATTGATACAGAACCACCCCAAGTGTAAACAGATTTCATTAAGTACATGTACATTTAAGTACTATAATTTGGTTAACACATCAAAATTTTAAATGCAATTTTGACTCTCAACAGCCCAATACTGCCAATTTAATTTATAATTTATTTTGTTAAATGCAATAATTAGTTTACTTTTACTTGCCATGTACAACAGAATAATACAACTCATAAATTAAGAGATTTCTTTTAAACTTCTGCCCACACATTGGATTGTCAATAGAAATTTGGTAACTTTGTAACGGTTTGAGGTTTAAACAAAATGTTTACAAAACTGACACATTTAATCTCATATAAAATACAATTCTGACACATTTAATCTATAAAAATACAATCTGATAATTTTTCTTTTCTATCAAAAAGAGCTAAGGGTGAGTTAAACTGAAATCAATCCTGCTTTGACAACTTACTCATAATAAGAAATTTATACGATTCATACAAAAAAAAGGTTTAAAAAAATATTTTTCATATAGCATCTATTAGAATAATAAACTATTTCTCTTGTGCAAGACCTAGATTCTTAGACCTGAAATAATGTATGCAATCAGCATCAATGATTTTGTATGAAATTTTTGTATGAATTTTTTGTATGAATTTTTGTATAAAAATTTTTGTATGAATTTTTGTATAAAAAAATATGGTCAATAAGCATGTTATAAATAATTAAATTCACTTTGAAGCCTGAAATGACATATGCCAGGCAAAGTTTAGAAATATCCTTTCCTGGTAAATATACCTCTAGTACACCTAAATGCTGTAAAGTTTTGGAATTAAAATATACTGTATCTATATGTGTCAGATAGATAAAGGAGAAAACTAATCAAATATGATGTTCAGAATGGTAACTTTCAAGATAATGGAATAATTACATGTAATATTAATACATGCATGATTTACTTTGGCACTATTACAGGTGTATAACAATGTTCTAGGTATACATGTATTCTAAAATTTCTTGTTAATTCAACCTTCCTGAAAAGAAACTCTCAACACTAGCTCAGCACTAGACTGGCACTAGCCTAGCACTAGACCGGCATTAATGTAATAATGCTGTGATTTAAAAAAAAGAAACAAAATGCACATGACATGCTTGTAAGATGTTACTGATTCCAAGATTGCCCATAAAAGGATCTATTTTCGTTTGGACCATCATTGCTCTTTGCACCATCATTTAACTCTTTGGACCATCATTACTCTTTCAATACTATTAAGGAGTCTACACCTTCATTTGACGATTCATTTATAAAAAGTACATACCATAAATAGATATAATTCAGATCATATTCAATTTGCATGCTGTCCAAACTTGGCTACCACATCAGGACTGTATTTAATAAAAGGCTTTAGTTCATCTGTCATTGTGATGGGTCTTTTGTATGACCTACTCTTCTGGTGTGGCTGTCCTACTGCGCTGTCCATGTGTTTTAGACTAGCCCGAATGTGTTCAAGGTGAGGTAACTTGCTATCAAAATGATAGAGGTCAGGACTGTTTGTTGTCAGTCGATGACTGCTGTTGGAATACTGTGTTTGGGTGCGCAACAAGGGAGATAATGATGCAGGTGGCATAAATTTGCCTCCACTCACGGCCAAGACTGGATGCCGCCTTCCTTTTTTTTCTACTAGAAGTTTATGAGCAACAGATCCTCTGCAAATTTTTTCTTTATTGAATGATGTCTGTTGTTTCATTTTTTTCCCATTTCGTTCTAGTTTTGGTCTGATGCACAAACTTCCTGTAGATTCCTGCCCCTCCAACCAAACCAAGTCCTCGTGAATATTATCATCAAACTTACTTAAAATAGTGCTTTTATCCAGCAATACCATTTGCCTGGTGGAAGGTCTGGAAGAAACAGACATCTTTGTCATCTGGGATGACACACTACGATTATCTGTTGCAGGTCTCTCCATTTTCTCAGATGAAATCCCTCTTCTCCGGCCAGCTATCATTTGGGCCCTGCGCTGCCTCTCACTTGCCCCCGACAAACTTCCTATATGAGTGTCTGATAAACTTTTGGTGTCATCTGTTTTGGATACTGGATTGATTTTGATTGGCTCAAAGTAGACATTACCATGGTAACCTTGCCATGCCTGGAATTAAAAATAAACTGAACTTGATTTGTGTTTTTACAACTCATAAGCCCCTAATACAGCCAATGAAGAAAAAAAAACTAAAAGAAGTAAATAATATCCAAATTTACTATTGGCTGCAAAATTCATCTATGTCGCATAGAATATTAGTCTGGTTATCTACATATACATATCTAATGACCTAGGTCAAAGGTCAAACCATTTCTAAGCTTCCATGGTTTTCCCTAAATAAGACTAATCCAAACAATAACCACTCAAAATGACAGACACTTTTCAGTTTAAAAAAATATCTGAATACAGATCAGCGTCATCCAAACAATCTTAAAGACCTTAATGTTAGAATGCTTTCTGTCAAATTTGGTGTAATTCTGTTTAATTGCTTTTGAGAAGATTAAAAGTAAGTTTTATATTTTTAGTAATGGTGGCAATACTTGATATTGGATCAGCATTAATTTGAAAGAGTTTCATACCAGGCTACTACCTCATACTTGGTCAAATGTTGATGGTGGACTGGTATCATGTGAACAAATTTGAAAGACTTTCATGTCTGGATGATTTCCTTTAAGTTTGGTCAAAAATTGTGTTGAGCAGTGTTTGAGAAGAAGTCATGGAAATGTTTTTTTATTTTTAATAATGGAGGACACACCTGGTTACAGATTGGCATCAAATCAAACAATTTAAAGCACTTTAATGGATGAAGGACAATAAGTCAATGTTGTTGTATGGGTAGGTGAGCTGATAATTTTTTTTTAAATATTGCTAAGTGAATTGCAAATATAATAATCTACCTAATGCATATGAATAAACATTCAAAATTTCCAAAGTTTTAGGTCCAAAAAAGTGGCAAATTCTATTTCAAACTTATTTTGAAAAATCACTAAAACACCTAAAAATCTAATCAGGACATCATCATCATCATCATCTTTCCAATCACAAACAATTAGACTCTGGTAATTGTATAATTATCCAATGTAATTATTCCATATTTTTAATCATATACATTCCTTGTCACTAATGCCATTATAAATCTTTCTAAAAATGAATTTCTTGGCTTTTGTGGTGGAACCATGGAAGCTCTGTGGATTAATGCTGGGCTCATAACTAGGAGGGTACAAGTTCAAACCCTGTTGACTGCAGTGTTAATTAGGCAAAGTAATTTTTTAAAACTTGTCTGGGCATGCATAACTGCTAGAACAGAACATGTCACATGAATAACACGATTTTTACTCCTAACCCTCCCCCCAATAGTTTTAAAAAAAATATCATTATGTTCAGTAATCTTAGAAATAATCATGAATGAGAGACCTTTCCTGACACTATGATAGATGCCTGTAACATGTACAAACAGTAAATAATCATGCTCAATGACCTTTCATTACACTATGATAGACGCCTGTAACTTATACAAACAGTAAACAATCATGCTTAATGCCTTTTCCTGACACTATGATAGATGCCTGTAACTTATACAAACAGTAAACAATCATGCTTAATGCCTTTTCCTGACACTATGATAGATGCCTGTAACTTATACAAACAGTAAACAATCATGCTTAATGCCCTTTCCTGACACTATGACAGATGCCTGTAACCTGTACAAACAGTACATAATTATGCTTAATGCCCTTGGAAAACTGTCACCTTGGGGCACTTTATACAGCTGATGTCAAAGAGATGTTTAAAAGATAAGTCACTCTGAGATAACTACCTTTGCCCAGATTAGGCCTACTGACAATAGCTAAGGTGATATTGTGTTAAACATTTGTGGGAGAAATAATTAGACTAATATACATATAGGTAAGGAAAACAAAATGGAAAAAAACTCAGCTCGTTTCAAATTAGTAAATTTAAGAGATGTATGTTGAAAGAAAAGTTGTATTACTCTTCACTGGGGAGCCCCGAGTGGCTGAGTGGTCTAAAGCGCTCACCGTTACGGATCACTGCCATCTCACCTCTGTCTGCGTGAGTTCGAGTCTCAGGCTCGGCTAACGTGGGTACGTGAGAAAGCCTGCCAGTAGCTTCTCGTGGGTCGGTGGTTCTTCCCGGGGTTTTCCATGGTTCTTCCTCCACCAATTATACTGGCTGCCATGTATAACCTATCTTGTGATGAAAAATGGCATTAAACCCTACAACAACAACAACAACAACTCTTCATTGCTTTGAATGATAATGATCAAGCTGCCACAATTTAGTAGTAAAGTTCACAATTGTTAATACCTTTATCTAATTGTTTATCAAACAGTTTAGCTGGCAGATGAATGCACATTTTGCATGGATACCTTGCTTAATTTATGCAGTATTGATAATGCCCTGGAACTTAAGTTATGTCCAGTTACTCTAGGTGCACAGTACATTGTTTTTTGTGCTGCATGACTTGCATGAAGAAGAGTTAGCACATAAAGAGCTGACTTGTACAACTAGGCATTCTTGCTGCCTTATTCCTTGAGGCAAAAGCAATACAGGCATTTACCAATTTTTCAATCACGTAGAGATTAATAATGAGCTAACTGTGAATATACCTTCACATTTATTATATTTTTATTTCTTGCAATTTTAATACATTAATATTTTTTAAAAATTAAGTCCTTAGTTAGAGGTCATCCATTTAGTATGTACGCATGGAGGGGGTAATCCAAATGCATATGCTTGCGTATGGGCGGTCTAGTGATAATGTATGTACATATAGAAAATGGGGGGGGGATGAAACCTTGACAATAATTTGTCTAACATGTAACCTGTTCGACTGGGTTCAGTTGGTGTTTTAATTTTAGCGTACACTAGACAAACTGTTTAAAGTTACGCAGCATATTTCTTAAATGCAGCCAGACATTCAATGTTGGTAGACTGTTTTATTAAAGACATTAATATTATTAATCCTTTATGGTTTCTGCGTGGATTAAATATAGGCAGTTCTATAGAAATTGGGTGTGTGTGCATCAAGCGTATGTACACAGGTGGGTGGATTTAAAAAAGTATGCATGTGTACAGGGAGGGCGGAGGGTTCAAGCTTTATCAGATTTTTGCGTACGTATTAAAGTGATGTCCCCTTTATGACAGTTTTAGTGTTAAAGAGGTATTGTTACACATGTGATTGAATAATGTGTATCATGTAAAATACCTCTGTTATACAGATTGCAAAATAGTTTTTTAATGTATCACTAATACCTGTAGTGAGCTGAAGTAATCCATTTATAATCTTAGATTTTTACTGTATATATTTGTGATTCGAGAAAAGAATTACTATATAATTGTAACAAATGACTCACCTATTAATTATACTGATGTTATGAATTACTGTAGGGATCATTATGAACGAGTTAGTACTTAATTAAACTAAATAGTTTATTCATTGTAGGTGGCTTGCTAGCTTGGTTATTAGTGTTTATTTGCAGGTGGCTTGCTAGCTTGGTTATTAGTGTTTATTTGCAGGTGGCTTGCTAGCTTGGTTATCAGTGTTTATTCGCAAGTGGCTTGCTAGCTTGGTTATCAGTGTTTATTCACAGGTGGCTTGCTAGCTTGGTTATCAGTGTTTATTTGCAGGTGGCTTGCTAGCTTGGTTATCAGTGTTTATTCGCAAGTGGCTTGCTAGCTTGGTTATCAGTGTTTATTCACAGGTGGCTTGCTAGCTTGGTTATCAGTGTTTATTTGCAAGTGGCTTGCTAGCTTGGTTATCAGTGTTTATTTGCAAGTGGCTTGCTAGCTTGGTTATTAGTGTTTATTTGCAAGTGGCTTGCTAGCTTGGTTATCAGTGTTTATTTGCAAGTGGCTTGCTAGCTTGGTTATCAGTGTTTATTTGCAAGTGGCTTGCTAGCTTGGTTATCAGAGTACCGGGATGCTGCTTTTGTAAACCCAGACAGCCTATCTGTTGTACTAAGCTATGTTGTACTGGACAAGCAAGAAAGAAGTATCAAGCAAAGAATGTATTCCACTGTGTAATGGACTTTGAAGACAGAAAGTTGATATATTTTTTTATATTTAATGTATGCATGGTGTGATTATGTAAATATGCACAAGTAATCATGTGTGTATGTGTTGATGACATATGACCATGCTAAGTCTTGCAACTTAAATTTCTCTTTGAAAATGTATTAAATGCTTCAAAGAAAACATGTTTTATTTTATGTTTTATTCAAATTTGAATTTCCAGTCATTTTTCTCAAGGCTTATATGAGTAGATAATGTATTCCCAATTGTATCTTTCTCGGGGAGGGGGGACATAATGCATGCAGTGACCCCCTTTGATACCTCAAAAATCCCCCAACAGTGAGTGTCAGGGAAGTAGGGAGGTATGGGCATGAAATAATTTTCATGTGTTCATGTGCCACAAAAAAACAAAATCAAAAACAAGCAAATTCCAAGAATAGCTATACCATGCTTTTTGTTAGCATCACCAATGTCAAGCTGCCGTTACTAATCTAATTAGGGGTTATCATGAAGAAACAAAAGATACTCGATAAACAATTACACAGAAGACTGACAGTCAAATTTAGCTCATCGCCATAAGGCTACATACAAAATCAGGGTAAAATCCAGCATTAATCATAGGAGTTACTGTACTAAAACAAAAGTGGGTAGGTCTGGCATCCCAGATTGATAATTATAATGAATTCGTCTAAATGAAGACATTCAGTATCTCATTAATATCTATATCCTTACCATAAAAAATCAAGACAGCTATTGTGCAGAATAAAAAAGGGATGGGTCTGAAAATCATGGGTTACGACTCTACCCAACAATTATTCAGAATGCAGACCATCAAAGTGCAAAAAGGTTTTATTAAAATCCAACTGTAAACCAAATCTGGCTCACATTTACTATTAGTAATTAAGGAAGTTATAATGAGCCAAAATGAAGATGGTTGGGCTAGACAATCTGGGGATAAAATTCTGCTACAAGACGTAGAATTATGAGAATGGAATTCATGCAGCATCTCATCAGTATCCCACAGCAAAACCAAATTTGCTTGAAATCTGATATTAATTCAGGAAGGTATCATACAGATGATGAAGTGGGACGGACAGACAAACAGGACCAGATTAATGTACCCCCTTTTCTATGTAAAACAGGGAACAAAAAGCACTTATTTACATGGTACCTTTAGAGGCTCCATAGGGATGGGTCTATTCTGGTTAATGTAGAAGTACTTGGGCACCTGTACCCCAAATGATGACTCCTTCAGAGGCGAATCTAATCCCTGGCCGATACTCGTACAGCGTGCAGTCAGGAGGGTCATTGCTTGGTGAAACATTGCCTCCTTTGTTTCAGCAGCCAAGCGGGAGGCATTCCTGAAAAACAAGGAAGAAATTTTGTTTTATTTGTAAAAGCATCCTAACATTTTCTTTTTCATAGTTCCAGCCAATCTGGCAAAGCAGAACATATACTTTCATAACATTTTGTGATTCTGCCTTAGCTTGAACATGTAAATCATTCAACATTATTTTAGAAAGGTAAATGTGATGACAGATAAATGATAAATGGATACATGATCAAAAAGATAATAATAATAATAATAATTTTTTAAAAGCATTGATAATAAGCCACATGTATATATAGACATAATAAACATACAGTTCTGAAAATCATCATTTTTCCTTTCTTTGTCTTCTTCCTCTGATGATGATCATTATTTTTATCATCATCATTTTATGAAAATTATAATTTCTCCTTTCTTTGTCTTCTTCCTCTAATTTATATTATTATTATTATTATTTTATGAAAATCGTCATTTCTCCTTTCTTCATCTTTTTCTTATTGTTATTATTATTTTTATTATTATTATTATTATTATTATTATTGCTATGATATTGCAAACTGCTGTGTTTATTACTGATACACAAATCAACAAAGTTGAAATCAAATGTATACTATAACCTTTTAATCTAAGTCATCACAAGTTATCATCATGAAGGAATTGTTACACCTTTGATACCAACACATTTACAAACCTGTGATACCAACAATTTTAATGTAACTTTGTTGTAATCTGAGGATACTTTTTGTGAAATTAATGCCAAGTACCAACTAAGTTAATGAACAAAGATTATTTCACATAAAAGTGATTTTTTTTATCCTTCAACAGTTTATACATGCATGCTGACACTGTCATTGAATGATAAAACATAACGACTTACGACTGTTTTCATGCCATTTTTTATGCAAGTGTGTCGTCTGAAAAATTTATTACTATTACATACAAATTCTGACAGTAATTATGTCAGTATAAATTGTTGCTACATATATGTCAAACATCGCCATAAATATTTTGGAAAACTGATGAATCTGGATAGAATGTTTCTCAGTTACATTGTTTTAAAAATCCCAATCCCCTGTGACATATAAATAATCTTTACACTAAATGAAAAAGTGAATATGTCCATGTACTGATTTATATATATAAATTGTTAACTCAGCAGGAAATGGGTAATATATTCATACTTGATACCTTCAGTCACTTCCACATTATCATCATGTATACTCTTTAGATAGGTACATTATACTTTCAAAGTACATGTATGATGTACCTACCAAAAGAACATCCATGATTATCATGGGGAAAAATGCTTGCAGGAACAAAGCTTGAATACATTACTGATTTCATGCTATTTGGAAAAGAACTTAAATCAGTTCTACATAGTTACTCTTTTGTGACTTTGGAAAATATATTTGGATACAAGTTGTCTGGAAACTTAATTTACTTTGCTAATATACAATACAAACTTGTTTATGTATGAGTGAATGAATGGCTATTGAAGTTTCCTGCCTGCATATGTTTAATGGTGTAATTTACCATCCATAACTGGTGATTAAGATATATTTTAAAACTGTGATCCTTATCTGTTATGCAGAAATCATAAGAGTGTTATAACTGGTGGAAATACAAAAGTATGCTTGTTAATATTTTTATTCCTTCAGCTATACAGACAATATTGTGAAAATTAATAAAAACTGATCATATCATTGCATAATCGAATGACAGATCATGTTACCTGGTTGTTGGAATTCATCTGAATTTAACAATTAAAAAATGCTTCATTATAATAATAATAATAATAATAATAATAATAATAATAATGAGGACTTTGTATAGCGCCTAATCTTTAGAAGCTCTAAGCACTTCATAACATTAGACAACACCTATAAGACAAAAAACACATAATGATATGATTACAAAAACAAACACCATGAAATTAGAAAACATAAAAAACATGCTGAGAATATTTAAGGTAGGAAACATTATTAGGTCTTTAAGTTTGTTCTTGCAGTTGAAATAAGTGAGTTTTGAGAGCACTCTTGAATGGGATCACTGTGTCTTTGTGTCTAAATTCATTGGGCAATTCATTCCATGTTGCTGGGCCCTGGTATGCAAAAGAACGTTGTCCATATGACTTTGTTTTCATAGTGGGAATAATGTAGTATACGATTGTCAGAAGAGGAGTGTAAGTATCTTGCTGGTGTGTACACATGGGTGAGGTCGGATAGGTATGTTGGACTAGAGTCCGACAGTGAAACGTAGTACTGAGAACAAATTTTGCGTTTGATTCTGGATCGAAATGGATAGCCAGTGTAGGGTACAGAGCAGCGTGGAGGTGTGCTCTGATCGTGGTACTCTAAGTATGATCCGAGCAGCTGTGTTTTGAACATTTTGAAGTTTCTGGAGCAGATATTGAGATGAACCAGACAGAATTGAGTTACAATCAGTGACACAAGGTCATAAAAGTAGCAAATTATACAAATATTAAAATTTCTTGAAAAGCTTTACATGTCAGCATTATGGCCACCATCAACAAAGTTTAAAAGTTTACAGATAAACATTTTGGTTGGTTGGTTGGTTGGGGGGACCTGTTTATATTTGGTAACCAGAAATATACTAATGAGGGGGGTTGGGAGGGGGGACAGAGGTCTTGGGACACCAATAAACCCTTTTGGCCATCATTGTCACCCTGGGTGCCCTAAATTACCCCTAGTATGCCACTGTTGGTAATTTAGGCATTGTGAAATCTAGTTACACACTGTGATATAATATATTCACTGACAATGAAATTTAATGGAACATAAAATTAAAATGTTACCAACATACAAATATGTAATGAAGATACCATGCCAACATCAATGTTTCTTTCCAATTACAAACCTAAATTTGTAAGTATTTATTTGGCATTACCAATTTGTTTAAAAGGTTAATTTCAGAAAAATGTTCTCGACAATAAAAGAAATAACTTGATAAATTAATAACAGAAATAACTCAATAAATCCTCAGATTATGTTTCTGAATAACTTTTACTACCATCTTTACAGATATTATTAGAAAACTAGTTGTACTACTTGTAGAAAACAGAACTATTAACTGAATTGTGTCACCCCTCCCATATATCCAAACTATCACAAACTTCATTGAATTGTCACCCCCCCCCACTACATTCAGAAAAGAATGATTCATTGAATTCTGTCACACATGCACACCTCCTATACAAACTTAAATAATATATATATATATATATATATATATATATATATATATATATATATATATATATATATATAATGTTAGAATATGTTTGAGTAAAGTCTGCACCTTCTTGCAGCCCAAACTGTATTACATCCTGTGTGACACACAGTTTACACCTTCTTGCAGCCCAAACTGTATCACATCCTGTGTGACACACAAAGTTTACACCTTCTTGTAGGCAAACTGTATCACACACCATGTGATACACAAATTTACACTTTTAGGCAGCCCAAAATTGTACCACAGACTGTTTGGTACACAAATTATACACCTTCTTGTGACCCAAAAATGCTTCACAAACTGTGTGACACACACACACCTTCTTGCAACCCAAAACTGAATCACATAAAATTTAGCTAAAATACAATAAAACTAAAAGAATAGAAATATGAAACTTGTGGCATGTTGTACCCATGTTTATTATCGTTTATTATTCATTATTATTAAATGAAAGTAATGGGTCAGTGTTTTATAATAAACCCAACATCTTGCAAAAGATGGGCATTGTTTTGTAACTGATCTCTCAATAGACAAGCATTTTATCATAGATCTATCATGACTATTTTAATACTAGATGCCTTATTAAAAAGATATGATAACAATGGACAGACCCCAAATGATGTAATCAACAGCCATATTTGTAATATGCTGGCAGATTTACCACTGAGTTAATATGGTGTTTGGAACTTGAAGTAAATTCAGTGAATCTCAAGATACTGTCACAAAATCTACATAAACAGAACGCAAATCAGGCTTTCAGATAGTATCTATATTTGTTTTTAATAAGTTGATTTTGCTTTAGTGCGCCTTGTTCAAAATGGTCAGTTTTGGTAGTTGCATATAGGAGAAACTGCCAGTTTGCCCACCATGCAGGTTAAATTAGCAGAAAATTCTTTGGTATTGATCTTATCAGGAAGTGTCTATAGAAGGACAAGTAGGGGATCACAGAGTAAACCCAAGTTGAATATCATGAATCTGAAGAGAACACTTGTTGAGGTCTAATTTGTTTTATGTGTTTTCATCCAAAAACAGAAAACATCTTGAAAATAAAAAATAAAATCATTACAATGGGTTCTTTTTAAAATAAAGGCAGCTAAACCACTGAAAAATATATATTTGTACCTACCTCTGATGAAGAGAGTTGTGGCATGTACTAGAGTGCATGTTTTACTTTTCTTGTTCCCAACAACTGCATGAATATTAACTCCAAGGAACAAATGTAAAGGCTTTCTTCACCACATTCTGTCTTTTTCAAGTAATCAAGGGAGAGCAAACTTCAATTCATTAATTGACTAATGGTGGTCTTAAAAACCTCTATACAAAAAATATACTTCTGTTACACACAATGTGTGACAACTTTCTCACATAAAATGTTTAGTTTGCAAACAGATCTATATGTACCCAGGTTATTGTATCAAACTGAGGCATTGATTTTCTTTCACTGGTCAAACAAAACAGGTGTTAATGATTTCCTTAAATCAACACCATTTTTCCTATGAAACTCACCTTTTATCAAACAAATTTTAAAGTTCAGAAAATAACAGCATGGACTGTATGGTAAGTAAACATGTAGTAAAATGAGCTTTGAAATTGTCTTCATTGTATAAATTTTGTATTGCGTCTTATAACTGACTGTACAAGTTTAAGCATAGAAAGTATGCATGAACCAAAGCTAGCTTAGCATAATATAATCTACTATTGGTTATATTGTTAATTTTGTATCTTTTCTTTAAGTTCAAAAACATCTTAAATAATAATAATAATAATAATAATAATAATAATAATAGTAATAGTAATATTATTATTATTATTATTATCATTATTAACAACTATTATTGTTGCTGTAAATTCATTTTTTGTGTGGGTATCATTTGCCATTAAAAAGAAAATTTGCTTTTGGTTGATGCTTAAATTCCTTTATATTCCAGATAACTGTGTATAGGGGTCTATATGTTGTCCCTTTTTATCTAGTCTTCCGATTCATGCTTGGTAGAAACCTTGAGATCCAGAAAGACTTTAAGTACAATAATGATAATAATAATAATAATAATAATAATAATAATAATAATATTATTATTATTATTATTATTATTATTATTATTGATGATGATGATGATGATGAAAATGATGATGATGATAGAGCTAAAAGTCTTTCCATAAGAATCACAGAATCCCTAAATTTACAAATGTTGCCACAAATTACTTAAGTTTTTGGATAGATGTAATACAGTTTTTGGATAGATGTAATACAGTTTTCAGATAGATGTAATACAATTTTCGGATAGATGTAATACAGTTTTATTTTATCATCTTACCATGTGCATAACTTTCTGACCTACTGTTAACACCGCTCCGGTGACCTGGTGGTTAGAGCATCCACCTTGGATGCGGGAGGTTGTGTGTTTGATCCCTGGTCGAGTCACACCAAAGACTTACAAAAATGGTACTAACAGCTGCCTCGCTTGGCGCTCAGCATTAAGAGGTTAGTGTTAGGACTGGTCGGCCTGGTGTCAGGATAATGTGACTGGGTGGGACATCATGCTACATGTCTGCAGCATGATAAACTGTCACACTGCAGACATCGTATCGCTATGACTGAAAAATTGTTAAAAGCTACATTCAAAATCCAAATCACACACACACACACTGACCTAATGTTGAAATATATCTGGCAATTTACTGTACAAACCTGTATCTGGCCAGTCACAGAACATCCCTAGATCTGCCCAAGCACAGTATACATACCTATATCTGTCCACTAACAGTACATACTTGTATCTGGCCACTCACAGTATATACCTATGTCTGTCCACTCACAGAACATACCTATATCTGTCCACGCGCATTACACACCAATATCTGGCCACTCACAGGACATACCTATATCTGTCCACTCACAGTACACACCAATAACTGGCCACTCATAGTACATACCTATACCTGGCCACTCACAGTACATACCTATATCTGTCCACGCGCATTACACACCAATATCTGGCCACTCACAGGACATACATATATCTGTCCACTCACAATACACACTAATATCTGGCCACTCATAGTACATACCTATATCTGTCCACTCACAGTACACACCAATAACTGGCCACTCATAGTACATACCTATACCTGGCCACTCACAGTACATACCTATATCTGGCCACTCACAGGACATTCAGTTACAAGTTCTCTCAGCAGTTTACAAGTGGCACTTTGAAAATAGGGTAGGCATACTTTATGTTCTAAAAGGTGAAAGGAGTAAGGAAGATTGCACACATTTTTCATTTGTATACTTGTCACCTTCTTTCAGCTAAGACTATTTATCTAGATACCAGTAATTGAATCATCCATCACTGTTAAGACTATTTATCTAGATACCAGTAATTGAATCATCCATCACTGTTAAAAAGAATTTAGAAAGTAATTTTACATCTTATCAATTGCATGTCATTTACTAATTTTCTTTCATTCTCAGTTTAATACCAAGCAAAACCTTTTTTTCAAAGACATTAATGACAGTTCTTGATATCTACAAGATAGTGACAGATAACCAAATTCAATAAAATACTGTACTAGGTACTGAAATGTCCTGAATTAAAAGTCTACTACTGTATTTACCCATGTGTTTATATTCTAAATTCACTGCTGTATTTAAATAATCATGTACCATATGTACCCATATCTCTGTAATTTTAATGTTTAAACTCTACATGTGTGCCTGTGACTTTAGTAATTCATACATATACTGAAATATACATGCAGCATTGTGTGTGTGTGTGTGTGTGTGTGTGTGTGTGTGAGAGAGAGAGAGAGAGATTATGGAGTTTTTAGCATAGCTTTAACAATTTTCCAGTCATATTGCAACAATGCATTGTGGCAGTTTATAGTAATGTCTAGCACCGGGGCATCGTGCTGCAAACATGTAGCATGATGGTCCCACCCAGCCACATTATCCTAACACCAGGCCGACCAGTCCTAACACTAGCCTCTTAATGCTGAGCACCAAGTGAGACAGCTGCTGGTACCGTTTTGATTAGTCTTTGGTATGACTTGGCCAGGGTTCGAACCCGTGGCCTATGGCATCCAAGGCAGACACTATAGTGGTTAGAACCACTTAGGCCACCAGAGCAGTCCAGCATTTTGCTGTAATCACGGATCTGAAGCATGCGGATATTGAAAAGCACAAGTCTTACACTGCATCTTTTAAATTTTCTGTTCTTTAAAAAGTGGAGGGAGTGTTAATTAGAGGGGTGGCATTAATTAGGGAATATACATCATTTACATTTTTGTCTAGTTGTCCATCTCATGTCTCTGGAGCAATCACAGATGGCGCCACATTATCTCAAAATGGAGATTTGTGATATAATTATTTTTAACTAAGTTTTCACTGAGTTACTCACCTAAACTTCACATGCAATGTGTGATTTGTCCTTTAGATAAATCAACTTTAAATAAAATTACATATTTCTGCAAAGAATATACATGTAATAGGTAATGAAACCCTAAGCCCTTGAAGTAAAAAAAGAGACCACAGACACATCATCACACAGCCCTACAAAATCAGACCGTAAACTCTTGAAGTATGAAAAGAGATGCAGACACATTGTTATATAGACCTACATTATCAAATCCCAAACTCTTTTAGTACAGAGAGTGCTCAGATATGTCGTGATTCAGACTTACAAATACATATGAAAATTCTAACTTGAGAAACCGATGCAGTATTCACTCACAATGATGCCCTTGATGGAAGTCAGCAAAGTCATATACTTAGGTTATATATATAATGAAACAAAAGAATATGTCTACCTTTTTAAAGGGACACCCTTATATATAGGTATATCATGTATATCATAAATAAAATTACTATTAATCAACAGGGCAAAAAATATGCCTACCTTTTAAATGGGACAGTCCCTGGAAATGAAACAGTGCTGGGAATCTGTACTTGCCTAGGAACACTCTTACAAACGACAACAGTTGTACATTTTGAGCCCTATTTCCTCAAGAAAGTGATTCTATTATTTTACAGAAAGATGAGCACCACATAAGTACACTATATGTACATTATATATATACTGTTCATTATTACACCTGCATCAAGTACAAAATGTTCAGAATTAAATCTCCAATTCATCTGTCATCTTTACCTTGATTCTCAGAGGAGGTGTAACAAGCCATAAATATGACACATGTAACAAAGTCTTCATGCCAGATAAATCATTCAGCAAATGCAAAGCTCTTGAACTTTGAGAGAATTTTCTATATTATAACTGCAGAGGATCTTGCAAAACATGATAAGATGGTCTTGTAATCCCCATCTTAGGGCAGAAATTAAAGTGGAATTTCGTATGTCATGTCGCATTGTGGACAAAATTAATTATGCTGCCTTTCTGGATGATGTAGGAAAATAAGAATCCTACTTTGACAAGTGTACATCAAACCTAATGAAATATCTTGTTCATAGCTGTTTTAGTCCATGTTTCCTCTGACCTTTCCCACCCACATGTTATATACATGTAGTTAGAGAGCTATACTGGGGTAGGACTAATAACTTTTTAAAATATAAGCTTAGAAAGTCAGAGGAATTTACTCTGACTAGTCACTCACCTTTTGTGAAACATTCTTTCTCTCCTGTCAAGATAAGTTTATTTTAGGTATACCCCTCTTGGCCCTACCTCATATTAAAAAGAGTATAAAAGAAGATGCTAATACAATTTGTTCTACGGTGACCATTGGGTGGTGATGGAAATAACAGTAAATAGACTGTGTGCCATGAACATGTCTTTTCTTCTTTAAATCATAACTTAATGATCTAAGCAATTTATTTCCATTGGTTATTAAAAAGTATGTCTCCCTCTTCTTCAAAAAATATGAATGCCAATTTACAGTACAATCTATACTGGCTTATAAGTCTTATCCAACTGTAAATAACATGGACCCTGATCTGCCATTGTATAATGACCAGCAGATCAGGGTGTATATTGTTTGTTCTACTGATTACATTATGCCATTAAGGTAGGTGTGGGTCTGTTACGTTTGCAGTTTGATCAGACCAATACACAGATATATTTAGCCAGTTCCTGAAAATAATATTTTAAACACGGTATTAGTAAAATATTAATCCCAAATTACTGCATTTTTTTTCACCCGATTATACTGCCATTTCCAAGAATTAAAAACATGTACATGTTATTCACATATTCTCCATGATCTCTGAATTAGGCATCTAAAAATTCAATTATCTTCTATCCTATGATGCTTTTAATTTTTACTTTTTACTTTGACAGAATTTATTGAAGCAAAATGTTATAAAATATATGATGCATTAGAAAATGTATTTTGAAATACAGATTAAAGATCCAGGTTTAAGGGTGTCAGAATATGTGTGGAATTCACAGCAGAAATTAATTGATGACTGTAACAATAAAGGATAAAACTTATGATTTATCGGTTTTCTTTCCTTTACTCCAGTTTGCATTACTGAATCAATATTCTTTAGAAATGAGCTTTAATACTGAGTTGATATCTATATGATTATATTTTTTCCCATTAATAATTCATATCGCTTGTCGTTTCATGAGGGGTGTTTCTAATGTACATTTACTGTTCTGATAGCAAACAAACAGGTGGTACAAAACTAAACAATTTTAACAGGTGGTACAAAATGAACTAATTTTAACAGGTGGAACAAAATGAACTAATTTTAACAGATGTTACAAAATTAATAAATTTTATCAGATGTACAGAATGAATTAATTTTAACAGATGGCATAAAATTAATTAATTTTAATGGGTGGTACAAAATGAATTCATTTTAACTGGTGGTACAAACTGAATTCATTTTAACAGATGGTACAAACAAAATTAATTTCAACAAATGTTACAATATAAATTAATAATTTTAACAGAGGGTACAAAATGATTCAATTTTAACTAAATCTAAATATGTTCACAGGTAAAATTGTATTTCTTAAAAATTACTAATCAAATCAATGCCAATAAATTTTAATTCATCCATGTTCCATTCTAGCTCTGATAAATTATTTTCTTCATGTGAAAATCATCTTTGATGGTAAAGGTCTGATGACAAGCCTGATTGGAATTCTAAACATTAAAAAAAATGTCTTTAAATATAAATATTCCTATGACGTACAATATTAGCTTGAATATGTCAAACCAAACTGATAATGGGCTCAAATTACAGGTGTGTCTTCACTTTCACCCTTTGTACTGAAATTCACAAACAGATCTGTCAACAAAAAAAGAAAAGAAATCCTTTCCAGGACATCTGATCTGAAATAGACATACCCATAAATCATTTTCCCATTATGCAAACAGCCTGTAAAATTCCATGCTTTACATCACTTTTTGAAACCATTTTTATAAGCTTTCTCCCACGTCTAAGGATTTCAACAAATTCCAATACTGCATTTTAAAATATCCTGGCAACCAACATAGCTGAACAAATGCTGAAATATTGGCTTTGATTCTACATTTTTGACCACAAACACTAATCTGTTATTAGATCTATTATGATATTTATCCCCTGGCAAATAGTAGAAAACATTCCCCCCCAATGAATGGTTTGTATTTGGGTACATAGAAAACATCACCCCCAATGAATGGTTTTTATTTGGGTACATAGAAAACATCACCCCCAATGAATGGTTTGTATTGGGTATGACCCTCATGATACAACCAATTCATTTATGCCCATCTTAACAATCACTGAATACGAAGGTTCCATAAAGCCTATTAAGTATTTCTGCACCATAAGGCATCTATGAGAGCTTTTTGAATTTAAAAAACATTAAACCAGTACAGTCTGATAAATCCTGTCACTGGAATCCAAGGGCTACTGGAATTGTGGGTCCTGGGCTACCACATACTGATTCAAAAGCCCAGAGAAATACTATATAGTATAATGGATTGCTCTGTATATTTTTAAAACACACCTATAAAAATAGTTACAAAGGATAAATAACTGTCAACAGAATACATTGTACATATTTACTTGTAGTCGAGTCCAACTGCAAACTGCACAGACCCAGATCTACTGTCACATACTGCACCAGCAGATCAGCATATTTGGAGTTATCAGTAAAACAAGCAAGAGTTATCCTGATCTGCTGGTGTATTATGCAATGGCAGATCAAGGTCTATGTTTTTTGCAGTTGGACTCAACTTACAGGTGGGTATATACAGAAAATAAAATGATGACCTTGAAACTAATAGTATCAGGTTCAGGTAATCTTTTGCCCTTCGGCAACTGAATTTAAGCTGGGCTTCCATGTTGTGGATTACTGTTTGATTTTTAAATTTATCAGACTTCAGCTAGTAAATTATGGTTGAGTTTTACTGTCAGTTTTAATTCTGAAACAAGAGGCTGTGCCACAGAAATTCAGCAAACACTACTAGTCAATGCAAAAACCTAAAATTAATCAAAGACCTGAAATAATATGCACTATAAATTAAATAACCTAAGTGAACTCTAAAAGGATAAACCAAGTGCTTAACTCTCAGTAAGATCTTAAATGCATGACAATTTTTGATCTATTTGGAACCCCAAGTTTGTCTGGTGTTTTTCCTTCTTCATGTTAATATTGCCTTCATTCATTAGAAAGCCATTCATTACAGCATGTATCATCTTGTAAGGCATGTATCATCTTGTAAGGCATGCATCATCTTGTAAGGCATGTATCATCTTGTAAGGCATGCATCGTCTTGTAAGGCATGTATCGTCTTGTAAGGCATGCATCATCTTGTAAGGCATGTATCATCTTGTAAGGCATGCATCGTCTTTTAAGGCATGCATCATCTTTTAAGGCATGCATCATCTGCAAGGCATGCATCATCTTTTAAGGCATGTATCATCTTGTAAGGCATGCATCATCTTTTAAGGCATGCATCATCTTGTAAGGCATGTATCATCTTGTAAGGCATGTATCATCTTGTAAGGCATGCATCATCTGTAAGGCATGCATCATCTTTTAAGGCATGTATCATCTTGTAAGGCATGCATCATCTTTTAAGGCATGTATCATCTGTAAGGCATGCATCATCTTTTAAGGCATGCATCATCTTGTAAGGCATGCATCATCTTGTAAGGCATGCATCATCTTGTAAGGCATGTATCATCTTGTAAGGCATGCATCATCTTTTAAGGCATGCATCATCTTGTAAGGCATGCATCATCTGTAAGGCATGCATCATCTTGTAAGGCATGCATCATCTGCAAGGCATGCATCATCTTTTAAGGCATGCATCATCTTTTAAGGCATGTATCATCTTGTAAGGCATGCATCATCTTTTAAGGCATGCATCATCTGTAAGGCATGCATCATCTTGTAAGGCATGCATCATCTTGTAAGGCATATATCATCTTTTAAGGCATGTATCATCTGTAAGGCATGCATCATCTTTTAAGGCATGCATCATCTGTAAGGCATGTATCATCTTGTAAGGCATGTATCATCTTTTAAGGCATGCATCATCTGTAAGGCATGCATCATCTTGTAAGGCATGCATCATCTTTTAAGGCATGCATCATCTGTAAGGCATGCATCATCTTTTAAGGCATGCATCATCTGTAAGGCATGTATCATCTTGTAAGGCATGTATCATCTTTTAAGGCATGTATCATCTTGGACCACATGTCATTAAGTGGTAGTAAACTTATATGTATTATGTACTCCATTATAAAGGGGTCTCACTATATGGTGACCCACACCACTGACCCCATCACAATTCCCAGATATATGGTCACACTGTGGATTCTGTCACAAATTCAAGATACATGTATATGGTCACACTGTGGATTCCATCACAAATTCCAGATATATGGTCACACTGTGGATCCCATTACAAATTTATTTTAATCCAATTTTCATCAGCTTAGGGATTTAAAGAGTCAGCAACTCCATTCAAGATGGACTTAAACATGGATTACTATTACCATATATACTCACTTATACACTGTACTCCAATTGCAAGTAACAAAGACCCTGATATGCCATTGCATTCTGCCTTGGCATATCAGGGTCTATGTCTTTTGTTCTGCTGATTACTCCTAAATATCTATATAGACCCCAATCTGCTGGCCCATTATACAACTTCAAATCTGAATCTGTGAAGTTTGCAGTTGAACTCAGCTTATAAATTTAGTATATATGGAAATTCTGCAATGCTGGTATTTTGATTAAGCTTAGAACTGCATGAAACCTAAACATTCTATTTGATTCTCATCAATTAGTCCTTTTTTTACTCTTATCAATTAGTCCTTATTTGACTCTCATCAAATTAGTCCTTATTTAACTTTCATCAATATTAGTCCTTATTTGACTCTCATTAAGCCAACCTAACTGGTTAGCATACTAGTCTATTATTGTCAGTTACCCAACCTTTAAATCATGTTGGGTGCAAGAATCTGTGTTTCCAAACACCTCCATTAACAAGATACATAACTATGATGCTCTTCAGTGTAGTATCCATTAGATGAGGACATTAAATGGTGGTCCCCTGTGCCGGGAGAGTCCCCGCTTGTGTAGGTAAATGATCCCTTCCATGAAATTAGAAAAAGAGCAAGTGTTTGTCACCATCACATAGGTTCTCCCCACCCCCAGGAATGTGCCTGTAGTAATACATGAAGGTGTGGCAGTAAATGGAAGAAAGAAACAAAGATTTCATTAATACACTGTGTTTGAATTCAGTGTGAAAACAAAGACTTGAATTTACCTGCTACTAGAGTCTGCCTTGGAGTCTGCCTTGTTATTCTCGTTTTCTGGCTGAAACCCATCACCCTCGATTATTAACTCGGTGATGAACATGTCCTAATAGTAAATGCCAACAAAAGCACAACTCTATGACTGGCAAAAACAATTGACAAAAGATTAAGGCCTTCCTTACATTCCTCTGTCACAGATCTGTGGTCAGCTCTTGGCACTGTCTCATATCCAATTTCTATTATATTTACACTAAAAGTATCTTATCACTGTTATCTCCACAATGAAAGTTTCAGGTAACTGTCATATTGATCTGAACTGTTGTACCGGTTGCCACCTGAGAGGTATATCTTATTTTCACATGATCTTGTTTATTTTCACCCGAGATCCTCAATGGTGAACAGGTAAACTGTCAGCATTGTAAATACTGAATGAACCATCATAATTTATACACTTAAGAGAAGGCACTTAGGGAAAATTATTTTGCAAATTTTAATGCATTCAGAACCTGAGAGGTTACTTAGAAATTAACATGTATTAACATTTATTTCTGTTAGAGCTAAATTTGTCAATTTACCATGTACCTCAATTAAACATTGTCAATCAAACATATACCTCAATCAAACATTGTCAATCCAACATATAACTCAAACATTTTCAATCCAACATTACCTCAATCATACCTTTTCAATCCAACATATACCTCAATCAAATATTGTCAATCCAACATATAACTCAATCAAACATTTTCAATCCAACATATAACTCAATCATTGTCACTCCAACATTACCTCAAACGTTTTCAATCCAACATATACCTCAATCAAACATTTTCAATCCAACATATACCTAAAAAAAACGAATATTGTCAATCCAACATATACCTTAAAAAAAAACAAATATTGTCAATCCAACATAGAGTCAATCAAACTAATACAATTTATATACATGAACCCAGAGCCATACAGAATTTAGAACATCATTCATATACTGTAAGTCACATGGCATCTAAATTTAATTTCATCATATTAATGATATAACAATTTTACAAAATTATAGATGCCCCCCCCCCCATCATTTTTCAGTTGCATCTAACGAATAGACATGAAGTTTATAAGAAAATAGATGGTACACTATACCTTCAGACTTTGTATTGGATTATGTGTTTCTTTTAAAGAAAAAATTTTCCTAGGTTCTCCTCTCTGATTATCCTGGCCATTTAAAAAAAAAAAAACCTTGTACATCTTAGGTATTGTTGAATGAACCTTTAAATTCCCTCCCTTTATTTTGGTGTGAGTGAGTGATGGGTGTGATCTATTTATAGAATATACAGCTTGGCCTTATGTCAGATGTATAAAAAAAACTGTTAGCTCTGTTTGGTCATTTTCACTTCCTGGACTTCAAATTTTTCATAAAGAGCCCATAACCTTTTTTCTTTCTATATATTTCTGGAATTCATCCATTGCACTTTCAAAAGTTAATGTTACTGCCTACTCTGGCAAAATTTGTTTCCCCTATTTTAATAGCTGCTAAAGTTAGTGTGCTTTGACTAGATAGGCTGATTTTGGCCAGATGTGTGATTGGATCATGCACCATCTCCACAACTACAGCATCTGAAACATTTCAGCCGCAGTACATGAAAGTAGTATAGAGGAATGCCAACATTCTCTCCAGTGTGCATGTTGCAAACACAAACAACTTCACCTTACACCTGTCACTCTGTCAGAAGTACATAATATCTGGAGTGCTGACTAAATGTCTTCATGGTGTCAAGTGCAAGACATCTATGGACATAGGGCCATGCCATAAAAACAGCATTTTTCAATTTAAACCTTCAGCATACATACATTTTTGGCAAACTGTATACCTTAAAGTCAAGAGTTTTGGGGAAAGGATCCATCCCCAAATCCTGTTGTCTATGATATTTGCATCATTTTCATTATGATTTTAAATCAGACAAATCTAGAATGAATACAATTCTTGCAAAAATTAAGTTTGCCTGCTAAATTCCTAAATAGGTAAGCTCACTGAATATTTTATAACAGGTAATTACAGGTAAACTGTAAAGTCTGCTAGTATTCTGTACCATGAAAATTTTAAGAAAACAAAATAAATATTACAGTTTTAAGATTCATAGCTGATTATTATCTTCTTTTAGGTACAATATACTTCATTATAAGACAGTCCCAGTAAAGGTGGTATACTCTATGGCTCCTATGGACATCATAAATTTATACTAAGGGAGTACTGCATCGTGTACTTCATTATAAGACAGTCCCAGTAAAGGTGGTATACTCTATGGCTCCCATGGACATCATAAATTTATACTGAGGGAGTAATGCATCATGTACTTCATTATAACATGGTCTCAATGTAAGGTGGTATACTCTATGGCTCCCATGGATATCATTATACTGAGGAAGTACTGTATCATGTATTTCAGGTGGTCTCACTATAATTGGGTATACTCTATGGCTCTCATCACCAGCTTTATATTGATGGAAAACTTTATCATATACTTCATTATAAGGTGGCTTCACTATAAGGGGATATAATCAGTGGCTCTCATCACCAGCATTATAATGAGGTAACACTCTACTAAAATCTGTTTTCATACAACGCAAGTATATGCCTCAAATTCTGCACAAGAACATAATCCAAAACAATCTTTAACATTAAATTAATTTGCAAATTCTAAATATGATTAACAAACTACAACTATTCAATTATTTTTGTGTGTGGGATCAATCTAAGATCACAATATGGTTTTATCCTGCAGTGACATTTTTGAACAAATTAATAAATGCTAATTAATTTAACATAGTAGTTAACTGGTATTATTACGTGAAGATAATCAACTAAATTCATCAATAAATTTATTTATAAAATGTAGGATCTTTACCTTGTGTTGTTTTCAATACAACATGGAATAGTGTGACTGTTCCTTTAAGTTCAAACACATCTCCGGCAGTGTTAATCACAGAGTAACAAATTATTAGTTCTGCCACGTACAATGTACATTGTTTTTGTTTACAAGTAGATTTGGGAGATAGTTGTCTCTGGGAAGTAAAATTTTGAATTCTTACATAAATATAGAAAACAATGCTGTCAGTAATGTGGAACTTGACTGGCCAATTAACCTTCAATGCACTGGTGCATGTTTCATTAAGTCAGTACAGATATTATGTCATTAAGATACTCTACTATACGTTTCCATGAATATACATGTATAGTGCCATTATCAAATTCACTCATCATACAATTTTTGGGTTAACAAGTGCACATTTTGTACATGTATATACATGTTATACAAAGGTAGAATACATATTAGACATAGGTTGTATTGCCTGTCTATATGCTAGATAGAGCTATCATTGTCTATATACATGCTGGACACAGGCAGTTTTACTTATATACATGTTATACAAAGTAGTATGCATGGTAGACACAGGTTGTATTGCCTATTTACATGTTTGACAAAGTTAGTATTACCTATATACCTGCTGGACAAAGTCATTATTCACATGTTAGACAAAGTCTTACCTATATACATGTTAAACGAAGTCAACATTGCCCATATACATTTTAGACAAAGTTAGCATTGATTATATACATGTTAAACAAAGTTATTGACTATATACATGTTGGACAAAGTTGGTATTACCTATATACATGTTAGACAAAGTTAGTATTACCTATATACATGTTAGACAAAGTTAGTATTGCCCATATATATGTTGGACAAAGCTGGTATTACCTATATACATGTTAGACAAAGTGAATATTGCCCATATACATGTTAGACAAAGTTAGTATTGCCTATATACATGTTAGACAAAGTATTACCTATATACATGTTAGACAAAGTTAGTATTACCTATATACATGTTAGACAAAGTGAATATTGCCTATATACATGTTAGACAAAGTCAGTATTGCCCATATACATGTTAGACAAAGTTAGTATTGATTATATACATGTTGGACAAAGTTAGTATTACCCATATACATGTTAGACAAAGTCAATATTGCCCATATACATGTTAGACAAAGTTAGTATTACCTATATACATGTTATACAAAGCCAGCATTGCCTACATACATGTTGGACAAAGTTAGTATTGCCAATATACATGTTAGACAAAGTTAGTATTACCTATATACATGTTAGACAAAGTTAGTATTACCTATATACATGTTAGACAAAGTTAGTATTGCCCATATAGATGTTGGACAAAGCTGGTATTGCCTATATATATGTTGGACAAAGCTGGTATTGTCCATATATATGTTGGACAAAGCTGGTATTGCCCATATATATGTTGGACAAAGCTGGTATTGCCTATATATATGTTGGACAAAGCTGGTATTGCCTATATATATGTTGGACAATGCTGGTATTGCCTATATATATGTTGGACAAAGCTGGTATTGCCTATATATATGTTGGACAAAGTTAGTATTGCCTATATATAAGTTGGACAAAGTTAGTATTGCCTATATACCTGTATATGTTGGACAAAGCTGGTATTGCCTATATATATATGTTGGACAAAGTTAGTATTGCCTATATATATGTTGGACAAAGTTGATATTGCCTATATATATATGTTGGACAAAGTTATTGCATATAAACATGGTGGACAAAGTTAGTCTTGGGTATAGCCCAGTTTGGTAAGTGCATCTTGAAATTACACCTTGACGTGCTCTCCATTGCTGATGATAAAAAAGTATAAACCGCCACTTCCGGGGAGCAATTTCTAACAATGGCTAGGATTATACTTATTGAATAGATTGCCATTTCTTTTATGTGCTCTGTGGATAGACGGACACACAGGAACACATGGCATACATCACTATTTAAAGGGAGGGGGGGAGTAATATGAGTTGCATGCTTTCTCAGCCACAACCATGGGTAATAATTATCAATCTCCTGAGCACAAAACTCCAAATCAAGACTATAATTTTCAGATTGTTTAAATTTTATATAAATGGATGCTTACATAAAATATATCAATACTGGTATGAACTTTATGCCAGGTTATTGTGGAAATAATCATGGACAATTAGAAAAGATATGCACATAACTTTGATTTAATTTGTACATAAAATGTAGTATTATGACTATCCCTCTTTAAATTTACTTAAAAAAAGATGTATTGAAGTAGTACTGTTCATGCAACTTGACAGTAACTATATCTCACAACTGGTCCTTATTCTTAATGGTTTTTAATAAAATGCACACATCAATTTATTCTAGAAATCACAATTTAAGGGAACATAAATGGAACAGCATAAAAAACCATAAATACTACACATATTTCAATTCTTTTCTTTTAAAAGTATCCAACTAACACAGACATTGATTGTTTTGACAATAATTTATTATGCATCACCTAATGGTTTCAAGTCTTTCCCAAGTTTAATATGTCTAGTAAAAGTTTCAGGAACAACTGCATGGAGGTAAAATTCATTCAACATGATGACTATACTTTCCCAAAATTCAATGTAAAAAAAATACGTTTTAAATAAACGTCCTTCTAAGGTCCACACATAAAAGTCACACCATTTGTATTGTGAAATTGAAAGTTGTCCCTGCACCTGATAATAATAGGAACAAATTCAACCCATGTGTGGAAATTGGGATTGATTATAAATCCAGACTCTTTTACAGATATCACTGGGTGCTTTGAGTGTGAGTCTTTACATAAAACCTATATGCAGCTGCTTCATGACTGTTGCCCCATTTCACACCATCATGTGTGTGTGTGTGTGATTTGGATTTCTAATGTAGCTTTAACAATTTTTCAGTTATATCGCTATGATGTCTGCAGTGTGGAAATTTATAGTGATGTCTAGCACTGGGGCATCATGCCACAGACAAGTAGCATGATGTCCCACCCAGTCACATTATCCTGACACCAGGCCGACTACATGATAGGTTACTAAAAATAAGGAGAACTGGAATTCCAAAAGTCACTAAAATATGAACTATTATCAGTGCCTATTTGATCTACTTATAATGTTAATTCTTCTTTCAGTCACAGTGACCTTGGTCTTTGACCTTCTGACCACAACATCAACAGACTTCTTCCTATTAATGTTAATTCTTCTTTCAGTCACAGTCACCTTGGCTTTTTCCTTATCATGTTTACAAGAGATCAGCTAAGTTTGGTTCAGGTATGAGATGTAAAATTATTATTATGCAGAAACCATTTTTTCTTCCTTCAGTGACCTTGACCTCTGATGTTCGACATTTTGAATGAACATGATTCTTCCTTGCCTTATGTGTGAGCCATTCACAATGTTTGGTAATTGTAGATGGCAGACAAGTCAAGTTGTTGAGTGGAAATACAGACAAATGAACGCTAATGTAGTATCTGGATGAAACTTAAATTACTAAGTTCCAACCTTTTAAACTGACCATTATTTCTATTTCTCCCCCAAGTGTTCCACAAAGAAACCTGGACTTCACAATGTGTATGAGCATAATTTGAAATGCATGAATTATGTGGAGGTTATTTAACTTTAACTGCCCCATTTGTTGACAATTTCACTACAAGGTCAATACATGACGACAGTTTATTCTGTTTACAGCATTATAAAAGTTAATGTATTCAAGTTTTGGCCCAAATACTTTGTTTGGGTTTTTCAATAATAAATGTTGTTTGGTGCAAGATCTTAAAAATGTGTCCCAAGTGACTAACATTTTAACTTCACACTGCATTGAAGCAGGGATGTATAGTATATAACACACTAGCCTCAGGATTTAAGCATGGTCTGTATATAACACACTAGTCTCTGGATTTAAGCATGGTCTGTATATAACACACTAGTCTCAGGATTTAAGCATGGTCTGTATATAACACACTAGTCTTGGGATTTAAGCATGGTCTGTATATAACACACTAGTCTCAGGATTTAAGCATGGTCTGTATATAACACACTAGTATCAGGATTTAAGCATGGTCTGTATATAACACACTAGTCTCAGGATTTAAGCACGTTCTGTATATAACACACTAGTCTCATGATTTAAGCATGGTCTGTATATAACACACTAGTATCAGGATTTAAGCATGGTCTGTATATAACACACTACTCTCAGGATTTAAGCATGGTCTGTATATAACACATTAAATTCTGGATTTAAGCATACTTTTTGATAAATATCCTGACAGTGTTTTGAATTACAACTGATTAGATAAAATATTTGTCATTTATCAGACCCCCATCTCATTATGGATGCTTGAATTATTAAGATAAAAAAACAAAACAACCCCCGTGATTAAATAAATTATTATTATTAATATTATTATTATTATTATTATTATTATTATTGAGACTGCTTTGGTGGCCTAGTGGTTAGAGCATCCAACTCGGATGTGGTAGGTCACAGGTTCAAACCCTGGTCGAGTTATACCAAAGACTGTAATGGTACTAGCAGCTGCCTCGTTTGACGATCAGCATTAAAAGGCTAGTGCTAGGACTAGTTGGCCTGGTGTCAGGATAATTTGACAGCATGAGATATCATGCTACATGTCTGCAGCATGATGCTCCAGTGCTAGACATTACTATAAACTGTTACACTACAGAAAACCAATATGAACTAAAAAATTGTTAAAGCTACATTAAAAATTCAAATCACACACACACATTATTATTATTATTTTTATTATCAATGGGTGTGTATTTGTAAACTCTCCCATTAATCCATGTAAGTGAAGCTATTGGCATTAGGTTTATCACATAGCCATGTTGGCCAACTCTAGACTCGAACCCAGGCAGACAGAGGTGAGAAGTCAGTGACCTGTACAAGCAAGCACCTTTAATGACTTGGTTATGCACACCTTAAAATCCAAGAGAGCACCTGTTCAATCTCACAGCTTGTAATCTATTAATGAACTAAGATAACGTGAAAACCATCATAATGAGAGCTTGTAACATTATATATGCTGATAATTTATGTAATAAAACTGTACAAATAACAGTATGAAAAGCTTTACATAGGTCTAAGAATAAAACTTCGGTTAATTTCCCATCATCAATATTCTTTAACAAGTGACCAATCAAATCAGTGACTGCTGTCTCACATAAATAATATGGAAATCTGATTGACATTGGTAATCATATAAAAAAAATGATATGAAAACTTCTTTCTATCCTTTTGCTAAAATTAGCTACAACAGATAAAGTAGAATACAGCTACTTACGTCAAAGAGACCATGAGCAGAGTAAACTGATAAGACTACAGCTAGTTACGTTGAGAAGACCCTGAGTAGACTAAACTGGTTTTGATTAAGAAGCAAATTTGGACAAGTCATTAAGACGTAACAGCTTTAAGTTACGCTGATGAGACAATAATATTAAATATTAAATAATATGATATTAATTTAGACTCTGGATTAACAACTAATTCATTTTATTTAAGTCACAGGCATAATTTGCACTGACCTCTATTGTAAATATAGCTTCTTTTCATTATGACACCTTATTGTATAATGTGTGAAAACAAAGCCTCTTCAACATAACCAACCTTCCATGGATAATTTTTCCTCTCCTGATTAGGGCTGACTGTTTCAGAGGATCCAGTAAAGGAAAGTTATAGGGCTTCACCGCAATCTCTCGGGCTGACTGTTGCAGATGATCCAGTAAAGGAAAGCTAGAGGGCTTCACCACATTAATCTCCTCCTTGTCAATTACATCCAGTGAAAGTGAGGAAGGAGATGGCTGTTGGTCAATCCGGACCAGAGATACGGTAACTTGAATAAAAGACTTTGAATCCTCCATCTTAGCAAAGCAAAACTGTTTGCAGTCCTTCAAGTACAAGGAAATGCCTCATTGACAATTTAGTTTCTTCATTCAAAAGTTTTCACAACATCCATTTTGGTCCCCCTTTTAAGTGAAAAAGCAAATATTTTTTCACATCCTCCATTTTAGTCCTATTCTAAGTAAAAATGATGGTGCACTGTGTTGCAAATATTTTTCATGCTTATCTCAAATTCTCAGTTTGTATAAATTAATCTCTTCCAAAAGTTGAAGACAAGCTTTTGCTTGATTCAAGTACCTGTCAGTTTATCTGTACATGACTGATGCATCTTTAGAACACATACATGAATCAGTTAGGGTGAATCATATTAGGCATGACTATATCTAATAGAAATTTTATACGTAGATTTCACACAATCACCTATCTTCACCACATATTGTTCCATTCCACTGTCTTTCAAACCATGTCACAGATCTTCGTTACATGTGGTTCTTCCACTGTCTTTCAAACCACACAGATCTTCATTACATGTGGTTCCATTCCACTGTCTTTCAAACCACACAGAGCTTCATTACATGTGGTTCTATTCCACTGTCTTTCAAACCACACAGATCTTCATTACATGTGGTTCCATTCCACATCTTTCAAACCATGTCACAGATCTTCATTACATGTGGTTCTTCCACTGTCTTTCAAACCACACAGATCTTCATTACGTGTGGTTCTATTCCACTGTCTTTCAAACCACATTGATCTTCCTTACATTTGGTTCTATTACACTGTCTTTCAAACCGTGTCACAGATCTTCATTACACGTGGTTCTTCCACTGTCTTTCAAACCACACAGATCTTCATTACATGTGGTTCTATTACACTGTCTTTCAAACCATGTCACAGATCTTCATTAGATGTGGTTCTTCCACTGTCTTTCAAACCACACAGATCTTCATTACGTGTGGTTCTATTACACTGTCTTTCAAACCATGTCACAGATCTTCATTACATGTGGTTCTATTCCACTGTCTTTCAAACCACACAGATCTTCATTACATGTGGTTCTATTCCACTGTCTTTCAAACCAGACATATCTTCATTACGTGTGGTTCTATTCCACTGTCTTTCAAACCACATTGATCTTCATTACATGTGGTTCTATTCCACTGTCTTTCAAACCAGACATATCTTCATTATGTGTGGTTCTATTCCACTGTCTTTCAAACCACATTGATCTTCATTACATATTTGGTTCCAATTTCCATTGCCTTTGAAACTAGACAAATATTAGATCTTAAAACAAGATCCAGATAAAATCAACCCAAAATTCCTGAATGATATTTTGTATCCCAAAATTCTTCATGTTCTCGGTAATGGCGATATCCGGTCCTGGATAATTAAAGTAATTTTGACATGTAATTGCTTATCATCCCTTTGTCAAGTCTGTCAATCAAGAACTATTTCAATGGCTTTAATTTGGTTAACAAAGTACCCCATACAAAATTACAACACATGATATAATTAGCACAAAAATCTTTCTTCTAAATTCCTCTGCACAGATAATAGTTACTGTTAAGATTTTTCTTTCCTGAGATAATTCTTTTGTTTGTGGGATTTCAATTCTGTTCCAACACTTATTGTTGCAAAAGGCAACTGTACAGTACTGTATGTTCTACATATAAGTGTATGTACCAGTACTTTCACCGTGAGGGTTTAGAGAAGTTCATAAATATAAATGGAATTAATTATTTTCCATTAGAAATTAAAAATTCATTCCATATAATACTAGCTGTGGACTGACCTTGAATAAACAATTGTAGAGTTGATCATCTATGCAAATTTAAAAGGAATAGCTAGCTCGATCATCATGAATTAAGGCCTGGAAATGAAATGAAAGTTGAAGTCTTGAAATTTGTGTTTTGTTAAAAGAAAGAACTCAAGAGTGAAATCTTGCTTTATAGTAATTCTACCATGAAAAAACACAGGGTGCCATTAATTTCTCGGGGATGTGTGACTGCACAAATACCTACTAAATTTAAGGAATATCTCCATAAAAATGAGTAGTGCAGGACAACTGTGGACAGTCGTTTTGCTGTGAGCATTACAAGACCTTAACATTCATTACTTTTAACATATCATAATCTCATAACAACCATTGACAGTTGATTTCTATGAGCTCTAATTCAAGACATTTGTTACACTGTTAACAAAACCTCAATCTTGAAATAATTGTCAACAGTTCATTTGCTGTAAACGTAAAAGGACCTTAAAATTCATAGATTGTTAACAAACCTCAGTCTCATCATGTAGGTAAATAAGTGTCTGACTTCAAGATTGACTGCCATAATCATATGCTTACTAAGTGCTTACTAAGTGACTTTTTGCAACTGAATAACAAGACTCTTTCATTGATTAAGTTGTTTCACTTTATTAAAAACGGTTTACCGACTGCTCTTGCCAAGGTTGTGCAATCGTAGACTTCAGTTTTCAGTATCAGTGGTAAATATATTCTGCTGTTACTAGCAGTGCAAATGTATACAACATACAGCAGTATTGTTATAAAACACAAGCACTGCTTCTGTGCTGATGATAAATGAAGATCAAGAATGGTTAAGGTTTATCTGTATTGATTAAAAGTTTTTTTTATAAGACAGTAACATTTGTTGAAACATATTACAAAGTATCTATTAATTTAAAAATACACATTTGTTGAAACATACAATAATGGGTTGATTCATTTATAACACTCATTTGTTGAAATATACAACAATGGGTCTATTAATTTATAACACACTTGTTTGCTGAAGTATCCTATAAGGGGTCAATTCATTTATAATGCACACATTTTTTGAACCCTACTATAAGGGCTCTATTCTTTTATGATAAACTCATTTGTTAAAACATACCATAAGGGGTCTATTCATATTATATCACACATTTTATATAAATGTCTACATGGAACTGCACCAGAGTATCTTCAGGACTTATTCAGGCCTTTTTCAACACAATACCAGTTGAGATCAATATCACATGGAAACCTTCTACCATCAAAACCAAGAACAGAACAATTTAAAAAGAGCTTCCAATACTCTGGTACATTTATGTGGAACAAGCTTCCACTACATGTAAAATCTGCTGAAAATATTAGAGTATTTAAGAGAGATATCATGAGCATGTATGTATGTGCTTCTAATAGATAATGGAATTTAGTATTTGAATACAAAACATGTAAAAATAAACAGTAATTATTGTTATCTTCAAATAATGTGCGATGTTATACTCTCCTTAAGAAGGCCTCAAGGGAGAATAGTCCTTGATTAATGAGTCACCCTCTATAAATAAAGCATTATTATTTTTAAGTAATTATTGTCAAAACATGCTGTAAGGTATATATTCATTTATAGCACATATTTTGAAACAGACTATAAAGGGTCAATTGCTAGACACTATTCTTACATAAACACTACCCAACCCCCACCCACCCCCAAAAATTGAAAATTCCCTCTTAAAAAAACGCAAAAGATTCCCCCTTTTGCATGAAATTAATCCTGGAAAAAAATCAATGACCATCTTGAAAATGTGACAAAAAGGGAGGAGTGGTCTTATCACTTTTAAAAGGCAATTCTATAAAAGTTGTGGGGAGCCATGGAAGCTCAGTTGGTATGGGATTGGGCTCATAGTTCAGGGGTCACCATTTTGAGACCCACCCAGGTCAGCTGACATAATATGGTCAATAATGTGTGAAAGTCAACCATTAAAGCCAACGAACACAAAAGCTGTACAAGTTGTGGATAACATTGGATATATAGCATTAAAGCAAAAAGATCGTAGCTATGCATCTTTAATTGGGAAGATTACTGTCCAAGTGTAATTACCTACATCTATCTCAAATTGGGAAGATTACTATCCAAGTGTAATTACTGTCAAAGTGTAATTAACTACAGCTATCTCAAATTGGGAAGATTACTGTCCAAATGTAATTAACTACAGCTATCTCAAATTGGGAAGATTACTGCCCAAGCATAATTATCTACAGCTATCTCAAATTGGGAAGATTATTGTCCAAATGTAATTACCTACACCTGTCTCAAATTGGGAAGATTACTGTCCAAGTGTAATTATGGCAGCTATTGTAATGAGACAACTTAAATTGCTTGTGTAGGACAATATTTAATAATCTAACTCATCAAAAGAAAATAACAATTAAACTTAGCTGTTATTACAAATACATACTGTACAAATACATACTGTATATACTTGTTTATAAATCAATTCCAACTGCAAACTGCACTGACCCAGTTCTGCCGTCACATAATACACTAGTAGGTCTGGAGCTGTGCAGTTTGTTAGGAGTAATCAGTAGAACAAACAACATAGACCCTGATTTATTTTTCATGAATTCATAGCAAGGTCAAAATGTTAAGCGAATATGTTGCGGAATGAACTGTTTTAATTTCATATTTGAACCCAAGCAAGAACAAAATCCACAAAGAGGTTTATGAAATATAAGCAAAGGTAAAAACTTGCTCTAATAATCTATATGTACATTTTCTATGTTTGTGACCTTGGCCCAAAGGTCAAAGGAGCAAGCAACCATGTAGCTGAATGTGAATGATTTGTCCTTAGTTTCATCCTGATTCATCCTGGGTATGAACAAAATCCATCAATGGGATTTAGAAAATATAAGCAAATGAAAACACTTTAATCAAAACCTTAACACAATTTTTCTATGACCTTAACCTCAAGGTAAAAGGGAGATTGTTTGTGTTACAGAATGAATGTTTCAGTTTCATGTCAATTTATGCTTAGTATGATGAGAATCCATAACAGGGTTTGGGAAATGTATGCAAATGAGAAACTTAAACCCAAACCATAACAGTTTATGTTGCCACCACCAGCAAAAAAACAGTGACCACTATGTCTTGCTTTTCCATAAACATGGGTTCAACAGAAAGTGGATAAAGCAGTAATATAGCAAGAAATTCTCCCCCCCCCAAAAAAACAAAACTTCACAATGGGGCCCCTTCTCAATAAAAAAGCTGATGTGAATGTAGGGCCCTTCTACACATAAATGGACACATGTAACTTGATCATACACTATGATGGATCTAAAATGTTCTTGTAAATGTGACATGAGTAATAGTACCATAAAGGGCACCTGCCCCATATATAATAGTAGCATTTAATTATTCTATGATTCTCTCTAGATAAAACAGACCAATGAGTCATTCATAACCTTGACCATGACTATTTAATTTCAAAAGTAATAGTTCCTCTCTTTGTCTCAAAGACAAACCATTTATATGTATGCATTTTGTTGACAGAAGATGGTGCTGAATGCAAGTCATCATTTAGAAACTTGAGCTTTTAAGTTAAGACATCATGACCTTGACCCTAAAATCATCTGGCCCAACATCTAGAGTTTATTTTATTTCCATAAAAACAAGTCATCCTTTTATTCTACTCCATTTGTTGGCTTATAATAAAAGTCATTTTACATAAAAATTGTCTGTTGTTTATGTCAAAGTGACCTTGATCTCTGACCTCTTGTTTCTTCCTTTGCCAGTCATCTTTTAGTCCCTGAAAACATGACCTTGAACTGTCTAATAAATGTCTATTCTGCAACCCATCAACAAAGTTTGATCCAGGTGCAAAGTCTAGAATTCAAACTTATTGTGCAGCAATAAATAAAAATGGATGGATGACAGATGAAGAGTAGGATGGACAGGAGAACAATGTCAAAGCATGACACACTCTTCCCTATGCATAGAATTAATAATTTTACTACAGTTCATGCATTCAAACTGGCTGGATACCTGCTGGCATTTTTTGTGTGTCAATATTAAAAAACAATAAAGAACATGGAATAAGACCGAAATATTATCAGAGATAGAAAGTTTAGCAGTTGCCATGGCAGAAAAGGTATGGGGCAATAACTCCACATTTGTAAAGTTCAAGATTTGAACCCGAAAACGCAAAAAGCGCAACACGTGTTTACATGTACATATGCATCAAACTGAAATATTTATGTGCATTGTTAGGATTGTGCTTGTGATAACTGGATGCAGAAGTCACACAACACAGATAAATATAGAAAAGTAGGCATTGCTAACTTAAAACTGCATTCCTTCACAAAAAACAACAATAAAAGATATATATGTAGATAAAGGTACTGTAATGTATAATTTTGTATCTCTCCTAATAAAAAATACTTACAAATATTTGGTAAAAATATATGCCAGATAAATTCATAAAACAATTCTGAGTCTCTCAAATGGGCTGACACTCTACTGCCCTAAAGAAGTCCCAGGAATTCAGAATAAGACCATTTCTTCTTTATAACTGCTAAATACTAAAACCATCCCTGATATTCTTAAGAACACCAACATGCCAATTTTGGTAATAAAAATATCTTTTACATTTAAAAATGCTTTAACACTATAACAGTGTTTTAGTGAAAACCCCATGTTGGTATGACCATCCATACTGGAAAAGTAGCCACATAAAAATTTTCAGGATGACCAACAAGGCAGCCATTTTGGATACTATATCAGTGTCATTTTAATGTAGGAATAACAATATATTGCAAGAAGAACAAATATTTAAATAATTTTCACTGTGGAGCAACTAAAAATAGAAGTATTTTAGTGAAAACCCCATGTTGGTATGACCAACCCTTCCAGAGGAGTGGTCACAAAGATTTTCAAGATGGCCACCACTGATCAGCACCATCTTTATTTTAGGACCATCCAGACATCATAAGAAGTTTTCTCGTGAAAACCTCATGTCAATATGACCATCAGTAGCAATAAAGATGATTACCATGAAGGCCATATTGGAAGTCAAAGGGGCACCATTTTCATTTAGGATCAACTAGTCATCATAGAATGTCTTGCAGTGAAAACCAAATATCAATAAGACCATCCATTCTGTAGCAGATTGTTAAGATGATGCCCATGGCAGACATACTGGATATCAGACCAGCACCACTTTCATTTAGGACTATTCAGATATCATAAGAATTCTTCATGTGAAAACACCATGTCAGAATGTTCATCATCAAGGGGAATAATTGATTACAAGATTTATAAGATGGCAACTATGCTGGATAGATTGGATATCTGGTTGGCATCATATTCAATTAAAGATCATCTAGACATCAAAAAAGTCTTTTGGTGAAAATTCCATATTGATATGACCAACCTTTCTGGATCTGTAACAATAGCAAAGTTTTCAAGCTGGTCTCCATTGTGTCCGTATTGGATGCAGGATCAAAACCAACTAGAAATCATAACAAATCTTTAAGTGAAAACCCATGTCATATGTTGACAATGACCTGCCATTCAGGAGGAGTATTGATAACAAGCTGGTGGTCACATTAGACCTCAGACTGGCAACGTTTTAATTTCAGACCAACTAGACACCATAAGAAGTCTTCTTGTTCAAAACCATGTAAATACGACTTTCCTTTCATAACAGCCAGCAACTAAAAGATCTTAGAGCTCGTTACCATGGCAAAAATACACTGTCATATCACACAATTTTCATTAGAATCACCTAGACACCAGTGAAAACTTCAGGTTGAGATAAGCATCGGTTCAGAACGGAGTTGTGGTAAGATTTTAAGATGGCATCTGTGGCTGCGATATTGGATGTCTAAATAGTCCCATTTTTATTTAAGACCAACAAGTCCTTAAGATGAATGTGTGTGCAAAGTTCTATGGTAATCCTGCAGGTAATTCAGGAGAGGTGGGTGTACAGCAGATGGATGACAACAGGCCAGCCCATAAGCTCTTCTGTGCAAAATGAGAGAGTCCTGCAACTTTTGGGCATTTGAGATATAAATGTAAATAAGCTAGGAACAAAATTTCCAGTATCATATTGTTCATCAACTATGTGTTTAAAAAACTTTTGTCGAGGTCAATACTGTATATAAAAAAAACTTTATATAAAGATAATAGCAGCTCATGCAGCTATGCAGCAATTAATACAGCCAACCCATAGATAACAAAACAGTTGGCAAATTAAGTGTTAGTTCCTGATAATTTGTGTCAAAAATTGTGTGCTGAACACATTGGGTGGAAAGTTCAACTGACCAATCAGGTGAAAAGTTCAACTGACCAATCAGGTGAAAAGTTCAACTGACTGATCAGGGTGGAAAGTTCAACCGACTGATCAGGGTGGAAAGTTCAACCGACTGATCAGGGTAGGTTTAGAAAGAAAGCTTCGATGAAAATGCTTATATTAAGTTCAAACTGGTTTTGAGATTAAAAATAAATGCAGTTTTCAATTTTCTATATTAATTTCAAACTGGTTTTGAGAAGGAATGCAGTCTTAACATTTCTTACATTTTTGGCATAAATTGCTACAACTAATACTAGTTCTTTATTTACTTTTAGCAAATTAAGTCATACAATTTTCACAGAGAGAAGATCGTGTCAAGATGGCACATTTTCACTTTATCAGAGAGGATTCTACTTTGTTATTCACAAATAACTCAATGCAAGATTAAAGAGTTTTAGGCTTGAAATAAGTAGTTTTAAAAAATTTCAAGATCCAAGTCTTGATTTGTTGTTCAGCTGGTACCATTTAAATTGCTCCTATTACAACACAATCAGTTGATCTTTACATGTCATAAATCTTCTGAAAACAAAGGTTTTGAAATTTTATTTTGCCATTCTGTGCAATTAGGTTTTATATAACTCAAAGAGTTGTCTCCCTTTATAACTCCAAATAGTGTTCCATGCAATAATATTGAAACAATCACCTGGATAGCAGCAGTTCCCAACCCCTAAGGTTGCGACCCAAATCAGGTTTGCAGGGCAGGTGGGTCCTCAGAAGAAATCATATCCTTAGTCTGAGGGTTGGGAGGTAAATTGGTTAGGGTCAATTTAATGTCACAGCAAAATGGTTGGGAACCACTGTTGGATAGGAATGCTGCTGGTGAGAAACTAGTTCAACCAATATATTTTGTGACACAAACTTTTTTACCTTTAATGGTGTATCAAATTAGCTGAAATAAAACAAAATTTTAGTTAATTACCATATATGCTTGTGTCTAAGTCAAAGAAAACTAGAAACATCACAGACCCTGATCTACCTGCACATAATGAGCTGGCAGACGAGAGTATATGCTGTTTGTTCTAATGCTGACATATTATGTATTGGCAGATCAAGGTCTATGCTTATTGCATTGATTAGTCCTAACAAACACACAGACACTGACTTGACAGCACATTCAAATCAGTGTCTAACCACACAGGCACAGCAACTGACATGATGGCACATTCAAATCAGTGTCTAACCATACAGACACTGAAATGATGGCACATTCAAATCATTGTCTAACTATTCAGACACTGACATGATGGCACATTAAAATCAGTGTCTAACCATACAGACACTGAAATGATGGCACATTCAAATCATTGTCTAACTATTCAGACACTGACATGATGGCACATTAAAATCAGTGTCTAACCATACAGACACTGAAATGATGGCACATTCAAATCATTGTCTAACTATTCAGACACTGACATGATGGCACATTAAAATCAGTGTCTAACCACACAGACACAGACACTGACATGATGGTGCATTCAAATCAGTGTCTAAGCCACACAGATATTGACAACTGATGGCACATTGAAATCAGTCACTGTCTAACCACACAGACACTTACATGATGGTACATTCAAATCATTATATAACCACACAGACACTGACATGACAGCACATTTAAATCAGTGTCTAACCACACAGATATTGACATGATGGCACATTCAAATCAGTTTCTAGTCACAAAGACACAGGCACTGACATGATAGCACATTCAAATTAATGCCTAACCACACAGACATTTACATCACAGCACATTCAAATCAATGTCTAACCACACGTACATTTACATCACAGCACATTTAAATCATTGTCTAACCACACGGACACTGACATGACAGCACATTCAAATCATTGTCTAACCACAGAGATATTAACATGACAGCATATACAAATCAGTTTATAACCACAAATATATTGACATGATGGCACATTCAAATCATTTTCTAACTATGCAGACACTGGCATAATGGCAATTTCAAATCAGTGTCTATTTGGGTTTTCAAATTAGTTGTAAAAAGCTGAATAAACCCCAATATGCTGGCAATTTTGTGATGGCAGACAAGGGTCTATGTTGTTTGCAGTTTAATCCAACATATTTAAGCATAGATGTAATTTGCATCAGTTTCTCACTGAAACGTCCATGATTTTTGAGGAATAATGCATAATCTTGTCAATAAATCTTTCTCTCATTTCTTTAACATATACTTGTAAGCACATGCTCAGTAATGTTTTAATTTAAGAATGGTGAGCAAGGTCCAGAAATTGCTGAATTGTGTCCTCAACGGAGTGCTCATTTCCTATGGCATGGTAATATTTTGAATGCATATTCACGTCTTTTGAACTTGATTCCAAGAAATAAAATTCTCATTTCCATCTTTTGTTGAAATTTGTGTAATATTTCAGTTGCTTAGATTCTTGCATTTTAGCACTGGGAGATAATGTATGCTCGGGTATCTCAACAAACTTTAAACATTGAAGCCAAACCAACCCTGTTTTATACCACCTGAGCTGGGGACCCTAAAGTGGTCTAAAGTGCTATCCATTATGGATCACTGCCATCTCACCTCTGTCTGTGTGGGTTCAAGTCTCGGAGTCAGCCAATGTGGGTATGTGAGAAACCTTGCCAGTGGCTTCTCATGGTGCAGTGGTTCTTTCCGGGTTCTTCCTCCACCAATAATACTGGCTGCCATGTATAGCCTATCATGTGCTGAAAAATGGTGTTAAACCCTACAGCAACAACAACCACCTGAGCTCTTAATAATCCAACCATAATCAATTAATCCTGTCTCTGATCACATATTGTATTGACTAAAATATACCTCACAACTTTAAGCAATGAAGCAGAATCTTCCCTATGGAGAAAATCAAAGTAATGTTAATTGTTTATACTGATTTAGCTCGTTGTTAATCAAACCATAATCAATAATGTCTGTATTCATTTCAGAATTATTTCTGATCACACATACTGTAAGTATATTTTAAAAAAATTCAAACACAAAAGCTAACTGACCCTGCTTACATAATCAAAGGAATGTAAATTGTTTAATGATGCTGAAATTAGCAACTAAATTGTCTTGCCCTGCTTAAGGAAGTTCACAGTCACATAATCACAGGTAGTATTACTATAAAAAATACTATGCTGGAAGCAAGGTATGAAAAAGGTGGAAAAATGTAAATTCTCAAATAATAATTTGACTCACATGGGAAATTTCAGTTGGTGATGAGATGGATTGGAGAAACCACTCATCTCAGGAGGAAACACACATGCAAAATATTGTCAATGTGCGCTCATTCTGATGACCTTAAATCTCAATAAATTTACCTAAATTGTAATTACTTGACTGCACAGAGTTGATATTATGTTCAATATGGTATATTCAATTCATAATAGTAACTGAAATACTGTATATACTCATGTAAAAGTCTGATCTAACTGCAAACAACATAGACTGATCTGATCAAGGCACATAATGAGTTCACAGATCAGGGTTTATGTTTTTTTTTTGTTACAGTGGTTAGTCTTAACTAATTGCTTTGATCCAGATATGTTTGTGCATTATGCAATGGCAGGTCTGGGTCTATGGAGCTGGCAGTTGGATTCAACTTTAAAGTAATTATAGATAGTATTTATAACATAATAAGTCAATGTCATGAACCTACATTCTGTTTTTTTACAGAGAATCTTACATGAGTGTTCATTTCTGAATCGTACATGAGTGTTTATTTCTGAATTTTACATGAGTGTTGAATTCTGAATATTACATGAGTGTTGACCACAGTTAAAGCATTCACTTCGGATGTGGGAGGTCGCGGGTTCGAACCCCTGCTGAGTCATACCAAAGACTTTTAAAAATGGTACTAATAGCTGCCTCGCTTGGCGCTCAGCATTAAGAGGTTAGTGTTAGGACAGGTCGGCCTGGTGTCAGGATAATGTGACTGGGTGGGACATCATGCTACATGTCCACAGCATGATGCCTCAGTGCTAGACATCATCATAAACTGCCACACTGCAGACATTATAGTGATATGACTGATTATTTTTAAAAGTACGTTAAAAATCCAAATCACACACACACGAGTGTTGATTTCTGAATCTTACATGAGTGTTGATTTCTAAATCTTATCTGAGTGTTCATTTCTGAATCTTACATGTGTGTTCATTTCTGAATCTTACATATGTGTTCTTTTCTTAATCTTACATGCATGTTCATTTCTGAGTCTTACATGAGTGTTGATTTTTGAATCTTACACAAGTGTTCATTTCTGAAACTTACATGAGTGTTCATTTCTGAATCTTACACATGTGTTCATTTCTGAATCTTACATGAGTGTTAATTTCTGAATCTTATATGAATGTTCATTTCTGAATCTTACACGAGTGTTCATTTCAGAATCTTACATGGATGTTCATTTCTGAATCTTATATGAGTGTTCATTTCTGAATCTTACATGAGTGTTTATTTCTGATTCTTACAAGTGTGTTCATTTCTAAATATTACATGAGTGTTCATTTCTAAATATTACATGAGTGTTCATTTCTGATGAATTTCATGAAATGAGCTGAATAATCTTATGAAAGCCCTGGTGAGTTTCCGACATTTCATTTAAAATGAGCAAAAACGTGAAATTCTGTTTATCACAAGACAAAAAATGCTAGTTTTATTTGACTATATTGTAGAACTGTGAACTAAAAATTTTAAAAGTACATATGGATACTTCACACCTTACACGTCATTTTTTACATCATGAAGCATTATATTACATGTATTACATATATAATAATTATGATACAAGTATATTAATGTAAATAACACAGTAGTCATGTGATCAACTAATTACTGTAATTTCAATAAACCTTTCCTATGGGATGATAAGGTCATCAGCCATTGTCTTGTTTATTAACACTGTGGTGATTTAATCAAAATAATCTATGACGGATTGGAATGTCAGAAGATTAAACATTCCATATTGATTTTACATAATCAAATATAAAGCATTGTTTTGTTTTTTACCATCATATTCATCTTTTGGAGATGAAATCTTCCTAGAAAATAAAAAATGTAAATAAAAGTTTATACTTAATACACCAGTTCCTCACTACAAAATACCGAAGTATAACACTATCCCTTATATAATATGCCTATAGTCATGGATCTCACTACAAAGTAACTCAGTATAACACTATCCCTTATATAATAGGACTATATAATATGGCTATAGTCATGGATCTCACTACAAAGTACCTCAGTATAACACTGTCCTTTATATAACATGATGAGGTCATGGGCCTTGCCATAAAGTACCTCAATATAACACTGTCCCTTATATAACATGGGTGAAGTTATGGATCTCACAATAAAATAGCTCAATATAACACTGTCCCTTATATAACATGGGTGAGGTTATTGATCTCAGTATAAAATACCTCAATATAACACTGTCCATTATATATCATGGGTGAGGTCATGGATCTCACTATAAAGTACCTCAGTACAATACTGTTCCTTAAATACAATAAATTAGGTCATGGATCTCACTATAAAGTACCTCAGTAGAATACTGTCCCATATATAACACAAAATAGATCACGGATGTAACTATAAATAACTCAGTATAATACTGTCCATTAAATAACATAGTTGAGGTCATTGTTTCCATTTTGGGGATGAACATACTTTTGATATTCAACTTGACTCAGTATATGCTGACATCATTTTGTAACATAATACACTCATATGACTTGCCTGAATGGCATTATAGTGACATGGCAGACAACAAAACAAGCATTTTGTAACATAGTACACTCATATGACTTGCCTGAATGGCATTATAGTGACATGGCAGACAACAAAACAAGCATTTTGTAGCATAGTACACTCATATGACTTGCCTGAATGGCATTATAGTGACATGGCAGACCAAAAAACAAGCATGTAACATAGTACACTCATATGACTTCCCTGAATGGCATTATAGTGACACGGCAGACAACAAAACAAGCATTTTGTAACATAGTACACTCATATGACTTGCCTGAATGGCATTATAGTGACATGGCAGACAACAAAACAAGCAACTTAACCATTTATGCAGAAGCAGCAATTGTCCATAAAAATTACAAAAGTATTTCCAACCAATGAAAATTGAAGGTTGATTTGTTCTGATGATTTCAAACAATTCCCAGCATCAATGTTAACAAATCTCATTTTTTTCAAAGTTAATTATCAAGTATACAAGTCAGGTCTGGTAAACAGTATCTGTAATACTGTGCCATTGCACAGTGGGCATTGAGATCCATCAAACTATGGAACTTAGTGTGCTTAGGATCAAGGAGTTGTCTCCCTTTGTCCATACAAGTACCATCATATTTGATATACCATGCACCCATCATATCTTAATACATGTAAATGCACAATTCTCTTGTTGTCAAACTCTCATTACAATTATCCATTTTACAAGTGTCTTTATTCAGGCATTCCATTCTTAATCCTAATCCATTTTGTAAGTGTCTTTATCATAACATTCCTGTCTTAATTATATCCATCTTGTAAGAGTGTGCTCTTTTCAGACTGCAAAATGTCTCTTTTTGATTCTCCTGAATCTAGCGATCACTTATGTACTTGATTTAATGTAAATATCTTTTATGATTGTAAACCCAATACTGTTGCTATTCAATGTGGATTAGATTGGTCAAATCCATTGATTCAAACAAGGTTGTGATGCATAAAGGAAGTTTATGTTTATCGGAACTGGTTGCTCCCAGCAGTGTGTACACTGGAAAACCTTTTGAAACACAGGTGAAAAGATATAAATAAATGGACTATCTTTCCAGCCTGAAGTATCTTTGCATCTGAAAGTTGGTTATATGGTCAAATTTATTTATTCTAAGAAAACAGCCATTATGGGGGTGGAGTGTATGCACGAGATTTTCTTGCAAGTCAGAATATTCTTTCTCATTCACCTGAAGAAAGATAATTGTTTTCAACTAATAAACTGGACATAATTAGGTCTGTTTTTCTACCCACCAGAGCAACAATATTGTTTTAAAGCTATTTGGAGGCAGGTCATTTTCTAAAAAAAAGTCTCAAGCCCAGATTCCCAGAAAATTTCAAATTATTAGGGAAATAGTCATGCCCCAGGAAGACAAACCCTTTTAACCAAAATACACCTGGAGACAAATAGGTTAAAATTTGAAATGCTAACAATTTTTCCTTACAAATGATGTTTTTACTCACTCTTCCAAATAAACATTATTAAAACAAAAAAAATTAACTCTATGAAAATAGTATATTCTTTTAATGCTGTATGTTTGAAATTATTGTTAAATCTTATTAATGTATTAAGACTGTAAAAATGCCAAATTAGGAAATTAATAATTTATTACTTACCCTACAAGTAGCAGCCATCTATTTTTTAATTAATTTTAATGGTTCCATTTTTAAGTCTGTAGGTGAATACATGTGCGTAGTTTTCAGTCCAGCATGGATCCAGTCTACAGAATATACTTGTTTATAGCTCAAGTCTAATTGCAAACAACATCTACCCTGATCTAATATTACATAACACACTGGCAGATCAGGGTCTCTGTCATACTGAATACTTCTAGCAAAACTACATGGACTCAGATCTGCCAGTGCATTATGCAATACAGATCTGAGTCTGTAGACTCTGCAGTTTGACCTGAGTAAGTATATACAGTATGAAAAGTACAGCATGGTATGAAACTGAAAAGAAGCATTGATCTTGAATTCATGAGAATGAAATCAATTTTTATATCAAGAAAACAATGGTCCTATTATCACATATCAGTGGTCCTATTATCACATACCAGTGGTCCTACTCACATACCAGTGGTCCAACAATCACATATAAGTGGTCCAACTATCATATATCAGTGGTCCTACTAACACATATCTGTGGTCCTACCATCACATATCAGTGGTCTTACCATCACATATCAGGCGTCCTTACTATCACATATCAGCTTTTGCAAAATTTGTATAAATCTTGTTTACTGTCTCAGCCATTTATACCCTATGGGATTCCACAACATAATGCATTGGTCTTGTAACTGGTCAGTCAGCATGCATATCCTAAAGTGCCGCCATCAGTTTATTTTGCTAACTGACCTAGCTGATTAACTCTACCGGTGTGTAGATTTCCTAGTGGTGATTCATGTTCCATCAAATTTCAAATATCATTATAGTACTTAAAGTTAACAGGCAAATGTGAATTCAGTGGTCTCTCTCTCATTTATAAGGTCACACCTTCTGTAATGAACAGACGACCTAATCATATGGGTAGCCTTATGGTGAGTACAAAATGCAATGGCCTCTCACTGGAGGGGTGGGGGGAGTGGCACTGCAATAGGAGCGGTTAAATTACCACAAACTGCATGTGATTACATTGTATCCCCCAAAATGCTATGTAATAACAGCCATAGCCCATCTGATAAAAATTATTTCAAGTTGCACGATCTTTACAACTTTGAATAAAAGGTAAATGATAATTAAAGAAGTTCAGTATAAAAAACCAGAACCATGTCTGTCTTCCTCATACAGCAAGCAAGCTTTCTGTTAGATACATGTATATAAAATCAGAACCATGTCTGTCTTCTTCATACAGCAAGCAGGCTTTCTGTTAGATACATGTATATAAAATCAGAACCATGTCTGTCTTCTTCATACAGCAAGCAAGCTTTCTGTTAGATACATGTATATAAAACGAGAACCATGTCTGTCTTCTTCATATAGCAAGCTTTCTGTTAGATACATGTATATAAAATCAGAACCATCTCTGTCTTCTTCATACAGCAAGCAAGCTTTCTGTTAGATACATGTATATAAAATCAGAACCATGTCTGTCTTCTTCATATAGCAAGCAAGCTTTCTGTTAGATACATGTATATAAAACCAGAACCATGTCTGTCTTCTTCATATAGCAAGCAAGCTTTCTGTTAGATACATGTATATAAAATCAGAACCATGTCTGTCTTCTTCATATAGCAAGCAAGCTTTCTGTTAGATACATGTACATAAAACCAGAACCATGTCTGTATTCTTCATATAGCAAGCAAGCTTTCTGTTAGATACATGTATATAAAATCAGAACCATGACTGTCTTCTTCATACAGCAAGCTTTCTGTTAGATACATGTATATAAAATCAGAACCATGTCTGTCTTCTTCATATAGCAAGCTTTCTGTTAGATACATGTATATAAAATCAGAACCATCTCTGTCTTCTTCATACAGCAAGCAAGCTTTCTGTTAGATACATGTATATAAAACCAGAACCATGTCTGTCTTCTTCATACAGCAAGCAAGCTTTCTGTTAGATACATGTATATAAAACCAGAACCATGTCTGTCTTCTTCACATAGCAAGCTTTCTGTTAGATACATGTATATAAAATCAGAACCATGACTGTCTTCTTCATACAGCAAGCTTTCTGTTAGATACATGTATATAAAATCAGAACCATGTCTGTCTTCTTCACATAGCAAGCTTTCTGTTAGATACATGTATATAAAATCAGAACCATGTCTGTCTTCTTCATATAGCAAGCTTTCTGTTAGATACATGTATATAAAATCCGAACCATGTCTGTCTTCTTCATACAGCAAGCAAGCTTTCTGTTAGATACATGTATATAAAATCAGAACCATGTCTGTCTTCTTCATACAGCAAGCAAGCTTTCTGTTAGATACATGTATATAAAATCAGAACCATGTCTGTCTTCTTCATACAGCAAGCAAGCTTTCTGTTAGATACATGTATATAAAACCAGAACCATGTCTGTCTTCTTCATACAGCAAGCAAGCTTTCTGTTAGATACATGTATATAAAACAAGAACCATATCTGTCTTCTTCACATAGCAAGCTTTCTGTTAGATATATGTATATAAAATCAGAACCATGTCTGTCTTCTTCATACAGCAAGCAAGCTTTCTGTTAGATACATGTATATAAAATCAGAACCATGTCTGTCTTCTTCATACAGCAAGCAAGCTTTCTGTTAGATACATGTATATAAAATCAGAACCATGTCTGTCTTCTTCATATAGCAAGCTTTCTGTTAGATACATGTATATAAAATGAGAACCATGTCTGTCTTCTTCATATAGCAAGCTTTCTGTTAGATACATGTATATAAAATGAGAACCATGTCTGTCTTCTTCATATAGCAAGCAAGCTTTCTGTTAGATACATGTATATAAAATCCGAACCATGTCTGTCTTCTTCATACAGCAAGCAAGCTTTCTGTTAGATACATGTATATAAAATCAGAACCATGTCTGTCTTCTTCATATAGCAAGCTTTCTGTTAGATACATGTATATAAAATCAGAACCATGTCTGTCTTCTTCATATAGCAAGCTTTCTGCTAGATACATGTATATAAAACCAGAACCATGTCTGTCTTCTTCATACAGCAAGCAAGCTTTCTGTTAGATACATGTATATAAAATCAGAACCATGTCTGTCTTCTTCATACAGCAAGCAAGCTTTCTATTAGATACATGTATATAAAACCAGAACCATGTCTGTCTTCTTCATATAGCAAGCTTTCTGTTAGATACACGTATATAAAATCAGAACCATGTCTGTCTTCTTCATATAGCAAGCAAGCTTTCTGTTAGATACATGTATATAAAACTAGAACCATGTCTGTCTTCTTCATATAGCAAGCTTTCTGTTAGATACATGTACATAAAATCAGAACCATGATGTCTGTCTTCTTCACATAGCAAGCTTTCTGTTAGATACATGTATATAAAACCAGAACCATGTCTGTCTTCTTCATATAGCAAGCAAGCTTTCTGTTAGATACATGTATATAAAATCAGAACCATGTCTGTCTTCTTCATATAGCAAGCTTTCTGTTAGATACATGTATATAAAATCAGAACCATGTCTGTCTTCTTCATATAGCAAGCAAGCTTTCTGTTAGATACATGTATATAAAACCAGAACCATGTCTGTCTTCATCATATAGCAAGCAAGCTTTCTGTTAGATACATGTATATAAAATCAGAACCATGTCTGTCTTCTTCATATAGCAAGCTTTCTGTTAGATACATGTATATAAAATCAGAACCATGATGTCTGTCTTCTTCACATAGCAAGCTTTCTGTTAGATACATGTATATAAAACCAGAACCATGTCTGTCTTCTTCATATAGCAAGCTTTCTGTTAGATACATGTATACAAAATCAAAACCATGTCTGTCTTCTTCATATAGCAAGCTTTCTGTTAGATACATGTATATAAAATCAGAACCATGTCTGTCTTCTTCATATAGCAAGCTTTCTGCTAGATACATGTATATAAAATCAGAACCATGTCTGTCTTCTTCATATAGCAAGCTTTCTGTTAGATACATGTATATAAAATCAGAACCATGATGTCTGTCTTCTTCATATAGCAAGCTTTCTGTTAGATACATGTATATAAAATCAGAACCATGTCAGTCTTCTTCATATAGCAAGCTTTCTGCTAGATACATGTATATAAAACCAGAACCACGTCTGTCTTCTTCATATAGCAAGCTTTCTGTTAGATACATGTCTATAAAACTAGAACCATGTCTGTCTTCTTCATACAGCAAGCTTTCTGTTAGATACATGTATATAAAATCAGAACCATGTCTGTCTTCTTCACATAGCAAGCTTTCTGTTAGATACATGTATATAAAACTAGAACCATGTCTGTCTTCTTCATATAGCAAGCTATGTGATGGATACATGGTACTGCCTGCAAAAAGTACCACAGTCTATTCTGGAATTTAAAATTTTGGGAGAATTTCACCCTCCATATTTACAAAAGGGGTTTTCCTCCATTATTAGAAAAAGGGGAATTTCCCTCCATTTGTAGAAAAGGGGGAGAATTTTCTGAATAAAGAAATAAAGACAGTGCTTGAAAATATAATGCATGACTTTTGCACAGTTTGCTTTTTTACCTGAAGTTTTAGAAATAAGCATGAAATTTGCAGCTGTGTTCTATACAATTTACCCTACTGCACTATAACGTATTTTAGAACTTTCTGGAATTTTAACATACATGTTACCATTTTTGATGATAGCACCACTGACACAAAATCGTCAAACAAATTGAAAACACACAATAATATCAACAGGGAAATGACCCTAAGAACAATGATACCTTACCTTGTACTAGTGGAGTATTCAGTGATGAAACTTGCAGGTGTGTTGACTGCCCTTAAACCTGATATTTTCCGAACATCTGAAATCTGAACTCTTAGGGGCTTGGGAGCTGAGAAGGTGGGAACACTGGATTGGTCATCCAACCTTTCTGTCCCAGGGTGACTAGCAACATTTCCCTCAGACTCCAGGACTTGTCTCATCTCCTGGGCTTCATGCGACACTTCTTGTTTCCCTTTGTCTTCTTCTTTCTCCTCCTCCTCTTTCTTCTTTCCTTCCTCCAATTCAATGACATTAGCACTATCTATGACCTCATCTGCTTCAGGATCATCCCCTACTTCTGAATCAGACAAAAGAGAATCAACATCGGCCGTATCTTCATATATCCCTAAATCATCCTCGTCTCTCTTGACTAATCCTGCTGATTTTACATTGTTTCTGGTTTTGCTCGATGTCTTTTGATTGGATTCTTCATGATCAGGATTACCCTTTGCTTTTGACTGGTTCCCTGTCTCTGAATCATTTCTAGCTGATTGAATATCTTCATCAGGTTTTGACTGGTTATCTGTCTCTGAATCATTTCTGGGTGATTTCCTATTTTCATCAGGTTCTAGCTCTGATTGTTTCACATATGCTTCGTTTATGCTCTGATCCAATGAACCATTTAATTGGTTGCTTGGTTCTGCCATTTCATAATCATCTTGAATCTCTGTCATTTCTAGTCATTGGGCTGTTCATATATGTTCCATGAGTAACCCTGCAAATATAATTACAAGTACTCTATATTTTTAATATAAATATTTTATCATCATCATCATCATTGTCATCATCATGACCTTATTTAAAGTACTACTAGTACTACTACTACTGCTAATAATAATAATAATTACTTTAATTAAAGAAGCTCATTTTGGTTAATAAACCAATCTTCCATGAGTCTTTCTAGAACTGCATGTGTAAGATCTACAATTTTTACAGGTCGTGGCGTTTTGAAACAAGCTACTGATTCATGAGATAATCGATATACTATTACTATAAAAATTACACAAGGCATTACTGCTTTCATATAAAGAACTGTAGTGGATTGCAGGGGGATAAAAATGTTGCCCAGTTTGCCTTACTCTGTTTCGATCTCTGATGTATCCTGTCAGTTTCAGTAAGAATTGCTACTTGAGAATGCTGGGAAGTAATCTTAACTACAGAGGTCATCACCAATTCCCAAAGAGATGTCAACTAAAAGGGATGGATAAATAAGTGGCCAGATCAAAGAGACTGTCCAAGGTGCAGATTGTATTTTGAAATTAGTCCTCTACTTTCTTATCTCTCTCATTGTTATTTGAGTTGAAACAAATGAACATTTTAAACAGAATACTTTATTTTGCAAATCAAATTCAAATAAAAAATTGGTATTTAAATATTCCTTTGTTTACATAGCAAGTTTTGCAGCTGGTTTGTTCAAGAAACAAATAAGATGCCATATTTTTATTAATTGCCCTTCAGGCACACTTGAAAAGATGATGTATAATATAACAAGTTGCTGAGAACAAGGTGTTGAATGAAGGTCATGTCAAGGTCAACAATGCCTTAATGTACCAATCAAACTCAGCATATTCCAATTTAATTCAATTAAATTGGCCACATGTCTGTGCCACTTTGATTGTAAACAAATCACTTCGAGTATGAATGTTCATGATAGTCCCTGAATTTAACTGAACAAGTAAGCAAGTTTCTTCCCTTATTTACTCTCACTCTTTGGTTGTTGTTGTTGTTGTTCTTGTGGGGTTTAACTCCATTTTTCAGCACACGATGGGCTATACATGGCGACTAGTATTAATGGTGGAGGAAGAATCCGGGAAAACCCCAGAAAGAACCACCAACCCACAAGAAGTTCATTCTTTGGTACTAAAGGATTAAGTTTATGCTCATACGGGGTTTCAAGATAAAGAAGCAAAAGAGTGCACTCTTTGGATTTTTGGTATGAATCTTCAAACAATTTCTCAAAGATCTGTAAAATGTCACTTAATTTGTTGATAATGACTGAGTTCTCCATATTTATAATGTAGTATAGGAGGAAGGCTGGTGGGTGTAGATAAATACCAAATTATACCAAAAACAAAAAAGTATGGATTTGATCTGATAAATTGATTGGGGTGCTTGAGCAAGCTGTATTGAGCATAATACAAGAGTTTTGTGAATGGATACAGGAATGGCTACAGAATGTAACATAGCATTCAAATTAATCTGTGAGTTTTGTGTATAGACACACAAATGGTTTTAGTATGTAATATGGTATTCAAATTAATCTGTGAGATTTGTGTATGGACACAGATATGGCTATATAATGTAACGTAACATTCCAATTAATCTGTGAGTTTTGTCCATGGACATGGAAATGGCTATATAATGTAATGTAACATTGAAATTAATCTGTGAGTTTTGTGTATAGACATAGATATGGCTATACAATGTAATGTAACATTCCAATTAATCTGTGAGTTTTGTGCTTCGATACAAGAAAGGCTACAGAATGTAACATGGCATTCAAATTGATCTGTGAGTTTTGTGCATAGAAACAGTTAGAATGGCTACAGAATGTAATGTGGCATTTAAATTAGTCTGTATTTTGTGTATGGATACAAGAAAGGTTACAGAATATAATATAGGATTCAAATTAATATGCGAGTTTTATTGGGCTTCTTATTTCTTACATAGATTAATTTTAATTAACTGACCAGGAGTTGGAAAGGATCAAACCATTCTCTTCAATAGCAGAAATGAAAATTATACCTGCCAAGAAGGATATGATAAGATGCTATATGGGTAAAAATCCATCATTGTCCTATGCATTAGTTACCTCTGTTCATACCAGAATCTAGTTATTTACAATGAAACAGCATCTGCTAGAAACCTCTGACTTGGTGTCAATATGCTGGACAGGGTCACTTGAGTTAACACAGATCTATATAGACAAATTAACTACTACAAGGAAAAGATCTAGTAAAGCTAAAGATTGCAGTATGGCTTCAATATTTATGTCATCAATGAATACTTTGCTTACAAATGTCAAAAATAAAATAATTTCAAAACAGGATATACTGTTCTTGAGTTGAACACAATTCTGCATTGAATTTAATACTGAATACAATATAATCATACTGTGTAGTAAATATTCAGTAAAGAAATGCTTTCACATTTCATCATCATTCCTGTTTTCAACTGTGATTCCTGAATGTTGTTGGCATGCATGCAGTAAACATTGCAGTGGCATGTACAAAGTGTCTGACTTGCGACCGTGACAGACATCTTTAGATTAGCTTTTGTCTCAAAAAACAATTTGACACCAGCATCACAATATGGTCTATATACATTACACATTTTTAAAAATGCTGACTTGTTTTTTCTACATGCACAACCCCATATCAGGGTATGAAGATGACTGTTGGAGAAATGCATATATCAGTCAACCACAGCAACTCAGACCTCTGATTCACACCCCCCCCGTTTCACCCCCCCCCCCCGATATTCAGGTGTTTATCCACCTAAGGTATCCAGCTAACACAGCAGACTATCGAAAATAAAGTTGAGAACTAGACTTTCAATAAAAAATTCCAATATTTTATACTTACTTTGTCAATGCATGCTCTTTCCTCACTTTAACTTCAGCAGTTGATACCAAAACAAATTGTCTGCCTCACAAACTGCTTATAACTACATTACCAGCACCAACATTTTATAATAATAGCTCAAACGAGTCACCAACAGAGTAAGATGTCAAAGTTGACGTGCCTGATATTGAGCTTGACTTTGAGTGCCAATAGTAAAATACAGCTTGCCATCAACCGCTGGCATCCAACAGTATACCCATTCTCTGATATTAAAAACTGCATGTACCTGCCTACACTAATGGCTGATTGAAGGAGACAAAACAAATTAGTAATACTGATTGCTTATCATTGATCCTTATCAAAGACTGTCTCGTCAACCATGGAGGTTTGCAGTCACATAATACACTGCAAGTCATTAAATTGTCACTTCAGACAAAATCTGACATTTTCAAGGACGATCTTCTAATTACATGCATACAGACCACATTAGTCTGAAGAAGCCAATGACATTTGGAGGTGTAAAATGATGACAAGCAAAAACAACCTAACTTGGATGCAACAAGGAGCTTGAAAGGATGAAACAAAAACACCTAATTTAAGTGCAACAAGGATCTTGCATGGACACCTAAGTGCAACATGGAACTGGCATTAGGATGAAACAAAAGCACCTAATTTAAGTGCAACATGGAACTTACAAGAATGAAACAAAACCACCTAATTTAAGTGCAACATGGAACTTACAAGAATGAAACAAAAACACCTAATTTTAGTGCAACATGGAACTTGCTAGGATTACAAATTGCCTAGAAGCGTAATCTTCAAAGTTCGGGTAGCCTCTTAGTGCATGAAAATCCGATTAGGGGACAAGAATCTAAAATTACCTTACCATGCATGAAAACCCATTAGGGGACAAGATTTTATAATTACATTATCATGCATGAAACCCCATTAGGGGACAAGAATTTTAATTACATTACCATGCATGAAACCCCATTATAATTACATTACCATGCATGAAACCCCATTATAATTACATTACCATGCATGAAACCCCATTAGGGGACAAGAACTATTATTCCATTACCATGTATGAAAACCTGTAAGTGGACAAGATTTTATAATTACATTACCATGCATGAAACCCCATTATAATTACATTACCATACATGAAACCCCATTATAATTACATTACCATACATGAAACCCCATTATAATTACATTACCATACATGAAACCCCATTAGGGGACAAGAATTATTATTCTGTTACCATGCATGAAAACCCATAAGTGGACAAGATTTTATAATTATATTACCATGTATTAAGCCCCACATGGGGAAAAGAATATAAAATTACCTTACCATGCATGAAACCCCATTAGGGGACAAGAGTTTATAATTACATTACCATGTAAGAAACCCCATTAGGGGACAAGAATATAAAATTACCTTACCATGCATGAAAGCACATTTGGGGATAAGAATTTATAATTATCTTACCATGCATAAAACCCCATTAGGGACAAGAATTGACAATTGTCTTACCAGACATGAAATTCCATTAGAGAACAAGAATTTATAATTACCTTACCATGCACAAAATCCAATTAGAGGACAAGAATTTATTATTATCTTCCATGCATGGCACTCCATTAGGGACAATAATTTATAATTACCATGCATGGCACTCCATTAGGGACAAGAATTTATAATTACCTTACCATCCATGAAACCCCATTAGGGGACATGAACTTATAATTACCTTAACATGCATGAAACCTCATTAGGGGATGTGCACTTATAATTACCTTACCATACATGAAATCCAATTAGGGTCAAGAATGCACAAAATCCAATTATGGGACAAGAATGCATGAAATCCAATTAGGAGACATAAATTTATAGTTACCTTACCATGCAGGAAATCCAATTATGGGACAAGAATGCATCAAATTCAATTAGGGTACAAGAATGCACGAAATCCAATTAGGGGACAAGAATGCATGAAATCCAATTAGGAGACATAAATTTATAATTACCTTACCATACATGAAATCCAATTAGGGGAAAGAATGTATAATTACTGTACCATATGTATCTAATAAGTAATAGTTGATGATAAGCCCACTCCGATTTTTACATTATTTTGCAAATATTTGTAAAGGATATTGCCATTTGAAACTAAGCAACTTTCTTGCAAATTTGTATGGCTCGCACTCTAGTATTATTATGAGATAAATATTGTAATGATAATGATGATGATGAAAATGAAGGCTGTGGTGATAATGATGATGATGATGATGATGGTGGTGGTGGTGGTGATGGTGATGATGATGATTGTGGTGGTCATGAAGATGATGATGGTGGTAGTGGTAATGATGATGATGGTGGTGATAGTCACAAAGATGATGATGGTGGTGGTAGTAGTAATGATAATGATGGATAATAAAGGTGATCCACAAGAGTATAACTGTCATCGATATCATCATTAGAAAATATCTTATACAAAATGGAGCAGAACAAAATTGCAGTATGCATGGACATTGATATACAAGCTTATTTTTTGTCCAACCAGTATGCATGGACATTGATATACAAGCTTATTTTTTGTCCAACCAGCATGCATGGACATTGATATACAAGCTTATTTTTTGTTCAACTTGTTTAACATTTTTACAGAGTGTTAAATTTGTACTCCATATTTGCTAACACACACATATTTATTTACCATAACATTATAGCCAGTAAATGAACATTTTCATTTTTTAAAATTTTTCTTCTTCTTTTTTCCTAGCCTAAAATGTGTTTAATATCAAGATTACAAATACAGCAATCCCCCAAAAGTAAGTCCATTTACTATAAGACCATTCGTGTTTAGTCATGGATCCCATTTCATTTGGTGAATTTACATGTATTATGTACTTCATTATAAGGCAGTCCCACTTTGAAGCATCATACTCTATGGTTTCCCCATTAGAGTGTTATTATGAGGGAATAATGCATAATGTACTTCATTATAAGGCATTCCACTTTAAAGCATTAAACTATATGGTTTCCACAGATAGTGTTTCTGATAATGATGGAGCACTTGATACCTTTAAAAGGCCAAACTTTGTATTCACCACTGAAGCTCAAGCTGTAACAAACAGAAATCTGATAAATACCCTTGAGTGTACCAACATAATTCAAATTTGACAGTCTATTAGAAGTACTCAAGTTAAATATGGCAGTCTATTAAAAGTACTCAAGTTAAATTTGACAGTCTATTAGAAGTACTCAAGTTAAATTTGGCAGTCTATTAGAAGTACTCAAGTTAAATTTGACAATATATTATAGAAGTACTCAAGTTAAATTTGCAGGCTTCTGGAGGGACTCAAAATTTTTTAATGGGATACATAGAATGCATCTACATAATTCAAATTTGGCAGTACAGTCTACAATGGGAATCCAGTTAAAGAAAATTCTTTTTGACTGACTACTGAAGGGACTCAAGAAAAATCTGATACAACACATAGAGTGCACCTGCAAAGTTAAAATTTGTCTACAACGGTGACTCAAGTTATGAAAATTTAAATTTGTCTACTCAAGAATAATCTCATATGACACTCTACACCTACAAAATTCAGATTTGTCTGCCTATTGGAGGGACTCAACTGGTGAAACACTGAAGAAAATACAGGGATGAGTCTTATTAAATTCCACATGTCCGATCCAACTCAGAAATAAATACTGACTGTACATGTAGGTGCAAAAAAGATGACATTGACCTTGACCATCTATAGATATATCATTGCATTGATAAAAATCCTTCAAAGTTTGTGGTGATATTTGTGATCTGAGCACAAAAGAATTGATAACTGAGACATGACTAATTCTTTGTGCTGTCAGACAGAGTACTAGGATACATGTGTACATGTGTATAACCACTGTGACTTAACTGCAACCATATAATACCATTATGAAACCAGAGTTAAAAATACTGTTGCAATGGTACTGATAGATTTGACCAGTGTGTGTGTGTGTGTGTGTGTGTGTGCATGTGTGTTTGTGTGTGTGTGCATGTGTGAGAATTGGATTTTTAACGAAGCTTTAGAAAAAGTTTCTGTCATATCACTACGATGTCTGCAGCGTGGCAGTTTATAGTGATGTCTAGCACTGGGGTTTCATCCCTCAGACATGTAGCATGATGTCTCACACAATCACATTATTCTGACACCAGGCCGACCAGTCCCAACAATAACCTCTTAATGCTGAGTACCAAGCGAGGTAGCTGTTAGTACCATTGTTTTAAATCTTTGGTATGACTCAGCCGGGGTTTGAACCTGCAACCTCCCACATGCATGGTGGATGCTCTAACAACTTAGGCCACCAGACCATGTGCATGTGTGTGTGCATGTCTGTTTGCATGTATGTGTGTGTGTGTGACTTAATAATGGATAGATAAGGGGCACTGGAATGTAGTCATGGTAAATATCGAAACAGAAAAAGCATACACATATTCTGTGAATTTTGGGTAATTATTTTTGTATTTGTAACAGAATTGTATCCAGCTACTTAATCTAACAGTTATCTTCAAATCCTGAGAAGCTAATGCAACATTTTTATTCTACTCCTTCTTTTCTTTAGTAAACCTTATTATAACATTTTTCCTTGTAAACAAATACAAATAATTTATTCATCATTGCAAAAAGTACATCACTGAGTCTCTCACTGTAAGACCCTTCATTATAACATAATCATGGATCATATTTTGTTAAGTGGCAGTAAAATTAAGTATATCATTACTTCATTTTAAGACAATTTCATTATAAGGAGGTATACTCTATAACTCCTATTGAGAGGGTTATATTGAGGGAGTACTTTATAGACATCATGTAATTCATAACAAGTTAGTTTCACTACAAGGAGGTATAATCTATAACTCCTATGGAGAGGGTTATATTGAGGGAGTGCTTTACAGATATCATGTAATTCATAACAAGTTAGTTTCACTACAAGGAGGTATACTCTATAACTCCTATGGACAGGGTTTTATTGAGGGAGTACTTTATAGGTATCATGTAATTGTTTAAAAGTTAGTTTCACTACAAGGAGGTATCCTCTATAACTCCTATGGAGAGGGTTATATTGAAGGAATACTTTATAGGTATCATATAACTGAACATTCCAAGTTAGTTTCACTACAGGGAGGTATACCCTATAACTCCCATGGACAGGGTTATATTGAGGGAGTACTTTTAAGGTGTCATGTAATTCATTATAAGTTAGTTTCACTACAAGGGTGTTACTCTGTAACTCCCATGGACAGGGTTATATTGTGGAAATACTGTGTGATAAATTTCATTTGAAGGCAGTATCATTACAAGATAGTATATTCAATGCCTCCCATGGATAGGGTTATATTAAGGGAGTACTGTATATGTATCCTTTACTTCACTATAAAGTGGTTTCACTATAAGGTGGTATATTCCATGGCTCCCACAGACAAGGCCATATTATGGAATGTTATATATGTGTAACATACTCCATTATACTTAATCTATGCCTATATTGTAAACAATAATGCAAAAATTATACACACTTAGTCTATGCCTATATTGTAGATACATCTGCACCTAGTCTATGGCTATACTGTGAATACTTGTACACCTAGTCTATGCACACCTAGTCTATGTTGTTGTTGTTGTTATTGGGTTTAATGCCATTTTTCAGCACACGATAGGCTATACATGGCGGCCAGTATTAAAGGTGGAGGAAGAACCTGGAAAAACCCCGGAAAGAACCACCGACCCATGAGAAGCTACTGCCAAGCTTTCTCACATACCCACATTGGCTGAATCCGAGACTCGAACCCACGCAGACAGAGGTGAGATGGCAGTGATCCATAATGGAGAGTGCTTTAGATCACTCGCCCACTTGGGGCCCCACTAGTCTATGCCTATACCGTAAATTCTTGTACACTTAGTCTATGTCTATACTGTAAACACTTGTACATCTAGTCTATGTCTATACTGTAAACACTTGTACACATAGTCGATGCCCATACTGTAAATACTTGTACACTTAGTCTATGCCTATACCGTAAATACTTGTACACCTAGTTTATGCCTATACTGTAAACACTTGTACACTTTGTCTATGTCTATGCTGTAAATACTTGTACACCTAGTTTATGCCTATACTGTAAACACTTGTACACCTAGTCTATGCCTATACTGTAAATACTTGTACACCTAGTCTATGCCTATACTGTAAATACTTGTACACCTAGTTTATGCCCATACTGTAAATACTTGTACACCTAGTTTATGCCCATACTGTAAACACTTGTACATCTAGTCTATGTCTATACTGTAAACACTTGTACACCTAGTTTATGCCTATACTGTAAACACTTGTACACTTAGTCTATGCCTATACCATAAATACTTGTACACCTAGTTTATGCCTATACTGTAAACACTTGTACACTTAGTCTATGTCTATGCTGTAAATACTTGTACACCTAGTTTATGCCTATACTGTAAACACTTGTACACCTAGTCTATGCCTATACTGTAAATACTTGTACACCTAGTCTATGCCTATACTGTAAATACTTGTACACCTAGTTTATGCCCATACTGTAAATACTTGTACACCTAGTCTATGCCTATACTGTAAATACTTGTACACCTAGTTTATGCCCATACTGTAAATACTTGTACACTTAGTCTATGCCTATAATAAACAAATATGTTGTCATTATTGTGGGTTTAATGCATTTTTCAGCACATAGTAATTTATACATGGCAGCCAGTATAACTGGCGGAAGAATAACCTGGAAAAATTCTTGGAAGTACCATGACCAATGCATGGGAAGATATTGGCAAACTTTCTCATGCACCAACACTGGCCATTCAGCCCGAAACTTGAACCCACATAGACAGAGGTGAGATAGCAGTGATTCATAATTGTGAGTGCTAGACCACTCAGCCAAACTCGGCCACAAACAAATACGCATACTGTGTAATTAGTCCATGCTTATATAAAACAAATACATATATTTGTACACATAGTCTATGCTTATATTAAACAAATACATATATTTGTACACATAGTCTATGCTTATATTAAACAAATATGTATTAAATACAAGTCCACGCCTGTACTGTACTATTCAAATTCTGTATATTTTTGAAAATTTTGTTTACTGAAGTTTTTATTACATTTAGATTATGTTGGTCCCAAAGTATTTAGATTACTGGTGGTCCCAAAGTATTTAGATTACTGGTGGTCCCAAAGTATTTAGATTACTGGTGGTCCCAAAGTATTTAGATTACTGGTGGTCCCAAAGTATTTAGATTACTGGTGGTCCCAAAGTATTTAGATTACTGGTGGACCCAAAGTATTTAGATTACTGGTGGTCCCAAAGTATTTAGATTACTGGTGGTCCCAAAGTATTTAGATTACTGGTGGTCCCAAAGTATTTAGATTACTGGTGGTCCCAAAGTATTTAGATTACTGGTGGTCCCAAAGTATTTAGATTACTGGTGGTCCCAAAGTATTTAGATTATATTGGTCCCAAAGTATTTAGATTACTGGTGGTCCCAAAGTATTTAGATTACTGGTGGTCCCAAAGTATTTAGATTATTGGTGGTCCCAAAGTATTTAGATTACTGGTGGTCCCAAAGTATTTAGATTACTGGTGGTCCCAAAGTATTTAGATTACTGGTGGTCCCAAAGTATTTAGATTATTGGTGCTTGATATGCCTTTTGTATAATAAGAAATGGAAAACTTTTTGAAGTAAAGTTATTTTTTGTTTGTCTCTGCTGTAAGACTGGCAAAATACCCTCTGCTATAGGACCGATAAAGGAAACAAATGCATGTAGTCAACTGAGAAACAATCAGTGTACAAGTAATCACAATATACACAATTTATAATGAGAAACACACAGTGTACAAGTGATCTCAATTACCCAATTTAGAATGAGAAACACACAATCAGTGTACAAGTGATCCCAATTACCCAATTTAGAATGTGAAACACACAGTCAGTGTCTACAAGTAATCACAATATACCCAATTTATAATGAGAAACACAGTGTACAAGTGATCCCAATTACCCAGTTTAGAATGAGAAACACACAATCAGTGTACAAGTGATCCCAATTACCCAATTTAGAATGAGAAACACACAATCAGTCTACAAGTGATCCCAATTACCCAATTTAGAATGAGAAACACACAATCAGTGTACAAGTGATCCCAATTACCCAATTTAGAATGAGAAACACACAATCAGTTTACAAGTGATCCCCATTACCCAATTTATGAGAAACACAGTGTACAAATGATCCTTTAATTACCCAATTTAGAATGAGAAACACAGAATCTGTGTACAAGTGATCACAATATACACAATTTATAATGAGAAACAAACAATCAGTGTACTAGTGATCCAAATTACCCAATTTAGAATGAGAAACACACAATCAGTGTACAAGTGATCCCATTGTTACCCAATTTAGAATGAGAAACACACAATCAGTGTACAAGTGATCCCAATTACCCAATGAAAAACACACAGTCTGTCACTGTACAAGTGATCCCAATTACCCAATTTAGAATGAGAAGCACACATTCAGTGTACAAGTGATTCCAATTACCCAATTTAGAATGTTATTGTAGTTGTTGTTGTTCTAGGGTTTAATGCCATTTTTCAGCACAACATAGGCTATAACTGGTGGAGGAAGAACCCTGGAAAACCCAGGGAAGAACCACCGACCCATGAGAAGCTACTGGCAGGCTTTCCCACGTACCCACACTAGTCGCAATTTAGAATGAGAAACACAGAATCAGTGTACAAGTGAACCAAATTATTATGAGAAATACACATCAGTGTACAAATGATCCCGATTTGTAATGACCCAGGGCACATTTTTAGCTGAAGAATGCCTAAAAACATGAAAATTTAAATTTATAATTAAATACATTTTAAAATGAATGGTTTTCACAGTTTAAAGAAGCTTAACACATTCACTGTATTGAATTTAAACAGTATTTGTCTTATTTCCTGTTAGCTTTAATCATTCAGGTTTAAATTCCTTAGATCTTGACATTGTGACGTCTCTGTGGACTGATGGCTGAAAGGTCAAATAATCAAACCAGGAACCTTCAGGAGAACAAAGCTAGAGCTTTATCCAACAGGCCATTCAGTCCAAGCTGATTGTGCGTTAACTCATAAAGAAATGAACATATAAATTTTGGCAGGGAAGGGGATGAACCTGTGATTTTCTTTCAAGCTGGATATTTTTGTCCTATTACCTTAAGATAATTAGCTGTTGTTTTTTGTTGCAATAAGTCAGAGGACATTTTTTTCTTCCTCAAATCTGATGAAAGCCAGAATTCTTTTACTCAGTAAAATGCAAGGTGCCCCCTCCCTCCTAAAATTAAATGGCTGGTCGATAAATGAATTTAATGTATGTAAAAACAAACAGATGTTTAAATTGAGTATTTTCTATACTAAACATTAATTGCCTTCAAAGAAAACTGAGATACCTATGGTATTAACACCATGATGAAATTATAGGCTCAAATCCAGGTATAGATTCAAGGACAGATATAAACAATTTACTCCACACAATGCAGACAGCAATGTGCAACCGCAAGCCAATAATTATATCATTGTCACATTCAAACATTGTACCCTACACTAGAAACACTGCATTCTACACAGTATGGACAGCAACAAGACAATAATAATAAAATATTGTCACATTCAGATATTGTATTTTACACCAGTGGTTCCCAAACTTTTTCGGGCCACTGCTCCCTTAGTTATCCTCAGCACACCCCCACCATAAAAGCATTATTCAGCATTTACACCCCCCTCAGTAATCCCCCCCCCCCACAAGGGGACAGTACCACCCACTTTGGAAACTACTCTACACTATGCAGAAAGCATTGTGCAACCACAAGACGGTAATGATAAAATAGTGTCACATTCAAGCAATATCATATCTAGAAGAATAACGATATGGCTATTTGGGGGATTACCAGATAATTTAATTAAACTTCAAGCTAATATGCACCAAGCTTCTTAAATTTCAAGTGACATCAACATTAATTTGGAAATAAATTAATTGTGACTGGTAAGGCAAATCTTAAAAAAATTCAAGTTTTGTTTCTTGACTGGCATAACATGTTCTGAACACTTCAAAAACTTAATAAGAATCTAAGAATGTTTCTCTATAGCAATAGCTTTACAGATCCAGGTGTCTGATCTACATAAGAATGTTTGTCATTATAAACACAATTTCTGGCAATCAGTGGCTTAAACACAAATGTATGTATGTATGTATCTATGTATGTATCTATGTATGTATCTATGTATGTATGTTGATGCTGCCATCGCAAAGGCCAGTGGAAAGGTGGCCAATACATCAAAACAACCAAAATTACATTTAATGAATGTTTAAATAGTTCATAATTTATTGTATTTGCTTCTTGTTAATATCAGTATGAAAGAATTAACGTATTTCATTAAGAATAAAAGACCATGAGATTGTTGATATGTGTATCAAGGTTAGTTCAACATTAACAATATTGACTAATGTACTGGGCTTCTTTCACTTATGACACTAAAATCTTGTTGCTACAGAATCACAAGTAAAAATTCACAATGACAAACCTTAATACTGGACCTAAATTGAATCTTATTTTCATTCCATGAGATTAGTTGAATCTTATTTTCATTCCATGAGATTAGTTGAATCTCACTTTCATTATATGAGGTTACATAAGATTATTTGAATCTTAGTCATACATGAGAATACATGAATCATTTTTAGTTTACCAGTTTGTGAATGTTTGGATAGAGTATTTGAATGAGACGTATGTTTGGAGTGTGAGACAATCACTGTATTTGTAGTATATATATATATATATATAGATATATTTATTAATTCATTTTATAAATTTTCATCTTTCATCACATTGTTTTGTGTTGTCATCCATTCAGGTCTATCCTGTTACATACGGCTTCTATATTAAAAAAAAAAACAATTGCAATTATTAGAACTCATACTCAGAGCAAAAATATCTTAGAGTTAACATTTTTTGTGTGACAATATCACACTGCCTTCATCAGCAACTACATTTTTTTCTATATAAAAATGATTGTTCACTGAGTCTTTCAAATTCCTATAAAAATGATTGTTCACTGAGTCTTTCAAATTCCTATAAAAATGATTGTTTACTGAGTCTTTCAAATTCCTATGCAAGCACATATTCCATGAAAATTACTGCTCCCCCAAAAAGTGGATTCACAGTCACTGGACACTTAAACAGTATGGGCCATCCATCTAGTCTAATGTCAACAGTATGGGCCATCCATCCAGCCTAATGTTAACTCTATAACTGATGGTTACTCTGTCAACAACACAAATAGCAATAATGTATATGGACCATGTTTTTCTGTCAACAAACATTTATTTTCCTCTCCTGACATCAAATACTACTTAACAAAATTTCGAACTACTGTATAATTCACTCCTGTGAAACTGCACTTGTATCTTTGATTGATAAATGGCTGAAAGCATTAGATCAAGGAGAAATGGTAGTCACTATTATGGCTGATTTTCATAAAGCTTTTGATCTTGTAGACCATGAAATTTCGCTTGAAAAACTAAAAATCTATCAATGCAGTGAAAACTCCCTAAACTGGTTTACTTCTTACTTAACTGATAGAGTGCAAAAAGTATCTTTAAAATGGTCAACTTTCTGAAAGTAAAAATATTATTTGTGGAGTATCACAAGGCTCTATCCTTGGGCCTCTCTTATTCATACTATTTATCAATGATTTACCTCTTAAGATTGGAACTTCAGTTTCTTCCACTGACCTTTATGCAGATGATACTACACTGTCTGAGATTGGTAAAACCAAAACAGTACTTGAAAATAACTTACAAGATGCTCTCAACAGACTTCAAATACGGTGCAAGGAAAACAGTATGATCATAAATACAGAAAAAACGAAAGCCCTACTAGTTACAACACAACAAAAACGAGCAAGGCTAGATAGCGACAAACTCCAGGTTCTATTCGACAATGTGAGCCTCAATATGACCTCTCAAGATAAAATTCTTGGTGTATTCATGGATAACAATCTTACTTGGTCTATTCACATTAAACATATTTCAAAAAAGGTTAACTCTTATCTTTGGCTACTGAGGAAAATCAAAACATACATTCCTCTTCAGTATAGGGTCATCTTTTATAAAAGTTATATTCAGCCATATCTGGACTACTGTAATGTAATTTGGGGTAATACCTCTAATTCAAACATAACAACACTTTTAAGACTCCAAAAGAGGGCTTGCCATTTAATTCTAGATCAAAGTATAGACAATTTTCAGGATGCAATGAATAAAATAAAGATTTTAACAGTACATGAAAGAATATTTCTTAGAAAGGCCAAATTGATGTATAAAGTATCCAGAAAAGACATTCCTGTCTATCTAAGCAATATCTTTCACCAAAGAGATGCTGATGGCACTCCAAATTTAAGGTCCATAAGAAGAAAAAATTACATTATACCAAGGCCAAAGAAGGACTTGTTTAAAAAAAGTTTTCAATATACTGGTCCACTGGTATGGAACAACATTCCCAGTGACATAAGGCAGGCTCCTAGCATTTCATCTTTTCACTATCAATGTCTTAAATGGATGAAATCTTTAAAAAATTGAACAGTTCTAGTACAAAAAATACCGCCAGCTTTTCTGTAATTTTACATCATTTTCATAGCTGAATATTTCAATGCACGATTATATTTTATGTTTTATATATATGTTTATGTTCTCACTGATGCCTGTGAATGTGTTCCAGGCTTGATACTTTGAATTTTAAAATTACCTAATTATTTAGTGTCAAGCCTGACTCTTCACATCATGTTGTATATACTGTATATATCGTACATAACAGATAGAAGGCCTCAAGGTTAATTAGTTCTGTAACTAATTGAGTTACCTTCTCTAAATAAAGTCTTTATTATTATTTATTATTATTATTAATATTATTATTATTATTATTTAAGTAAGAATTTCACCAATATAAATGTCGATATTTGTTGTTTTCACATTTGATTTAGTTTTATTAGGTGGCGCTTTACGGTTCTGTATTTTGCTAGAGTTAGAATTTTAAAGAAAAAGAATTTTCCTCGGTTTCCCCACTGGTAATATGGCTATTTAAATTCATTGTATGAACAATGCTAAACATACATCTTGTACTGAACACAATAAGCATCACTTCACAAAATTTAGAACTTCTGATTAGGTTCTCCTAGTTACCAGTGTCCACTCTTCAAAAGTACAATGTATGCCATAATTTACATTAACTACCAATTGAAATTTACTTTGATAGGGGTCAATCTTATCAACCTGTCAATATTCTGATAACTTTTAACATGAGTGTGGTCTATTTACTTAGACTGCACTTTACCACAGAAATCTACCTTGTCTTTACTCAAAGTACTCCTAAACCAGACCTAAAGTCTCAATAGGTTGGGGTCTCAAAGGGTATCTCGTTTATGTCCATATCAATTTTATCTTGAAAGAAATAAATAGCATGGGAGCAAGAAAGCAATAAAAGTGTAACATTAGCCTTATTGATAAAGTGCCAAATTGGCTACAATTACAGTTCCTAATTTTATACAGTGAACAGTTACTGAGAGCAACATTTTTATGTATCAGTACCAAACAGCAATGTAGGACAAAACAAATCCTGAAGGTTTTACCTGAAATATTGCTCGCTTGCTAGTTGTTCCAGAAGTCACTCCACTGGACACTGTTGATCAAGTGGACACTGTCTCTACAGAGAATACTCTGTAGGACACAGTCAGTCAAGGTGAATGAAAAATTGAATGAATAATTGTCCTGTAAAAGTATCTTAGTAAACTACCTTGGTACATTATCTTGGTATATTTTCCTATAAATGTAGTAGTTAGGACAGACCACAATCCAAATTATCTTTTCAATATCAAAGAGTAGCAAAATTATGTTATGAAATTTCACCATGTCGGAAATGTGTATTTCAGCTATAATTGTAATTTGCATAGATATTTAATCACTTCACACCTTTTAATTTTCAAATTACATTAAAAATGAATCAACTTGTACTTACCAGCTGATAAGGAATTTAAACTTCTGTAGTAAAAGGACCTTTGTATCTCTATCACAAATTAAATTTCAGGTTGTATTTGATATAAATAATGAAGTACTTTCTAAGTACATGTAATATGAACATAAATATATAAATATTAATGTAAATTTCTAAGTACATGTGACATGAATGCAAATTTCTAAGTACATGTAACATGAATGCAAATTTCTATGTACAAATAACATGAATACAAATTTCTTAGTATATGTAACATGAATGTAAATTTCTAAGTATATGTAACATGGTTGTAAATTTAACATGGAGGAATACATAATACTGTATAATTAAACTCCAGACAGTAAATTTTAACTACTTCTGTATTTAGCATGTAAACTTCATGAAAATCAAATTTAAATTTGAGATCAAACAAAGAAAATTAAAATTCCAATAATTTGAACAATTACACACCCAAATTATTATTTGATGATTTTATTGTTTTAATCTTTAATGATAAACATATTAGATTATGTTTAATGTATTGAGTTTAACAGGACATCAGCAAAATCTAGGCCTTATAGTGGAATGATTACACAGCTATATACATCCAGGATTAAACAAGTCGTTGGAGTAATGCAGAGTACAAATGACCGAAGTTTGAGGTGTCAAAGATTATCACTATTATTCTGTTAGAAATACACCAGTCCTAGTGGTTGCTGACAGTTACCTTCAAATCCCCCAGGATGCCAAGCACAGACTCATCACAATTTTAGATCATTCAATTAATTCCGTCGTCTTATTTGCCAAAATCCAACCCTGAAATAGTTTACTGCTTACGATATTACAATACAATCAGTTTCTTGATATCCAGCAGAAACAGTCAACAGTTTTCGGTTACTGACGTACACCATGTTTAATCACCAGATCACAGTATATTTACATACTCTTAAATTGTAAGTGGCATTTGTAAATCACAGCTCAAGTTTCTATAAATTAAACTAACAGCAACCTCATTATCACTCAGATCATGGTGGGGAAGATAACAGCAACCTCATTATCACTCAGATAAAGCCAATTGCCTTGACAATTTTATCAAACTTGGGAAGAAAAACGTAACACGGAATCAAAAATAAGATTAAAGTGTGACATTAAGCCGTCTAAGATAAAGCAATTGGCTACAATACAAATTTCTTTTAAAAACTCTTTACTGGGTGCAGCGTATTTACGTATCACACTTACCTTCAAACCAAAGAGCAGCTTGTGCCCAAAAAAATGTGTTAAAGATGGTGTATTAATTCAACTGATTTGGATTTCAATGGCTATTAAATATTGTTACAATAAATCTGGTCTTGAAAGACCACCACTTCAGCCAAACAATCATGGTATCTTGAGACAGGTGGTCTTACATGACAGATCATAACACTGTATAATCAAATACTACACACTTAGAATCTGGTCTCTCATTGCAGTAGCCTTTCAATACAAGTTTTGCTGTATTTAAAAATTAGAAACACTTTGCTGGGTAAACAGTTCTATGCCTTGTTCAGTTTCCCAAATTTAAACCTGTCAGTTGAGTTGTCAAAATGGCTAAACTGGTTCATGTGTGTGTGTGTGTGTGTGTGTGTGTGTGTGTTTGTGTGTGTCCATACAATCAGTTTATTAACTTGACAAGGTGTGTGCATGTGTATTTGTGTGTTTATTTGTGTGCGTGCATCAGTACAACCAAACTGATAACTTACTGGGGGGGCATTACAATCAGTTTGTTGACACTGGGTATTCAGTCAAATTTCAACAACTTCGGATTACTAACATACAGAATGTTTAATATTTATTTGACTCCCAAAGTAAACAAAGCTTGTAAGTAATAGCTCAAGTTTAGAACATGTGTGAAGCCAAAGGCCACCCCATTAACATTTGTATTTGTTGTATCTTGGAATAAAAAGTAACAGAGGCAATCTCATTAACATTTATATCAAACTTATCTTGAAAGAAAAAGTAACAGAGTTCAATAAAGTGATAAAACTGGCATTAAACCTACTAACAAGGAGTCAAATTAATATCAGTTTGTTTGGCAACTCTTTTTTTTAATGTACCCCATATTTATAAAAAAAAACCCACATTGGCATTTCTGGTGAAAACTTGAATCATGTGCATCTTTTGCATTCACAATCAATGCAAGTGCCTGAGTTACATTCAAAACCATTGCAATGGTATTGACTGTGAAGCCTGAGAATGGAATGTACATTGCATGTAAAGATGCAGCTGGCATAACGGCACCTAGAAATTTATCAGAATGTTTTATATATGAGTGAAAAAGTCAAAGAGTTTTTAAAGGAAAATGGGTCTAAAATAGAAATGTGTTCATGGAAAACAGATAGCCCACCACAGTGCCTAAAACTTACCTTACTGTGCATAATGGCATACAAATCAAATCCTTCTGAAAATAACACAGACACTATACTGGTTTCATTTGGATTCTACTTGTAACTAAGTATATATGGTAAATGCAGACAAACAGACAGACAGACAAAGGTAATAACTGCATATCACTATTTAATGGTGGAGCAGAAAATGTCACCATTTTTTTCAGTGTTTTTCCTCAATACTTTGTTTCATAAGTTTTGGTTTTATTTCTTTGTTTTAGGGTTTAATGCCATTTTGCAGCACAAGATAGGCTATACATGGCAGCCAGTATAAATGGTGGAGGAAGAATGCAGGAAAACCACGGAAGAACCACCGACCCACAAGAAGCTACTGGCAAGCTTTCTCACATACCCACATTGGCCAAACCCAAGACTCAAACCTATGCAGACAGAGGTGAGATGGCAGTGATCCATAACGGTGAGTGCTTTAGACCACTCAGCCACTCGGGGCCCCAACAAGTGCTAGTAAAAACTAGTAATACAGTAGTAGAAACCAGTGATAGTGGTAACAAGCGAGAGTGGTTGATGTGGGTTTAATGCCATTGTTCAGTGCAAGATAGGCTACAAATGGTGCCAGTATAATTGCTGGAAGAAGAAACAAGGAAAACTCTGGTAAGAACCACCAACCCACCCCACAGGAAGCTACTGGCAGCTTTCGTACATACCCACATTGGCCTAGCCTGAGACTTGAACCCACATGGACAGAGGTGAGATGGCAGTGATTAGTAAAGATGAGTCAGCAGCTTTACACAACAGTGAATGTAGAAACAAGTGAGAATAAAAGTTAGTGACAGCAGAAATAAAACAAGAAAGAATCTATGATGCTGTGCTATATTACACATTAAACACCATGGAGTGAATGCCTCTCCATTTTTGTTTTGAATCAAAATTACTGTACCATGTCATCTTCTGTCCTTGTTGAAGTTTACACTGCACCATCAATCCATACACACTAGAAATATTTTGTATTCTCTAGGTACCTATAACAATTATTATTACCTAAAATACCTATACAAATTTATGTTACCTAAAATACCTATAACAATTATTATTACCTAAAATACCTATACAAATTATTGTTACCTAAAATATCTATAACAATTATTATTACCTAAAATGCCTATAACAACTATAATTATCTAAAATACCTGTCAATTATAATTATCAAAAATACCTACAACAATTATTATTACCTAAAATACCTATAACAATTATTATTACCTAAAATACCTATAACAATTATTATGACCTAAAATACCTATGTCAATTATAATTATCAAAAATACCTACAACAATTATTATTACCTAAAATACCTATAACAATTATTATTACCTAAAATACCTATAACAACTATAACTGCCTAAAACATCTTAAACAATTATAAATCCCTAAAACAACAATAATAAATCTATTACTTATAGCTATTTGTACATGTGAAATAAATAATTAATGAAAAGGACACAAAATTATGCATGAAAACTACTATTAGTTCTGACATGGTTTGACAAGGAAATAGGTAAATGCATCATGAATATGCAAGACTTGTAGTATCATGAAGTGGACACTGTGATATCTGACAATTAAAGGAAAGACATGGAACTTATGCTATCTGGCTACGATAAGAAGGAAGTGTGCTATATGGCCATCAAAAGGAAGAAGCGGATCCTGTGTCATCCAGCTAGCGGGGGAAATGGAACATGAGTTATCTACCCATGATATAAACCAACAATGCACATCTGTTTACTATTACAAATACTCCTACCAATGCTCAGGCATGTATAATAAGTAGACCCAGTGCTCAGGAAAGTAGAATAGACCATGTGATCAGGGATGAATACCCAGTATTCAGGGATGCAAAATAGACCCAGTGCTCAGGGATGTAGAATAGACCATGTGCTCAGGGATGTAGAACAGGCCCAGTGTTCAGGGATGTAGAATAGACTAAGTGGTCAGGAATGTAGAATAAATAGACTCAGTGCTCAGGGAAGTAGAATAGACCATGTGCTCGGGGATGTAGAATAGACCCAGTGCTCAGGAATATAGAATAGACTAAGTGCTCAGGAATGTAGAATAAATAGACCCAGTGCTCAGGGAAGTAGAATAGACCATGTGCTCAGGGATGTAGAATAGACCCAATACTCAGGGATGTAACATAAATAGACCCAATGCTCAGGGATGCAGAATCAACACTGTGTTCAGGGATGTAGAATACACACAATGCTCAGGGATGTAGAATACACCCAATGCTCAGGGATGTATCATAAATAGACCCAATACTCAGGGATGCAGAATACACCCAATGCTCAGGGATGCAATATAAATAGACCTAATGCTCAGGATGCAGAATTAGCACAGTCTTCAGGGATGAAAAATACACCAAATGTTCAAGGATGTAGAATACACCCAATGCTCAGGGATGTAGCATAAACAGACCCAATACTCAGGTATGCAGAATAGACTAGTGCTCAGGGATGTAAAATACACCCAAATCTCAAGAATGTAGAATAGACCCAATGGGCTTTCCTACATGTATGAGATTATTAGGAGAAGCTGGAGCTGAAATGCCTCACTGATTTACGGACCATGTTCAAGAAAAAAACGTTCATGTTTTAAACCCTACCATTACATTATCCTGAGTCAGCATGATGTGTTCTTCAGCAAGGAACTTTACTCTGATTGCCTTGGCACTGAATAACTTGTGTTGCAGTGTCATTAAAAACAAAACCAAGTTTTATCATAATCAAAACTAAGAACAATTCCGATGAAAGCCAGTGTTTATTGTATGACTAATAAAATATTATATTTGGAGTTCAAAGCTTCTATTTCATTTATTACATTGGTTTAGGCATATGATTGTTCATAAATTCTAATAAGAACAGATTATACTACCTTTATACACTGATCTATTTGGACTACATTCAATTCCTCCAACATGCCTATTTTCATCTAGGTACAGTTAGATTTTAATTACATAGATACACAGGTAAACAAACACATCCAAAGGTTATTAACATAATCTTATAATATAAAACATTCTGCTAAAATGTGCCGTAGATACAAGTTTTGAACACTAACCTGTAATCGTTTCTTCTGTTTGTCAGATTGACAATGCAAACTGAGACATATGACAGGATTAATGCTCATTAGAATCAGTCAGTATTTTATAACAGTTGGCATTTTACAGCAATTGGTGTTCTATAACAGTCGGTATTTTATAGCAGTTGGTGTTCTATAACAGTCGGTATTTTACAGCAGTTGGTGTTCTATAACAGTCGGTACTTTGTTGCTAAACATCCATTCATTAATCTGCTCCTCTATATTGGACCACATAAATGTTTTTGATCTACTGACTGAATGGCTTTTATCAACTCTCGTAAACAAACCTATTGAGTGTATGCTGATAAATGCCTATTCAGGGATTATGGTGAAGGGCAGTTGATTGAAAAACCGTAAAGGCACCAAAGTGAGTTTATCCAAACACAGTAATAATGAGTTTAATATCACAATGGATATAGCATTCTTAGGTACAAAACATTTCACCTCTATGGTGGGAGGTGCTTAGGAATAGGTGTGTGTGTGTGTGTGTGTGTGTGTGTCCAGATTTATCAAATATGTTTGCCTTCCCACCCTTCCACAAGCTCAATGATATCTGACGACATAAGTTCTGTTTTTAAAAGAAAATGATTTTGAGCAAAAATACTGTTCTTGTCTTTATTGCAATGGTTCATCCATACTGTGCATGAATGATAAATTTGTTTAGACTATTATGCAATGTAACATATGCCAAGGGTTTAACAGCATCCACCTGACTGGGTGAAACAATGTAGAACACCTGTGTGAAACTTGCTTCAGGTCAATACTGACCCTATTGAGGTCAGTATTGACCATATTGAGGTCAATATTTACCCTATTTTCAAAGACCTCAAGGCAGCAGTCATTGTAAACCTAAGCAGTCTTAAATGTGCTAATACCTGAAATAACTTTCCTCCAATGAAACAAGCAACCACACATTTTTGAGACTCTGCTTTCACAATGCTAGGTAAATTTTGCTTAACATTCATATGGTTTATCAGTATGATTTCTGTGTCATAGATCAGTATTTCATGCTACAGACCAAATTACTAATGTTCCGAATTTTTCCAATCTCAAATTACTAAAGACTTGTAAATGAAAATATTAAATATAATCCCATAAAGTGTTGTAAATACTACACACCCCTGCTGTTAATAACTGATTATTGCTTGGTTTTAAAAACATTTTTCCAACACCCCAATGTAACAAGACTATAAATGGAGACATACAAAACTAGTATAAATTACACTAGGTTTGCTACAATACCCATATATGTATTCAGGAGCAATATAATGGAAAAGACTATAATCACATACTTTCACAGTATTTTGCATTTTTTATTTTTTTATTTTTAACACAGCTTTAACAATTGTATTAATATTGCTATGATGTCTGCAGTGTGACAATTTATAGCTATGTATCTGGGGCATTGTGCCACAGACATGTAGCACCATGTCCCACCCAGTCACATTATCCTGACACCAGGCCAACCATTCCTAGCACTAACATCTTAATACTGAGTGCCAAGTGATGCAGTTGCTAGTATTATTTGTTTATAAGTCTTTGGTATGACTCAGCTGGGCATCAAAACTGTGACCTCCCACATACATGGAGGATGTTCTAACCATTAAGGCCACCGGAAAGGTGTCCTAATTTAAAAGGCTTCAGTCTACTAAGTAACAGTGTTAGGAGCTTTGGCATGACTTGGCCTGGGTTCTAAACTGTGACCTCCCAGACATATGAGGCGGATGCTCTAACCACTTAGGCCACTGAAGCAGCCTCCTAATTAATAGGCTTGAGTCTAGTAAGTAACAGTGTAGAGTTACAATGTTATAATCAATCATCTTTTTTTTGGACTGATTATTATATAATATTGAATTAATATGTCAACAAAATATCCTGCAAAAACTGGGACTGTTTTTCAAACAGCCTTTAGCTTGAAATGGCAAGTAAGGTAAAGAACTGATCTTTGATCAAGATCAATTACAGAAATATTAATTAATTAATTGCTCATTTCACTGATAGCAGTAAAAATAATTCGAAGTCAAACTCTACAATTTGTTGCAAATCAGACTTTCATAGCTTACAAATATTGCACAGCATTGCAGAAAAGTGTACATTTTTTATCCATGAAATTATTAAATGTCTGTTGAAGTTTTATAAAATGAAATAAGAAGTAAAAAGAAAGAAAAAGGTAAAACAAATACTTTACTTTCATAATCAGAGACTAAACTAAGAAGAATAACTGACTTTCAAAATATAAAAATTATCCACTTCCCCCACCAAAATTAAGTCAGAGAATCCATTTAAAAAAGTTACATGTTTTAGTTCCTTAACTTCTTCTCAAAAACTATTCAAGCTGAAATGTTCCTGGTTCTGGCTAATATTACAATGGTCTTAAAGATGTACTAATATTTTATGGTCCTGGTTGACATTACAATGGTCTTAAAGATGTACTAATATTTTATGGTCTTGGTTGACATTACAATGGTCTTAAAGATGTACTAATATGTTATGGTCTTGGTTGACATTACAGTGGTCTTAAAGATGTACCAATATTTGATGGTCCTGGTTGATATTACAATGGTCTTAAAGATGTACTAATATTTTATGGTCTTGGTTGACATTACAATGGTCTTAAAGATGTACTAATATTTTATGGTCCTGGTTGATATTACAATGGTCTTAAAGATGTACTAATATTTTATGGTCTTGGTTGACATTACAATGGTCTTAAAGATGTACTAATATTGTATGGTCTTGGTGGACATTACAATGGTCTTAAAGATGTACTAATATGTTATGGTCTTGGTTGACATTACAATGGTCTTAAAGATGTACTAATATTTTATGGTCCTGGTTGACATTACAATGGTCTTAAAGATGTACTAATATTTTATGGTCCTGGTTGACATTACAATGGTCTTAAAGATGTACTAATATTTTATGGTCTTGGTTGACATTACAATGGTCTTAAAGATGTACTAATATTTTATGGTCTTGGTTGACATTACAATGGTCTTAAAGATGTACCAATATTTGATGGTCCTGGTTGACATTACAATGGTCTTAAAGATGTACTAATATTTTATGGTCTTGGTTGACATTACAATGGTCTTAAAGATGTACCAATATTTGATGGTCCTGGTTGTTATTACAATGGTCTTAAAGATGTACTAATATTTGATGGTCCTGGTTGATATTACAATGGTCTTAAAGATGTACCAATATTTTATGGTCCTGGCTAACATTACAGTGGTCTTACAGATGCACTGATAACTGCCCACCCTCTCTTGAACATGAAAAAGGATTGGCTGCCAAAAAGTGAATTCATATTTGCTTGACAAAATTTGATTAGGATTTGCTATGGAAATTAACATTTGTGTATACAGTCAGTCCAACTCCTGTAAAGGGTGGTGACCATGAGAACTGGCCCCATGTGGTCTTTAAAGACATGTGGTCTGTACATAAATCATCATCTGTTTGAGAAATGTAAAAGATAAAGGATGGATGAAGAGAGAAAGATGATCAAGAGAAATAGAAAACATTGTTCAAAATTCTTGATAAACTGTAAATAGATGGCAGCCAATAAAAAAAATAATCCCCCTCTGATTTCACAGCAATCATAGCCAGGACATGACTGGTATGTATTTGGGTCTAAACATGAAGATTACATTGACAATGGTGAAAACAGTATACATTATATTTAGTCAGCATAAAGTGATGGAGTCAGGTGAATATATCCTTTATAAGTTCACTTATTTAGATCCAATGTGACCACACCTGCAGACCTTTCTACAAACTAAAGATTTTTCATTGACTTGGTGGATTTGTGGTGGAATTGATATATAAGTTTTTCTCATCATTTGTAAAATTCATTTGGTTGTAAATTTGATTTTTCTCTGCACTTTTTATGTAAGAAAATGATAACATCAAATTCTGTAACATGTTAAAATCACTGACATTTAAGTATATGATAGAATGCATGTAGATCATACTGGACAGCTTGTAAAGATATTTGTGTGTTATGGCAGAATGTATGTAGATCAGATTGGACAGCTTGTAAAGATATTTGTGTGTTATGGCAGAATGCATGTGGATCGGATTGGACAGTTTGTAAAGATATTTGTGTGTTATGGCAGAATGCATGTAGATCAGATTGGACAGCTTGTAAAGATATTTGTGTTTTATGGCAGAATGCATGCAGATGATGCGAGACAGTATATTAAGATATGAATGCTATCACAATACAAATAAACCATAAGATATGCATTATTACTGAAGGAAAACACAAGTAAAATATTAACTGAAAGCTCCTGAGGAAAACAAATTGGAATTATTATAATGCAGCAAATTCAAAGATTTTTCATTTATGGAAGCTTAAAATGAACTTTGTTTATTATTTGGAAAATTCATTTAAACCTGGGAGAATAACCTAAAATGTGGAAAAGCATGCAATTTTGTAAGTGTTGATCTTTCTTATGTCCTTAGCACTAGGTACAAAATTTTAAAAAAAAGTCAACTCAAAAGACAGAAAAAATTGGCATGATATAAATATAAAGTTGAAAATTAGAAATACATATACTCGGTCATGGAGACTGTTTACCAACAAAAAGTTATTATTCTGTGATTATAAGACAATTCTTTTTTTCTGATAAAGACAAAATTTAAAAGATGATAACAATGGTCATACATTTTAAAGGTTGTACTAAACTCGAGCATAAGGAGAGGATAGTACTAAAATATTATATGTCGACCCTGATATTTATGGTAGGAATATCTGGGTTAACGTATTACATTGTAAGACTACACTACAGGAGAGGAGTCCATGATATTCCTCAGTTTCTACACTCATAAGCAGGTCTACATGTATGCATTTAATAAATTAGATTACTGCAACAACAGTATTTGATATTAATGCTAATCACACGTATTAGCACATTAGCTTCAATATAGCTGGTGTTAACTACCTGTCCCTTTGTTATACGGGCATAAATATGGCAGTTTGATTTACACCTAGAGATGGAGCTTTCATTCTAAGACGACAAAAATGGCTTATATTGTAACTATATAGTGGGAAAGTCTCTGTTCTCTGTTGTACCGACAAGTAACATTCACTGGTTCATTGCCTATTGTTCAATGTATCAACTTTCACTTTAGCACTTACCTGCATTGTTATCTCCTTAAGTACTTGCCTGTTTGTTTACATGGCGGCATGGGTAACCAGGGAGGCAACTCAAGATATTACACGCTTTTGAGAACAGTTGCTCTCACCGGAGTCACCTCCCTTGTAAAGCGCTCTTAACACCTTTGTATCATTTAAAACATCAACAAGACGTATCCAAGGAGAGTCTAATCCAGAAATATGGTTGAAAAGGGACGTAAGGAGGGCGTAAACACGTGGGCATATTTCTGTTGGATAGACCGAAGTTCATGATTACAAAATTTAATAAATAACAAAGGTTCAATATAGAACAGAGAGTTTTATCAGGAAACAAGAATTCATGCCATACCATACTGTAAGTTATATTTAATTCTTTCACTTTGAATTTTAAGGAAATAAATTATATTTTGATTTAAGAAAAAAGCCAACTAGTTTGTTGTCGTTCTATCTCGTTATGCAGATTAAACCCCTATGTCGTGAGATAATCGTGTGTTTGTGTAGCGCCATACCGATGTAGTTAATATGCAAATATACGAAAATGAGAATGGATACAAAAACAAATTTTGCCAGTTACAGATGTCTTGGGCAAATGAAGTGAAAAGGAAAAATGGGAGACGATATATACAATATTTTTTCAACGAAGTTTCTAAAAAGCCAATGCATGAGGAGGAAAACGAATTCTACAATGAAACGTTCAGGATTTGCTGGTAAAGGAAAAACTTGAAGCTTTGATGCCTGTTAATCTACAAATATCAAAATGAATCTGTAGTTGAAAGGTTTGACAAAACTCTAAATACCAGTTTGTTGAAGTATTTCGCTCAATTTGAAACTAGAAAACGGATTATTTTATTTAATTGAGGGATATGATAACAATCACCAAAGCCCAACAGTCAAAACTATAGATGAAGTACGCAGTGAAGAAAACGGATGAAATATATAAACCTTTCCTAACATCTTAAAAACAATTTGAACGTCTAAATTAAGATAGGTAAAAACAATTAGAATTGCTAAATGGAAAGATTTTTTTCATAAGGACCACCTGCACACATTTACCCAGGAAATATTAAATGAGTCAAGTAAAATTAAGGTGATGAAGTCGGTTAGAATATGGCAAACATGAAGGTAGATGATACAGAGTGTATATTTTAGGGCGAAAAATTCTTTATATACGACAAAATAAGGAGACCTTTTAAAAAGAAAACAAATATTGATGACAAAAAGAATGAATGATAAAAAGTATGTTCTTGTCAAATGGAAAGTTTACGACCAGATGAAAACGTTACGTCATCAAATAAATAATTAAAGATGGGTACACGGACAAGCGTAATAAGGACTGTCAGACTTCGCCTGCTTTTAGTGATAATAAGTTCTTATAATGTACCATATGAAGAGAAAGAAAAAAAAAATAACAACAGTGCAATAGACACCAACGACGTTAAAACATGCACTTTATATAGAGAAAAAAAAACTCAGAAGGAAAACAGCAAAATGTAGACATGACACAGACAACTTCATTTAAACTCAGTTTTTATGAGCTTTGATAATGTCTTAGGGTATATTAAAATATTTTATAATATATTTAAATCTTCAGCAACTTCAAACAAAAGAAGCCTTAAAGCATTTTGTATGCAAAGAATAAATAAAATGTTTTAATACATATTTGTATAGTTATTTGAAGAGTTTTAGAAACATAAATAATAAATGATTTAAATTCAACTTGTTTAATTGTAAAATATCAGACAGAGATGTTTTCATTTGTCACTTGACACTTTTGAAGTGTTCCATTTAAACAGGATTTACTGAAATAAAGAGATTAATGACTTGTAATTGTCCACAAAATGAAGAAGAAAAAAAAATCGTAAAGAAAAACCGAATCAAAAGAGAGCAACATAACATTAAACTTTTCATTCTCCATTTCTATTATCCCTGTTTTGTAGGAGACTATATCTGTAGAACCTTTGCCGGAAAATAACTTTTCCTTTTGCATAATTGATGCTTCAAGGAAAAAATAATGTCCAAAAGCCATAAATTTGATACAAGTCGGGAAAACCACAGACTCGAGAACCGGCCAGGAAGATTTCGCTTTGGTGATGCCATACATTAATAAGATCTAAACAATGGTTCTAGCAGCAGAGAGGGTGAACAGATTCGAATTGACTTACTGTCAAATCGTAAAAATAAGCCTTCCTGAAAATGGCAACAAAAAAATGGCAAAACAAAAGAAGATCGCGGCGGTGATCGGTGGTACCGAGACAACACCCTCGTTGCTGCTACTATCCAAATTTTTTATCAAGACCTATACGATAACGCGATAGTGGGTCATATAAGTTTATTGTTATAAATCCATGTGGGGTTGACTGAGCCTGACTAAATAAATTTCTAAACTTAATTATGTCCATATCTCCGCTGCACCAAGTCTGATGAATATTTCTCAGAGTATGTATAACAACACCATTAAATACAGCTAAAATATTGCAGGTATCTCTGATCACTTTAGATATTTGTGTATATCGCTGAGTAACCTAAAATTTTACATCTGTGTTGTTATGTCTACCGCTTGAAAATATTCTAGAAGGATTTGATTGTTTATCCAGCATTACATCGTCGTATACAACTAAATTATTAATAAATCCATCAGTATCATCTACAGACGGCGCTTCATTAATGTCAGTAATAAATTCAATAACATCATTACCGTTTTCATTCAACAACTTTGCGTTTTCATTCAAGTCTTTAAGTACATCGTAACATCGTTGATCATCAACTGATGGTGCAACTAAGTACAAGGTGTCCCATTTAATCAATCTCATTATCAAATTAAGCAGCAGTTGCGTTTAACCAGATGGACCTATTATGATCATTCAGACAGAATTTGGTAGCGCATCATGATGCTTGACCGGCTTTTGCTTTCGTGTCGCTGAGAAATCAATTGCATCCATGTTGTAGATATATATTAAATAATATGGATTTATATTGTGTAAAATGCAGGACGCATATCCCCTTAAGTGGACAAACAACTATTACAACAAAAAACAACAGATCAGCTGTTACAGGTAAGTGTGAACGATGTGGTACAAAAAATTTAAGTTTATTTCAACAGGCAGCGTTTAACAAGAAGGTGATATTGTCGCACAGTTAGCAAAGTTACCATTAACACCATGGGCTAAGTACCCAGAAGAAAAACACCTTCCAGGATATAATTATTGTGGTCCTGGTACCCGACGTGATATCCGACTTGATGACCAAGGTCAGCCAAGGCCTGGTGAGTATCCAGTAAATGCCATTGATAAAGCTTGTCACGCTCATGAAGTAGATTATAAAAGTAAAAGCCAACAGGATAGACATATTGCAGATGTTAAATTAATTCATGCGCTAAATTCCATAAGAAATAAATCTTTCAAAGAGTTCATTAGCTAATTGGTTGGTGAGATCTGCGATGAACGGTAAGCTTGTATTAGGAGCCGGTAATTAATCAACCGATTATTATTATTATTATTATAAAGTCGATTTATTATAGTCCGAAAGGATAATGGAGGGTAGAGCAGCGATTAGCATGCTGAAAAATACTTTCAGGGCGCAGTATCATCTTTGATGAAGCAACAAAACGTCAAAATAAGACGAGGACACACTGCAATTCATCGCGATCAGGCACTTGTTGAACGATTTAATCGAACACTTGCTGAGCGGTTATTTGGATATCAGTATGCGAAGGAAAGAATTCAATACAAGAGATCTCGCGAATGGGTTGCAGGATTACCAAGTGTGATAGCTGCATTAAATAATGAAATTACTCGAACAACTGACATAAAACACATCAATGCAATTACAACAAAAAAAAAACATATACCAGAACAACGACATGATTTTTCAAAACAACCAGTATTGGGTAATGTGACTGTAAGTTATTTATATGAACCCGGTGAACTTGAAGGTGGTAAAAAAAAGAGCGACTGATCCTATTACGACACATAAAATTTCCAGTGTGGTAAGATCCACGGGTAGACCCGCAATCTACAGATTATATTCAACTGCTCATCAACGTGGATATACACGCGAACAGTTACAAGTAATTCCTCAAGACACACAATTACCACCGCGATCACTTGACTAGCAGCCCTACGTCGATTACATTCAAGACAGGTCAGCATCACATTTTCGCGTGTGTGACCAAGACTACTATCTTTTCTATCTACGGTAAATTGTCTTGGATCATTATTTGAATATCGCCACAACATTACTGTATTACAGATTGCACAATGATTATTTTGTTGTTGTCTTAGCGCCATTATAAATTCAACATCTAAATCAAAAGTCGCGTTTGTTTGTTGTTTTTTTTGTCACATTGTTCATAACCAGCTAATGTTTTTCTTATTATATCACTGTCACCTCGACATTTATCGAGGACATCATTGATCGTTTCTGTAACGTCTATGACAATTCGCCGCAGCTGAGATATTTTTCTGACTCGAGACACTGCGAGATAAACTAAATTTGACCATTCGACACGACCATCGACAATCCAAACTCGCGTATCAGAGATGGTTAATCCCCGACATGAATGAGTTGTCATTGCGTATCCCAGTGTCCACGGTGATTTATCCCTGCTCAGCGCAACTTCAACAACATTTACAGGAACCAAAACAACATCATTTAATACGAGATTCTGTTTTTCAGTCTGTCCTAGTATATTAACGTCGATACGTGTATCAGCTGGTCTATAACACAATGGTACACATAGATCTGAAAATTTTTCTTTATGCAACTGAACTAACCGCTCTTGAAATGTATCACGAACTATCTTTCTACTTGCTACTATTAAATCATTTGATCTCCACACTTGCAGAAAGCCGTTCAAGGAAGTTTCTGCAATCATTTTACGCATTATTTTTTCACAATGAATTTTATTCGGTTGTAGTCTGATTAATTTTTTTAACTCCCTTAATTCTACACCAAGAGATCTATGATCATCAGTTATCTCCTCGTGATAATCCACAAAATTCTTTAACCACCCGTGTGGAGATAACCCAACAATGACCATGATCGCCGCACATTATCACAGCTGTATTTTGTAATAATAGTCAATCGAGGAACATTTTTAAGGTATCTAAAGATACTGTACATATCTCATCCCAAGTGATGATCCTTGGGATATATTTCTCTCCCATTCGATCAGGAGTCCATGTGTCTTCCTTCCATCGAAAAAAGCTATGATAAGTACATGATTCCACTCCTCGACCTCTCATTTATCTTGCGAGTCTGTGTGTAGGTGTTAAAACAACCATATCATCGGAACTCTGCCCAAATAATTCAATAACTTGCGTTGTTTTACCAGAATCCCCCGGTCCGTTTAGATACACCGTCTTGTGTCTGGATACTGGATGATACACAGATGCCGCAGACGATAATTCTGATATCTGGTTATTTTTGTAATAAATATCTTTGATTTCAACATCTGCGGATCCAGAATAATTACATAACATTTCTTGTTTTATTCTCCATTCGCCCCATGATGCATCAGTGGTTGTAAATTGAGTCAGTAATTCTGTATATTTTATTTTCGATATAGAATGAATCCGTTGAAACTCTGACTGCAGTGATAGGGAATCTATTTATTATCGATAATAAATTTATAGAAACATAACCGAGCATTCAGGATCTTAAATGAGTAAACTGATGTGACTCACCATCAATATAACCAACCATTGTACCTAATCGTGTTCCGTTAGACAAGTAAGCGTTTTCTCGACATACATATATATCTCTCTTCGTTGCATCGGCGATAATAAAATCATATTCAACATCGTCCATAATTAATCGTGCGTAATGTCGTTTATGATCATATGCTCCGCCGTTAATAAATTTACCAATTATTCTTCTACCAAGGACTTTTGCAATTTTATTTTCATCAGGTGGTGGTAACCAAACTTCTTTCTGAGGACGGTATGATATAACTGCCTCACTTACAATCAACGATAATAATATTTTACAATCAAGCATATATCGTAATAAAACTATTGGTGCCCAACGTTTTTCTGAAAAATGCCTACCAAACCAAATATAACAGATCGGATGAAGACCTTTAGCAAACTCGAATGATGCAATACAAGTGAATCCATTTAGATCAAAATCAGGTAGTGGCCCATTTATCGATACTCTAGTCATTTCGTTTGTGGGGTGTCCAAAATCTTTTAAAATACCCAGAACACTCTCCGTAACCAACAAAACTTCCAGGATAACACGCGACCATATACACGGAAATAACGTCGTTGTGGTCATACTTAGTATTCTACAATCCACCGTGTCCCTATTCACAGCACTTAAACTTCAAGAAATTAAAATCGTGTTGGCCTCCTCGAATTTATCTCTCTTGCAAAGTGAGCTGCAACAGACGCAACTGCAAAATAATTATTCAACAATTGCTTAATATTCTCTGTTGAAAATTTTAATTTATTTCTTAACTCGGCGACATCATTTATTGTAGCTCCGGTATCCTTGACCGATTTAACCCATTTGTTATTTTTTCACGTCGTAGATCCGTTAATCCATTTCCACCAATCGCGTTTGTAAAATGTTCGATTACTCGTTCGACTACACAATTTAGTTTTGACCATCTCATTGGCGCAAGATCATTAATATTGGGGTTATCATTTAGTTGATAAATTCCATAAATAACTGCTGTTATAGGATACGCTCGTTCGTAATATGGTTTATCTATACCAATCAGCATTCCTGGCTTGGAATTTTTACTTAGCACAGCGGTTCTTCCATTACCAAGGACAGGGTCACGTTTGTCACGGATAATCCACTCAGCGGAATATGTTTCTGCTAGCACAACACATTTATTCTGAAAAAAATATTTTTGATCGTTGAGATAATCGATAATCGTTTTCGCTCGTTCATCGTTCATTGTAGCATCAATGACTTCGTCGATGACTTTGTCAACACCTTTGGTGTTGCGTATAATTTTGAATGTCGACCATACATGAGATACCCCATCATCACGAAATTCTTTTTTTAGCATTCCAACTATTATTAATCAGATATTCGTCGGATCAACCAGAGCTCGCCGCCGCAAGTCTGGGGTTCTTCTGTCAAGATCGAATCTGGATTCAGGAAACGAACTTTTCCAGGGCTCGATTTTAGATAATCTCTCAAACTTCTCCAAATTATATTTTAGACAAGTATGTAAATAAAAAATATTATATATACACTGACTCAAATAATAAATCAGTGCAGGTGTTTGATGGTAGAGTCTTCAACTCCTTGTAAAAAATCTTGCGTAAATGAATTCTGAGGACAACGTTTACAAAGCTTAAGAAGAGGGATTCTTGGTCCAAATCGGTGATTACGGTGTGGTGTTGGAGTTAGAGGGAAAACGCAATTGTATGTGCAATGTGGTCGTAAAAGATGTATAGAATTAAAACGCTATTACGATTTTAAAGAAATAACAACGTCAAGGACTCTGCTCTTGATAAAGCTATAAGAACCCTGAAGATTATATATTGGTAGATTTGTAAGGACAAATTATAATTTAGACAAATAATATTATATATAAAACGGGGCAAAAAGAATTTGTCAGAGATCCTATCATCAAGAATTATGAAGCATCTCGTGATGGTGCAATCAGACACTGTCGACTAAAACAAAAACAGTTGGTACTGTGAATAATAATGGTTATCTAGTGTTATCCGCCGAGCGAAAGATGTATTACATTCATGGGTTTGTGTACGATAATTTTCACGGGGTGATCAAAAACGGTCTTGTGATCAATCATATTGACGGACAAAACCTCAATAACACTTTAAACAACCTTCAAGCTATTACACAGAGTGATAATTCTGCACGTGGTAATTCTGGTAGATGCAAGACGTTTTCAAGGAGGGCAGTTATATCCATAAATACTGAGACCTGTAAAGAAATAATATTCCAGTCAACGACCTGGGCTGGTAAGTATTTTGGTATCAATCCACTGGGGGTTCAATATGTGGCAGATAAAATGACCAATTTGCCTTTTTTCACACAAGTATGAAAAATGGATTTCATTTTGTTATGTCCCATAGTGTTTGATAGAAATCAACGGAGATAACTCTGCCTCGGATATGTAATGTGGTTGATGGAGTTATCGGTGTTCCCTTGACATTGTCCTTGATTTTATCCTTGATCCTTGATAAAATCAACGGAGATAGATTTCAGGATATTTGAAAATAAATATTTTTTTCTCTTCGGGGTTTCTTGGGTCAGGTGCTCCTAAAGTCACAGAGTCTAATGGTTGGAAAAACGAAACATCTATTACGGTCAGCAAAGTTAGGTGTAATCTTTTATTAAGGATAAATGATGTTCTGGTTTTTACTGAATCCGTCGGATTTCCTGTTTCATATGTATTTCTTGTGATTATAATTAAGAAAAAATAAAAATGCAAAGAGCAAAAAAGCCACGCCCATCGCGTGAGCTATTTCTGGAGTTCCAGGTATCGGTTACCTTATATAGAAACCGTTTTATTATTGGGGGTCCTCTCCCAATTGCTTGAAACTCAACAAACACACCTTCCCACCATGTCATCACGTGGTGGGTGCCTTTTGGCACTCTCCCAGGGTTGATTTTGGGGGATTGTGTGCAAAAATATGTTGAGCGTAGAGAATGGCTCCCGTATATGTTGTGCCGTCCTTATTGTAAATATTGTAAATACTATATGTACTGTGCCGTCCTTACTGTTAATACTATATGTACTGTGTCGTCCTTACTGTAAATACTGTAAATAACATATGTACTGTGCCGTCCTTACCGTAAATATATCTTTCTGATCCTGCTAGAATGCCATATGGCAATGTAGAGGTTCACATGGAGATTGTACTGTCCTTAAAATCATATATACCTGAAATATGCTATATGTATTGTGTCGTCCGCTACTAAACAAGCCCTCCTGAGACTGCTAGACTGTTGTTTGACAATCTAGCAGCTCACATGGGCGGTTGTGTTTCGTGTCCCTGAGCCTACTAGACTGTCATATGGCGATATAGGAGCTCACATAAAATTATTTTGCAAAATATATTTCTTTTAAACGTATATTTAGTACATAATGAATTACGAAAATATCAGTGATATTATTTCTGCTATTAAAAAATTAGAAAAAGATGGCATAAATATATCTGATGATCTAAATCCTGAAAGAATTATTTCTGATTTTGAAACATTACAAGGGCGTAAATATGAAGGTGCATACACACTACCATCAGAATACAGGTTCGTAAAACGAATTCAAAATTCCACGTTTCATTCGCTGGCTACAGTAAAAGAAAGTGAAGTGAGGGAATTCGTCCCTCTCTCTCTCTCTCTCGCAATAGAAAATTTTTGATCAGAACTGTCTCGTTAATATGAGGCAAAAAAGACAATCAATACTCGCATAAGACAATTTATGAAAAATTATATCAGAAACTGTCGGTGGTAATGAAAATGAAAGTTAGACTCATTCGTGAAAATGAAAGTGAAAGTATGTCAGATTTTAGTCTTTCTCTCGCTGATTTTAGTCGATTTGTCAGTAAAAAAATATATCAACCCCAACGGTTTTATCAAGGACAAAATCAAAGGACGGGATTATACATGCATGCATGCATGCATGCATGCATACATACATACATACATACATACATACATACATACATACATACATACATTACATGTGGGAATATGGGGAATCAACGAGCTGACTAAAACAGATTCAGATCTAACTCAAAGAGAAAAAAAAGTCTTTCTCTCTTCGCTAAATATATATCTAAGTCTAATCCAGAACCGCTTTTAATAAAGAAAAGTGACCATTAAAATTCCAGCGATGTATGGACATTATGGTAAATATTCCATTTTTTAAGCTGACCACCAACGTTGCATTTGCAAACAAAATACATACAATCATTGAAAATATGTATAATGTTGGCTTTTCGTTTTGCAAACATTGTTTAAATAATGTTTATGGTTACGTTAAGGACGTTGTGTACCTCTTACACCTATTTTCGTTTTAACTTAAGACGTTAACATATATTTATATTTAGGACTAACTAGCGTGCCAGAATCCCACTAGAATCGCCATAAAATAACAAGTGATGCATTTCTTAATTAGAAATAATCAAATAAAAGCCTTGCAGACATTTTTCTAGATCAGTCATAGCCGGACGTTGCTATTAATAAAGAACTAAAAGCAAATCTTCAAAACGTCGGTATTCAAAGCCGTGTATCGGTTAAGCACTCTTACAGTATACTTTAGGTTGTTAATAATTTAATATAATCATCAAGTGGTGCTATATTTTGGTTTTGGAGAAATCATTGCCGTATTTAATATTTATTTATTTTCACGACTTTCTTGACCTTAGATTAAGCTTTTTTAATGTTATATTTAATGTCTAGTAATTTAAAATTCATCTTTTGTTAATAACAGGATACACACCATAATTATTTCACTATTTAGAAAGAAATCTCGGGTCACCCTTCTCTCTATTCAATTGTTGGTCCCTAATGTTTTTTTTTTAGTGCAAGACCTCATCCATCCAACTCCACCTCCTACACACACACACACACACACACACACACACACGCGCGCGCACACACACATGATATAAAATAAATATCTCTGAAAGCGGCCAACAGGAAGAAAATTTAGGTTTGGCAGATTCACATCTTTCCGAATGTTACATTTTGTTACACCTATCTATATGTCACATTTTGTTACACCTATGTATATGTCACATTTTGTTATACCTATGTGTATTTCACATTTTGTTACACCTATGTATATGTCACATTTTGCTACACCTATCTATATGTCACATTTTTCTACACATATCTATATGTCACATTTTGCTATACCTATATATATGTCACATTTTGTTACACCTATCCTAATGTAACATTTTGCTACACCTATCCTAATGTAACATTTTGTTACACCTATAAATATGTCACATTGTGCTACACCTATCCAAATGTCACGTTTTGTTACTTATATCTATATGTCACATTTTGTTATACCTATCTATATGTCACATTTCGTCACACCTAATACGATTCAAGCATATACTAAGCAAATTATTTTACATAGGTATGCCAGCTGGATAAATAGCCCTACCAGTATGCCCACATCAGTGAAATACCAATACGTTTTCCTGTCGGCATACTGATATATGATATTACGTCTAGTATATTGTCAAATCGTATCTGATGGTTAACCATGTAATGTGATATGTTCTGGTAGATTAGACCATGCTACACCTTAATTTCCTTCCTGTCAGCCACGTTTTGGAATAATCCTTTTTTGCATCCTTTCTTATGTTATATTACATGGTTGCCTAGAATGAAAGGAAGCAATTTCGAACTAAAACAGTTGGTACATTAATTAAAAAGATGTATTTGTACCTGTCCCCTCATTCCTCCATTATTTTATTGACGTCATGAAGTAATCTGTGGTGGAGTGGTTGATATGTGTCAGATATTTCATACTCCGTAATGTTTTTTGGCTATCTTTATCTAGGAGATAATCGGCCACGGTGTTATTGCCAGGATCGAGTAATTAATAAACATAAAATATCAAATTAATGTATGCAATAACAGAGATGTATAATAGAATAACACGCCTCCCATGTAAAATACAACACTTTAATCAATTATATAAACAAAATATTTTTTACATGTGAATGATTCGCTTTCTCTCAGAAAGAGAGATATAAAATTAAAAGAAATTAATTTAGCCGTTTTATTACTGATAGAACAAATTTCATCATATGATTTTTGTGACTGGTCGAACTCAGATTACCGGCATGACAGCATCAGCTGGTGTTTCAGCTCTTTCCCGAATCACTGCTGATAATCGGTCTACGTTTCATTATCTTTCCTTCTCTCTCCCTTTCTTTTCTAGCATTTTCGGGTCATCAACATCTTGGTTGCAGTCTGCGCATTCTTTCCACAATGCAGTCCGTACAGAGCTATCTTGGTTCCCTTTGTGCTTATTTCGAGATTCGCACCTCCCTATGAAGTATAGTCTCTCTCCATCCGTGTCCCTCACTTTCCTACACGCGTCCTTAAGACGATTCATTTAACACAAAGAGTACTCTTTACTGATCGGCAGAAAAAACTTGGACTGCTTCATTCTATATGAGGACTGTTTTTAAAACCCCAGAATTCCGTCTGGAAACACACTTCCTCGTTTAGATTAGCCAATCAGGATACAACTTTATCCGCAAAAATTCTGATCAGTCCCGTAGAAGTCAGAAAATTCTTCCCAGTTCGCCTTTATTAATAACTATTCTGCAAAACATCATTTTATGACATCTGTTTCCAATGGGCCACAACTTCCTAAAATACTCCCTCCTGGTTCAGGTCACTTTGGACACTTTACCGCTATGACCCCGAGTTAACAATGCGCCCATGTCTGTTCTAACTGTTAAACAAACTGGTCTTAATAAAAACTCAGTTCATGCCCCAAACAGAACAGTTTAATACAGATTAATTATTACAAATTGCCATGCTATAGCGATCATAGCCAATCAATCTTAATTTTACCGTGTGACGCTGACCCCAACAAAATGCACTACGATATCTCGACACAATTTTGTACCATTGCGTCATCATTTTTACATGATTACATGGCATTTATCCCTAAAGTTACCTCATGTTCTTTGGTCAATGTAATCATCAGCTGGTGCTAGATTGTGCTTTTGATGTAAATTATTGCCGTATTTGATAAGTATATTTCCACAACTTTCTTAAATTTGTATCAGTTTATTTACTTCAACATTTAATGTCTATGAAATTTAAGTTGATCCATTATGAGTATAAAGATATACGGCGTTTTCTCTATTTCAACAGCATCCCATGAGTTCCCCCTCTCCTACTTTCCGCCCTCCCTTCCTCCTGCAATGGTATTTATGTTGCAGTCTTTTATGTGCGATGTGCTGTATTGTAATGTCTATTTGTCATAATAACAAGTATTTTCATTGTTTAAATGATTAAACGTAAAATAATTTCTTATATATAGTGCGAGTCCCCCCCCCCAACTCCTACACACACACACACACACTGGTAGAAAGGTATGTAATGTCCCCGACATAAGTAGACGGAAAATAAATACTGCTAACAATTGCCGACAGAATTTGTTTAGTGCATTAGACCCTGCTGAAACTAAATTTTCTTCCTGTCAGCTGCTGACTAACCTTGAACTTGTAAAAGGACACTTACGTTTGCCCCGATACACAGGAGAAGCAAGAACACGTATCAAATCAGCATATGCGTTAGATGGTTACAAAATGTATCTTCTGTTAAAAACTGTAATGTCCTTTCGTCTGCGCTGCTAGTTTTTGAGGACATTGAAGACGTGAAATAAGTGACAATTTCGAAGATGTGGAATCAGGTAAAAATTAACTTTGTTATGGAACAGCCGCCTATTTAAGAACTAAATAAACTGTTAATTTCGCACTGTTTCATTATATCAAGTGTACTTATGTTGCAGTTGATATATATATATATATATATATATATATATATATATATATATATATATATATATATATATATATATATATATATAGGATATGGCATAAACATAACACAATATTCTGACAAACATTTTACTTTACACTAATGTGGGGGCCAAAATCAGTCTTTTGCAAGACCAAATAGACTGAAGTGTGGAGGTCATCTGGTGGTCGTACTTAATGGAATCAACGGTATGGAAAGGGGATTATGGAGCGTTTCTTTGAAAAGGCAAGGGGGCATGTAGCAGGATTGGATTGGGTGTCGACTCGGACATATCCATTGATAAAGTGTCCGCTTAGACATAGGTTTAGGAATCCGCTCTGGACATGAAAATTTTCCACAGAGACATTTGGTGGGAGCGAAGGGATCATGTATACAAAGGCCTAATGTACTCGTTATCAGTGTGACTCTCAGCCTCAGCGCGTAGTGTGCGTGGTATAGATAGTGGAGAGAAGAGGATGTGACGTTGACAAAACGTGGGACGGGTTATGTACATTATATTGTACCAAGCAAATGACAATATTGTCACACGGATCATTTTATAAACTTTGCACTACTAAAAATGTACGCAACATACCGGTTTATTGTATCATTAAACTGAATTCGCACAACAGGAGAATATCAGATGCTTGCGCGCTTTTAAATCTGAACTCCATGATTTCATTGTTACAAATTTTCATTCCTCAGCTAAAGAATAAACCGTAACAAACTTACTCTCTAGTGTTTTGTACCTTTATTTATATTTCTCTTGAAAGTTTTACAGTATTATTCCTTAATAGAGAGAACCGAAGTGGCTAAGTGGTTATCGGAACAGTCTTGCGAGAGAGAGAGAGAGAGAGAGAGAGAGAGATTCGAATCCAAACACTGGATCACCCTGGGTCAGCTACCGTGGTGTGTCCTTAGCGAAACCCTTTACTCAGAGTACCTTGGGGAAAAAATGACACGAGAATGACCTACCGTGTCTTAAAAACAAAACTAAACCAAATCTCCCAAGCTTCTTTATTTCTGTCTGGGAGCACCAAACAAGATCAAACCTCTTTATCTTCTATATATATCTGTATTGCATATTTTCAGTCTTGTAAGTCTCGATTTCCTTTTCTATGTTCTGTGTTGCATATGTTCATTCTTGTAAAACTCGATTTCCTTTTCTATGTTCTGTGTTGCATATGTTCATTCTTATGTCTCGATTTCCTTTTCTATGTTCTGTGTTGCATATGTTCATTCTTATTCGTCAAAATTTCCTTTTCTATGTTCTGTGTTGCATATGTTCATTCTTATTCGTCTTGATTTCCTTTTCTATGTTCTGTGTTGCATATGTTCATTCTTATTCGTCTTGATTTCCTTTTCTATGTTCTGTGTTGCATATGTTCATTCTTATTCGTCTCGATTTCCTTTTCTATGTTCTGTGTTGCATATGTTCATTCTTATTCGTCTCGATTTCCTTTTCTATGTTCTGTGTTGATATGTTCATTCTTATTCGTCTCGATTTCCTTTTCTATGTTCTATGTTGCATATTTTCATTCTTATTCGTCTCGATTTCCTTTTCTGTGTTCTATGTTGCATATGTTCATTTTTGTAAGTCTCGATTTCCTTTTCTATATTCTGTGTTGCATATTGTCAGTCTTGTAAGTCTCGATTTCCTTTTCTATGTTCTGTGTTGCATATGTTCATTCTTGTAAGTCTCGATTTCCTTTTCTATGTTCTGTGTTGCAGATGTTCATTCTTGTAAGTCTCGATTTCCATTTCTATGTTCTGTGCTGCATATGTTCATTCTTATATGTCTCGATTTCCTTTTCTATGTTCTGTGTTGCATATGTTTTATCTTGTAAAATTCAATTTCCTTTTCTATGTTCTGTGTTGCATATGTTCATTCTTGTAAGTCTCGATTTCCTTTTCCATGCTCTGTGTTGCATATGTTCATTCTTATATGTCTCGATTTCCTTTTCTATGTTCTGTGTTGCATATGTTTTATCTTGTAAAATTCGATTTCCTTTTCTATGTTCTGTGTTGCATATGTTCATTCTTGTAAGTCTCGATTTCCTTTTCTATGTTCTGTGTTGCATATGTTCATTCTTGGAAGTCTCTATTTCTTTTGCTATGTTCTGTGTTACATATGTTCATTTTTGTAAGACTAAATTTCCTTTTCTATGTTCTGTATTGCATGTGTTCATTCTTGTAAGTCTCGATTTCCTTTTCTATGTCGTCATCATATTTATGTTGGACTTTTCTATGTTCTCTGAGTTTTCATTTCTGTATTTATACTGGACTTTTCTATGCTGATTGAGTTGTATTTTTCATATTTTATGAGGGACTTATCTGAGTTCTCTGGGTTGTCTTTTTCACATTTATGATGGACTTTTCTGAGTTCTCTGGGTTGTCTTATTCATAGTTATAATAAACGTTTGTTTCCAAATGTGATTAAAAATTGTAAATATCAATGTCTGCATTTCATTAAACGGTTGCATTATTATCAATGATTTGTGATTGTGTGTCATAGTGAATCATGTCTTAGTTTGTATGCGGAAACGTTTCAGCTTTTTTGTATATTTTGTCAATTGTTTTGTTCTTTTGTTATATTTAATAAAAAAAATGCTCCGTCTCTGTGTTGTAACCATCAAATATATCATTTATTTGAAGGTTAAATCTGAAATATTTTACAAATTAAGCTGATATATTTTTGTTTCAACCAGTTATCTTTATCTGTTACTTCCTTATTTCAAGCGCAGATTTTTCCAGTAATCTTCAAACCTGGTTTGGAATCAGCAGTCATCACACTATTCTCATATATTTTTTCTTCTTACTTTTTTGCTAGACTTTCTAGACACGCGCGCATAGCTAGAGTCTCTCTCTCTCACGGTGTCATGTTATTATTTCCTATATTTTGCATGTACATAATTGCATGGCGAAAAGTTTCCATTTACTAGGCTTATAACAAATTCTCAAGACATCACGGTTTAAATCGGAGAAGACTGCGAAGTATTTGCATACCATAATCCCACACAAGGCAGCTAGATAAAAGTGGCCTCTGATACACTCACATGACAGCAAGACAGCATATATCGATCGGGCAGCCATGCGTTGTTAAACACGCTCTGTCGGTTTTAATCCGGATATGATATCAAACTTGGCCTTTCTTGTTCAGATTGGAATGTGACGTGATGTTAAGATGTAGGGACCTAACTGAATGATACACTGCTGATTCCTGCCACTTTTTGGCATTAAGAGAGCAGAATACATTTAAATGGACACTGAAGGATGAGTTTGCAGTCCTATTTGCCTTACCAAGAGGTTGTCTGTATTATAGATTCAACTTCGTACGTGATGCTGTGACTTGGTAACCAGGTAAGACCTATTTACTAACTTAAGAAGGTTCTAGCTGTTGTCAAACACTGATACAGAGCAGCTTGTAAAATACTCTTTGCTCAACGTAAGTAACCTAAACGCATTTGCTATGTCCTAATAGCACTGACAGTTCTAAACTTCAGGACACGGATGGTTAATGCAGTTAACGTTGTCCCTACCCCCACCCCGCCATTTTGAAAGTGATTTGATTGTGGTTAAATGCTAGTGAGAGCTAATGTTTTTCCCAGAAAGATACCAGGGTAGCCGATCCTGGCTGGACTGGGCGGGTTTTTAAGCCACAAACCTTGGATTACGAGTCAGATGCACAACCAAATTATGTACCTCATTTTCCGATTTTCACAATTAAAATAAAAAAGAAAGATGGAACTTATTTAACATCGGCACATAGTAATAATCGGTATTTCTTGTTAGTACATTACGATAACAGTTACAACATAGCAATAGTCTGCATTTCTTGTTAGTACATTACGATAACAGCTAAAACATAGCAATAATCGGTATTTCATGTTAGTACATTACGATAACAGTTACAACATAGCAATAGTCGGCATTTCTTGTTAGTACATTACGATAACAGTTAAAACAAAAACTCTTAAACAGTTTTTTCTTACTGTCTACAATAAAAAATACAAAAAAACAGGTGAAAACATTAGGTACATAGGCTATATATATATATATATATATATATATATATATATATATATATATATATATATATATACAAACAGGTACACTATAAATATTATTTAGAACTGTTACATGTGTGCATGCATGTGTATGCGGGGGTTTCATGGCACGTCTGTATAATGCTGTTACATTGTGTCCATTAAAAGTTAAGTTCTGTCAAATGTTAACATAAAGAATTTCAAAACAACCGAAGATTAAAAGAATAAATCTTTCAAAAATAAACGTAAAACGTGAATTTCTTGATCACGGCAGTCTAGTGCACATTAAGGGTAACGGGGTTCATTGCAAGCCGGACGGGTTACATCTGCATGTCTGACAGGGCACATCTGCGTGTCTGTTTATTACAAAGGATATCACTGGTACATAAGTACAAAGTACATCAAAACTATATACAAGATATATCGACCGATTGATAATAAAATGGTTGACTGGGTCATTAGGAATCTACATTTGGTAAAATAAAATAAAATATTCTTGGAGGATTTAAAATTGAACTTTGAAACTAAAGATAAGAAGTTTAATTTTTGGCAACTGACATAACAAAGCATGAAACATAGGTATCTTCCCTTCTAAGGTCATATGTTTGCCGATTTCTTATACAGCATGTATTTGTCAGGAGGATTTCTTACAGAACAAGGAAATGTGTATATGAAAAGCGTAACTGCAATCAGTTTCAACTCCTAAACTGGTCAAGTGTGATTTCAAGTGGTACACGTAGAAACTATTTTTGCGGAAATGAAAATAATTCGCTCTGTCCAATGTTTTGCTCCCAGTCAACAGCGCTAGAACTTAATAGGACTGGCTTCATTCGATTGGCTGCAAACTACAAGAAAAGTGACTACTTCATTATCCAAGACTGACTGCAACATTAAAATCAAACTGGTTATTTAACATGGCCAGGATTCCATCAACATAACTTAAGCCAAGACTTGAACTTCTATGTAGAATCCAGGAACCTGATTGGCTGAAATTTTGGTTGGACTTAAATTTGACCAATCAAATGTCTTAAGAATAGACTTAACTAATGATATGTGTAAATGAAATTTATATATGATGTTTTTATCAGCATGATTTTAACTGTTTCTTTGATAGAATTATCCTCAAAATTGCAGATAACTGTTCGAAGTTTATCTTCTAAAAAGTTAATACAGTTATAAATTATCTCTCAGTGGAATTATATATTTCAGTTAGATCAACATTATTTTGTTAGTGGAGCAGACGATGCATGCCTGAACAAATCGGAAACTTGTGTTTCCACCGTATTGCCCCATTGGCTCGGTGGTTAAAGCTTTTGACTCTTGACCTGAAAGGTGCGAGTGTGATTCTCATCACCGTATCATCTACTCGCCTCATCACAATATGACTTACTTTAAAAGTACTCCTGTGCCGTAAAACACACACACACACACACACACACACACACACACACACTCTGTATCCAATTCTTCGGATATTTCAACATTCGATTCGTATTGCTTACCGAGAAAAAACTATATCTGATCTCTTGGTAATTATAATGTCAATACTTAATTGACTGTCCGTACTATTCAACAACTGTCATGATAATTATAATGTCAATAATTAATTAAATATCCATCCTGTTCAACAGCTGTCATTGTAATTATAATGTCAATAATTAATTAAAAATATACATACTGTTCAACAGCTGTCGTGGTAATTATAAGTCAATAATTAAATAAAAATATCCGTAATGTTCAACAGCTGTCATGGTAATTATATCGTTAGTCATTAATTAAAATATCCATTCTGTTCAACAGCTGTCATGGTAATTATAATGTTAGTATTATTTTTTAAATATCCGTACTATTAAACAGATGTCATGGTAATTATAATGTCAATAATTAAATATCCGTATTATTCAACAGCTGTCATGGTAATTATAATGTCAATAATTAATTAAATGTCCATATTGTTCATCAGCTGTCATTGTAATTATAATGTCATTAATTAGAAATCCATACTGTTCAAAAGCTAAGTTTTACAGACCTTTCAAAACTGTAAGTTTTTCTATATGACAGATTTTTGATCTGATGAAGACATGCAATGACCAGATGAAGGAATAGAACATGAAAACTCTCTTTAACTTTTAACATCGTTTTCGTACGATACCAACAAGAGACGAGATATAATTTCATTGTTATGCTAACATTCACTTATAACAGAAAAAATATATATAATTATGTGCATTGTGTTTTTGGTACTAGTGACTATCTGCGACTGCTTGGTACATTTTTGTTTTACTTCACTCGTCCTATTCTCCCCTTCTATATTCCACCCTGGCCATTGCGTCACCATTTTGTACTTGTTAGGTAGTCTATCCTATTTTGAATATTACCATTTTGTACTTTACATCTGTTGTGTAGTCTATTCTGTAAGGATTATTGCCAATGTGTACTATAAATCTGTTGTGTAGTCTATTCTGTATGGTGTATTGCCAGTGTGTACTATACCTCTTTTGGGTAGTCTATTCTGTATGGATTATTGTCAGTGTGTACTATACATCTGTTGTATAGTCTATTCTGTATGGATTATTGTCAATGTGTACTATACATCTGTTGTGTAGTCTATTCCGTATGGAGTATTGCCAATGTGTACTATACATCTTTTGGGTAGTCTATACTATATGGAGTATTGCCATTTTGTACTATGCATATGCTGGGTAGTACATATTTATTATATGGGTTATTGTCATTTTGTACTATGCATATGCTGGGTAGTACATATTTATTATATGGGTTATTGTCATTTTGTACTATGTATATGCTGGGTAGTACATATTTATTATATGGGTTATTGTCATTGCGATTTAAGAACATTTTATTGATTTGGTTGTTATTGTTAGAAGCGACGAAACAACTCAAAGAAATTATTTGTGTTTCCTGTGATGATCTGAAGATTATGTTAAACGGCGAATATGATACTTACAGCATACTGTGTATTCCTCCTGCTTTGATACTTACAGCATACTGTGTATTCCTCCTGTTTTAATACTTCAGCATAATGTGTATTCCTCCTGTTTTGATACTTACAGCATACTGTGAATATACTCCTGTTTTGATACTTACAGCATACTGTGTATTCCTCCTGCTTTGATATTTACAGCATACTGTGCATGTACTCCTGTTTTGATACTTACATCATACTGTGCATGTAGTCCTGTTTTGATACTTACAGCACACTGTGTATTCCACCTGCTTTGATACTTACAGCATACTGTGCATGTACTCCTGTTTTAATACTTACAGCATACTGTGTATTCCTCTTGTTTTGATACTTGTAGCATACTGTATATTCCTCCTGTTTTAAAACTTAAGCATACCGTGTATTCCTCCTGTTTTGATACTTGCAGCATACTGTATATTCCTTCTGTTTTAAAACTTAAGCATACTGTGTATTCCTCCTGTTTCGATACTTACATCATACTGTATATTCCTCCTGTTTTAATACTTAAGCATGCCGTGTATTCCTCCTGTTTTGATACTTATATCATACTGTACATTTACTCCTGTTTTGATACTTACAACATAATGTATAATCCTCATGTTTTGATACTTACATCGTACCGTGTATTCCACCTTTTTGATACTTACATCATACTGTGCATTTACTATTGTTTCGATACTAACAGAAACTATGCATTCTAACGATTATGATACTTACAGCATACTCTTCACTGTTCCGGTTATTTTAGTGCAAATTACTATATTTGGGGCATGAAAATCTCATACATATATTTGGAGGCTATATCGTACACCTGGAATGTAAATTTATTCTGAGACAAGTAGTCGGTTGAAATAAGTATAAGTTTAATTTATATAATACAAAGGTAATGTGACCGAGATTCATTTACGTTATATCCAAAACTTCTAAAAACGGAAATTAGTTATTAATATTACTTATTTTAAAAAGTTTATTTAGAAATGCAAGCTTTTGAGGGATTGCCTGTATAAATTTGTACAAATCGAACAAAACTATTCAGATGTATGGAGAATAATGTAACAAACAAGTTCGTCGCAGTATGGTGTTGACTTGTCCAACCACGTAAAAACTGAAATACAAATTCATTGATCGTGCTGTTTAAAAGTGAGTACATGCATAATAACTACATTCAGATAGGAGTTTCCTGTGTAAATAAAATTTGGCCTACGATCGATATGTTCCTCCAGGCGATGAAGTGGCTTTTGATATCTCCTTTCCCATTAAGCGTCTTTTTATTCCTGTCCATGCTCGTAACTCAACAATGATGTGTCACGATTTGAATGATACCCCATACAGCGCTAGGAGTTTATTGGACTAACACATATAAGCCCTCGACATTTTCTTTTATTTTCTGTTTTATTTTTGTTTTGTGTTTTTGTTTTAGAAACATTCACATTTCTTTGGTTTGGCGGACTTGATTCTTACTCTAATAATCTTTATATTATATATATATATATATATATATATATATATATATATATATATATATATATATATATATATATATATATATATATATATATATATATAAAGTTTAATGGACAAATTCTTACCCCAAAAATTAGACGTGGCCCTATCCCCCCCCCCCCACAGGGAAGCCACAGTAACTCAGTCCTTTGAGCATTAGAAACTCGTAATTCAAGAGGCGAGTGTTCGATACCCACCCTGACCAGCCTAAACCGGCCGCCTCAGTGTATTCTTGGAAAAAGCACTTAACTATTTCCTCGGCATGATGTAACAAATAATGTTAAAAGTTCCGTTAAAATCAGCTACATCTCTTACACACACAGTCACATATAGCGATCGGTGATTGGCTGCGAACACGCAATATGACCCAATTGTAGGTCTGGTCTTGTGGCGGTTTAACGCCATTTTTCCAGCACATGTTATGTTTATACTTGGTGGCCAGTATGTATTTGGTTGAGAAAGACCCCGGGAAAAACCACTTACTCACAGGAAGCTACTGGCAATCTTTCTAACATATCCACGATGGGCGATCCGAGACTCAAACTCATGTGGACATAGCTGAGATGTTAAGGTGTCTGTAAAGGTAACTGCCTTAAACCAACCAGCCACCTGGACCCCTACCCAATAATAATATCACGACACTAGTAGGTGACTGACAGTCCTTCATACGGCTTTCAGACGCCTTTGGCTATTGGGAAATGTACACGTGACTGATTACGTATACGAAGAAACACTATTTTAACTTGCACTTGTGGAATTTAGAAGAATGGAAATGGTTTTATTACCTCCTTCTCTCATCACCCTCCACCCAAACAAAAAACTATATTACATTATTTATTGGCAGTCAATCGATGTTCACTATACACAAATTGTCGTCATAAACAAGCTCTCGCTTTGAAATATCTCATAGAATTTTATAGCAGTTGACACTTGGAAAAGGCTACGATAATTATTAGATTTGTTAGATTAAAATGAGTCATATTATGGAAAATTAAACTGGCCTTTGAAATAGTTTGTCTTGGAAAAGACGCCTGGAAAAAAATAAAGAAACCAGAAGTAATTCTTTTACATATCGTGTTATAATTCATTAATAGTGAATTTTACATATTGTATTATAATTCATTAATAGTGAATTTTACATATCGTGTTATAATTCATTAATAGTGAATTTTACATATCGTGTTATAATTCATTAATAGTGAATTTTACATATCGTATAATAATTGATAAATAGTGAATTTTGCATATCGTGTTATAATTCATTAATAGTGAATTTTACATATCGTGTTATAATTCATTAATAGTGAATTTTACAAATCGTATAATAATTGATAAATAGTGAATTTTATATATATCGTGTTATAATTCATTAATAGTGAATTTTACACATCATATTATAATTTATTAATAGTGAATTTTACAGATCGTGTTATAATTCTTTAATGGTAAATTTTACATATTGTGTTATAATTCTTTAATGGTAAATTGTATATATCTTGTTATAATTCTTTAATAGTAAATTTTACATATCGTGTTATAGTGGATGTCTACGTTAGTTCTAACGCTTACATTTTTTTGAAGCCATCTTTCTAGGTGCTTATTTCAACCATCATGGCCGGAAAACGATATTCCTAATTTTTAATATTATGAATTCGCTTAAAAAATAATACATGCATTAGAGTTTAATCCAAACAAGTTCATTTATAGAAATTTGCAAAATTGTCATTTATAACGGGCTTTGAAGTTTAAAGCGAGACCTCTCATATGGCCAAGTCCGTCACATTCGCTTCATCCTCCACTCTCATCCCACCCCTAAGTTTAAAACCCCTCTTCATGTATGTCTTTCTTTGCTCTTTTCTCCTCCCCAAAACAAGATAATAAAGAAAGAAACACAGAGAACTGGATTTGATTCATTTAGTATTTTCATTGTCAAACCAAAAACCCATTCATTTTTTTTCCCAACACGTCGCCAACATAAAACGCAAAGAATGTAATCTGATTGGCAACTGTAGCGTCGGTTTCCATTAATTAATTATTTTCTTTATACTCTTGTACAGAGAATCTAGTTTTCATTCCGGTATATTTACATTGTACAGCGGCTTTTCAATACTATTTGATGAATGCAGTTGTCAAAAGATGATCAGGTTGTATTTCAATGAACACCAACCTAATTAATCTTGTGGCCAAGTGACCCAGACAAAGACCTATGGATATAACCTTAACACTCATGACTTTTCGTTCCCGTGATAGCTGAGCTTGTGTTCGAATATACACTCCTACAGTTTTCCAGTGTAGCTAATTATTAGCTGTTACTTTCTGCTGTATGTAACTTAATACTTACCCTCTCTACACACAACCTCTCTCTACACACAACACCTCTCTACACACAAGATTGCCAAAACAATATGTCATTGACGTGGCGCATTACTCCCCTCCCCACCTCTAACATCCCCAACACAATATGTCATAGATGTGGCGTATTACTCCCCTCCTCACCTCTAACATCCTCAGCACAATATGTCATAGATGTAGCCCAATACTACATTCCCCACCGGTAACATCCCCGACACAATATGTCATAGATGTAGCTTAATACTCTCTTCCCTACCCCTAGCATCCCCGACACACTATGTCATAGATGATAAATGGTCATTGACTTGTTTAATTTTTCGTAACAGAAAATCAATGCAAGAATTAATGAAAAACACGGTATACAATTTTGTTTTGACGAACAGAGCAGCAAGTGACCAAACATTCAGGCTAGAATCTAACGACGGCTAATAGTTTACGTTTTGATTGGAATTTCTGAAAGGTGTGTGTGTGTGTGTGTGTGTGTTTTGCAGAAAAAAATCTTAGATGCCTGAGTTTCCAAGTTGGTAGTCTAACAATACAAAATTAATAGCTAACTTGGTAGCTAGCTTACTAACATCTCCCAATATTTTATCCAGAAGAAAGAATATATTTACCTGATTATATCTGAGATATGCATGGCTTTCAGAAGTACTAATAATAGATGATAGATTACCCACACTTCCCTCGCGAAGACATATACATAGTCACATGACCACTCCACAGTGTAAGTTATCAATTATCTGTATTTCGATATTAAATGTGGAGAGGGTGTCAAATTGCAGTCGGTAGTGAAAACAACTTGGACAGCTGAAGTGTAGCTAAGCTTTCAGTAGGAGCGAATAGTTTAAAATAATTATTTATATAAATCAGAACTCAAGCCACGGAATTAACACCACCCCACCCCACCCCACCCCACACTTTTCACATTATTTCATAAGATATTAGAAAGTCAAAATTTACATTAACCTTTCATACAAAACTATATTGGTAGCTTTGTTGCACTTACTTATCTCCAATTGATTGTGACTTCTTGTGAAGAATTTTACTTGGAATCTATATTTGCCAAAATTGTTTTGCGCGCGCGTGTGTGTGTGATTTGGATTTTTTACATAGCTTTAAAAATTTCAGTCATATCGCTACGATGTCTGCATTGTGGCAGTTTATAGTGATGTCTAGCACTAGGACATCATGCCGCAGACATGTGACATGATGTCCCACCCAGTCACATTATCCTGGCACCAGGCCAACCAGTCATAACACTAACCTCTTAATGATGAGCGCCAAACGAGGCAGATGTTAGTACCATTTCTTTTATAAGTCTTTTATGACTCGGCCGGGGATCGAATCCACGACCTCCCGCATCCGAGGCGGACTTTCTAACCACTAGGCCACCGGAGCGGTAAAAATATTGCTGTGATAAATTAAGAACATGTTCTGGGAGAATATTTTTGACACTAACGTGCTGAGTTCACTGCATTCGCATAATTTCATTTACTCCAAAATATTATGCTTTACAATAACATTGTCTAACAACAGTCTTTCCCTCCTCGCGGAATCGGGGATATGGAATAGACAAACCCCCTTAGTTTCTTAAAGTAGTTGATGGAGGTAACTCTTTTGACTGGGATGGTGATCACATTAAACTTATGTTGGATATTTTAAAAATATTACTTTATATGTAAGGTGTTTAAACCTTTTTGCATTTTTCTTTGTTTTAAATTCCTTTTTCTGTTACTTAGAAATACATGATAGTACGTACCCATGGCTGAGCTGGTGTACGACATACATACATACATACATACATACTTTTTAGTCCCTATTGGGTCAGGCGCTAATTCGACATTGACGTAACGAGGCGTTGATTCCATTCTCAGGACGTCAATAAATCGTGTGGAACAAGGTTATGTAAATATACCCGGCACTTTTCTTATTCATAAAAAATATTTGATTTCCCTCTCCATGTTTAATATTTCCACACAAAAGACTTTTTAAAAATAGGAAATACTGTTAATTCATGACCAGTATGTTGATTCCAATACAAAACGCAGTTGGATATTTTTATTTTTGTACCTGACGCTCTGATCTTCTGTTTAAGTATAGTGCAATTGCGTAATACCATTATACTCAGCTAATAAAGAAACAAAACAACCCCAACCCCCTTGCGATAAAATAGAAGAACCCCCCCCCCCCCCAAATGCACTGTTTACAACAGTCCCTTGTGAGATTATTATTTAGTGTCTTTTCTGGATCCATCTTTAGACTTATTAAACTTTTTCGTTTTGTATTCTAGTTTCCGCCTATTTCACACATGGCGCCTGTATCAGTCAATTTTAATAACAACTCTCTCTCTCTCTCTCTCTCTCTCTCTCTCTCTCTCTCTATATATATATATATATATATGTGTGTGTGTGTGTGTGTGTGTGTGTGTGTGTGTGTGTGTGTACAACCTTCTTTAGTTTGTAAGGGTATGAAATTTGAATTTTCTCTCTCTTTCAGAATGCTAACATGGTTGAAATACAACGCTGGCGATGCCTAGCCGTCCAGGTTCGATGGAAGTTTCTAACCTTGATAGGTGCGATTCTGTTATCTACAGCCCTTGTCATTGGTCTCACCATTTTACGAGATTATGAAATAGAAATTCCAAGATTTGATAAACTTGAAGTGGATGATTTTCCTCCTTTAGGCATCGAGGCTGAAGAGGAATATCCATCTGAGGCAAGTCCCTTACGAATACCTCCGATCATTCATCAAACCTGGAGAGATCGAAACATTCCAAGCAGTGTTGCTGACTGGATGAAAAGCTGGATTATACACCATTCAAAATGGAGGTACATTTATTGGACAGACGACACAGCACTTGATCTCATCTTGAACAACCACGCGCATTTACTTCCGATATATTATGGATATCCGGAAAGCATTCGGCGTGCTGACGCAATGAGATACATCATACTGTATGAATATGGCGGTGTGTATGCCGACATGGATATGGAGAGTTTACGCTCCTTAGAGCCCATTGTAAGAAAATATTCGTGTATTCTAGCTCAGGAACCTTATGAACATCCCATTATGGATGGAAATTTCGAACATTTAGTAATAAATGCATTTATGGCATGTGCGAAAAAGCATCCATTTATGAAGCTTGTAGTGGACAGACTTAAGGACTTCAGTCATTTTTGGAATGTCCTGGATAGTACTGGACCCCATTTTTTGACGTTTATTTACAAATCGTACCAATCAGAGCGAAACATTAAAAGTACTGATGATAACGGAGTTTATCTCGCGCCGGCTGAATATTTTTTCCCAACACTCGATCCAGTAAAATTTCCCTACATGAGACGAATTTGTGAGAATTTTCATACCTTCTATAAATTAAAACAACGGGCATGTGTCTCGTTGAAAGTGTTTGGCCTGCAAAGGAGGCCATTTTCATTTTCCTTCACCCAACATCACTGGATTCACACATATCTTGGAGATGGGTTGACGATTCGCAAGACATATGATCTCTTGGACTTAGTCCCACATGCTGAAATGTACGATTTTCGGAAGGGACTTCAGACTTAGTCCCACATGCTGAAATGTACGATTTTCGGAAGGAACTTCATACTTAGTTTCTCGCTCAGCTGGTCATAGACCAGAAGAACTTAAGCAATGATATTTTGTATGTCGTCTGTCCGTCATCCGTCCGCCAGCCCGTCCGTCCGTCATCCGTCCGCCAGCCCGTCCGTCCGTTAAATAAATTTGTTATCGCAACTCGTTTTAAAAATTACTTCTTTGGTAATTGCCAGAAATGTTACACATTCATCTTGAGGTCTGGGTGATCCTAAAAGAAGATGGTTCCGCTCAGACATCCAATATGGCATCGTCATCGTTTATTTTAGTACCTATTAGAAAAGCAGCCTTCGTGAAAACGTTATTGTTGCTACTCATCATAAGCAAATAGTCATATGAATGTGTTTATTTTCTTTGTTTTGGGGTGGTTGGTTGAAAATACTTATGTTCGTCTCAGTTTTAAAAAGGCGCCAATGTACATTATTTATGGCCGCCACGGCATACGTCTTGACACCTGTGTCGTCGCTGTTCCTCTTAAACATATGGTGATGTGAATGTGGGTTTTTTTTGTTGTTTTTCTCGTTGGTTTCTGAAAACTTTCTTACGTTCTCGTTAATGAAGTTGACGCCTATCTTGCAATCCAGTATGTCCGTCACGGCCTCCGTCATGAAACTCTTGTTATCGCTACTACTCGTAATACAAATTCATATCCACATAGTTTTCTTCAGAAAATATTGTAGGGAGTTTAATTGTCCTGAATTAGGATGTTGCCGATCTGACCTTCAGTATGGCCAGCATGACAGCTAGCTTGAAATTTTTTATCTGGTCTTTTTGAATTGATGTTCAGATAAACATTAGGTTTTCCTACGGTGTCTAGTTGTTCATGAATGAAGCTATATCTAAAATGGATGATCATTATCGACACGGACTTTGCACCAAAAAACCTTATTGTCCAGTAAAGTTAATCCTGAATGAAAATGGTGCCGATATTGTAGTAAATATGGCCCACCATTGTGGTCATCTTGAAAATCATGTTGTCACTCAAGAATATCAAAAACGAGTTTAACACTTGGCAGATAAAAAAAATATCTTGGATTCCTGGAACTTTGTTTTGAATAATAAAATGTCAATCCCTTAGAGGGTCTCTTGTTTAATTGTATCGTTTTTTTAATCCATTTATTTATTTATTTATTTATTTGCACTTTCTGTTCGCTTATTTATACCGAACTTTGAAGACTCGAATCAATTCTTATCTTTAACAGTTCTATATCACACAGTTATAATATTTCATAGTAATTAAACAGATTAAGACACCAGATCGTAACATTATATATCTAATTCAGTTTATATATATATATATATATATATATATATATATATATATATATATATATATATATATATATATATATATATATATATATATATATATATATATATATGCATGCATGCTGATTTCAACCTTATTTGGAGCCTTTGGTGGTCGAGTGGTCTAAGGCGCTCACCAGTACAGATCACCGATATTTCGCATTATCAGCGTGGGTTCGAGTCTCGGCTCGGCCACCGTGGGTATGCGAGAAGGCTTTCCAGCAGCTTCCAGTGGGTTGGTTTTTCCCGGGTCCTTCGTCCACCAAAATATCCTGTCCGTCATGTCTAGCCTATCATGTGCTGGAAAATTACGTTAAAGCTACGAAACCGTGTCAATCGTCCTTCTTGAATCACATTTACGCCTATTTTTATATTGTTATATCAAGGAATTTTGCTTTTTGAGGTCAACATTCATATTACTCTTTATCTGACAAAGGCTATGAATAACAACTTTATTTTGCTGAAGAAGAAAAAACACTGCACCAGAGCAAATTCTGTCATAGTTGATGAAGTACTAGGAAAAACCTCTGGAATATTTATTGAAACGAATATATATATATATATATATATATATATATATATATATATATATATATATATATATATATATATATATATATATATATATATAAAACAGAGTTATAATCAACTAAAATAAAATGGAAAACTTAGAAGCTATTGTTTCTAATTCGATTTTATGCTAATATCTGTAGATAATGTGATCATCTTGGTTTTCTTTATAACCCAAATCGCATATCAACATTTCAGTTTTTATTCCACATTTCACCATAAACCGAATGTTTCTCCTCGTTTCATCATAACCCAAATCATAACCCACATTGTAATTAAACTCCGATCGTACTATACATTTCAACAAAACCCAATTCGGACACCAAATTTCACCATAAACGGATTTTCCCCCAGGTTTCAACATACTCCACCTCCTGCCCGACATTTCGATATTGGCACAATATAACTGATTTCAGATTTGAGATCTGAAAGTAAATAATGTTCAGAAAATTGTACTGCTTTACTTGGTTATGATAATGAATTATTGTTTAGTGCCGTCCATACATTAGATACAATGTGTTAGCGTCCATTCATTTGATATCATGTATGAGCGTCCATAATTAGGTACCCACGTGTCAGCGTCAATACAATAAATACCACGTGTGAGCGTCCATTCATTTGATGTCATGTAGTTCTCTGAGGATTGGAGGATTGACTGCAGGTATCACGGTACCAATTGTTTTTCCATATACCTCAATGCTAATGTTTTGTGAAATAAATATACTTTCTGTTCTACTTGGGCATGCATGTCACACACTGTCATATAGAACAATGCTAGATTGTCAATTTGACAATGACATAACCAGGTACTCCATTGCATTTAAGAGAGATAACTCTACTGGAACTAGACAGGGGTAAGAGTTATCTAGTCACAACAAGCACATTTTCTGCCATGTGTACCATATTTTAAAAAAAATCATAAAAAATACAAAATATGATCTAGATAGAAATTAACACAAACTCACATGTTGCCAAGAGGCTCAACATTTTTTTTAAGCAAACAGAAAGTACAACTCTTACATAATGCACCAATCACAGCTAGTGTTGTTCTTTAATTCTGAATACAATGTTCCATACACCTTAAGCTCCGCCCACCTGGACTTGCGCAATTGGTACCGTTATACCTGCAAAGCACAGTGGTCTGTGGGAGGTAACTCTAGATGTGGTTGAAACACGCTTGACTCGTTTGTCACACAACTGTTTGTTTCAAAACAAATATTGCATATATTAAATTAAAGATAAATATCAACGAAAAGAATAGCGCAAGCCCATACATAGTTTCAGACACGGATTAGAAGATTAGGTGATTCAATCTTGAATAAACTCTACAAATAAAGTCATATATTCGTTAAGTCCATTCTTACCTGAGCAACTCTCTCTCTCTCTCTCTCTCTCTCTCTCTCATCGAGAGTATTATAAGGGAAATTCATAGAATAGGAGCACACGGCTTACCTCTCCGAATAATTTTGATCTTCTGCAAAATTAAAGATTTCCGTTTTCTCGAGTCTATCGTCAAGCCAAATTTGAAGAGAATAAAACCTCAAAAAAGTGCCCATTCCTTCCGTTTATCATCACTGTAGTAGGGTCTGTAAGGGAGATGCAGATATCAGAAACCGGCAAATATACTATGCCTGGTTATTTCTGGGATACTTGCTCAAAGGTGAATCAATTTACATGAAAATAAATTATTCAAATAGTGGTTTACCCCGCAGACTTGTGACCCAAAAGATTTTGGATTACTTTAAAAAAATGATATTGTATGCTTTCGATTCTGTTATTTCTGTGAAATGACGTGTCAGTGATATTAAGAAAAGTTTGAAAAATTCTCAATGCTGAGATGTCTATTTGTTTTCCTTCCAGTTATTTGTCCAGGAAAAGTGACTTTGGAAAAGTGTCCCATATTTTTTCTTCATATTTTAATCATTTGCCTTCAATGTCTATACTGCAGTCGTAAGGACATCAGTGTCCATAATACAGTCTAAAGACATCAATGTCTACAATACAGTCTAAGGACATTAATGTCCATAATACAATCTAAGGACATTAATGTCCATAATACAGTCTAAGGATAATAATGTCCATAATGCAATCTAAGGACATTAATGTCCATAATACAATCTAAGGACATTAATGTCCATAATACAGTCTAAGGATAATAATGTCCATAATGCAATCTAAGGACATTAATGTCCATAATACAGTCTAAGGATAATAATGTCCATAATACAGTCTAAGGATAATAATGTCCATAATGCAATCTAAGGACATTAATGTCCATAATACAATCTAAGGACATTAATGTCCATAATACAGTCTAAGGATAATAATGTCCATAATGCAATCTAAGGACATTAATGTCCATAATACAATCTAAGGACATTAATGTCCATAATACAGTCTAAGGATAATAATGTCCATAATGCAATCTAAGGACATTAATGTCCATAATACAGTCTAAGGACATTAATGTCCATAATACAGTCTAAGGACATCAATGTCTACAATACAGTCTAAGGACATTAATGTCTACAATACAGTCTAAGGACATTAATGTCCATAATACAGTCTAAAGACATCAATGTCCATAATACAGTCTAAGGACATCAATGTCTACAATACAGTCTAAGGACATCAATGTCTATAATACAGTCTAATGACATCAATGTCTACAATATATTCTAAGATATTTAACGTCTACAATACAGTCTAAGGATATCAATGTCTACAATACAGTCTAAGGATATCAATGTCCATAATACAGTCTAAGGACATCAGTGTCAATAATACAGTCTAAGGTCATTAATGTCCATAATACAGTCTAAGAACGTTCATTTCTACAATACAGTCTAAGGATATCAATGTCCATAATACAGTTTAAGGACATTAATGTCCATAATACAGTCTAAGGACATTAATGTCCATAATACAACCTAAGGACATCAATGTCCATAATACAGTCTAAGGACATTAATGTCCATAATACAGTCTAAGGACATTAATGTCCATAATACAGTCTAAGGACATTAATGTCCATAATACAATCTAAGGACATCAATGTCCATAATACAGTCGTAAGGACATTAATGTCCATAATACAGTCTAAGGACATCAATGTCAATAATACAGTCTAAGGACATTAATGTCCATAATACAGTCGTAAGGACATTAATGTCCATAATACAGTCTAAGGACATTAATGTCCATAATACAGTCTAAGGACATTAATGTCCATAATACAATCTAAGGACATTAATGTCCATAATACAGTCTAAGGACATTAATGTCCATAATACAGTCGTAAGGACATCACTGTCCATAATACAGTCTAAGGACATTAATGTCTACAATACAGTCTAAGGACATTAATGTCCATAATACAGTCTAAGGACATTAATGTCCATAATACAGTCTAAAGACATTAATGTCCATAATACAGTCTAAGGACATTAATGTCCATAATATAGTCGTAAGGACATTAATGTCCATAATACAGTAGTAAGGACATTAATGTCCATAATACAATCTAAGGACATTAATGTCCATAATACAGTCTAAGGACATTAATGTCCATAATACAGTCGTAAGGACATTAATGTCCATAATACAGTCTAAGGACATTAATGCCTACAATACAGTCTAAGGACATTAATGTCCATAATACAGTCGTAAGGACATCAATGTCCATAAGACAGTCTAAGGACATTAATGTCCATAATACAGTCTAAGGACATTAATGTCCATAATACAGTCTAAGGACATTAATGTCCATAATACAATCTAAGGATATTAATGTCCATAATACAGTCGTAAGGACATCAATGTCCATAATACATTATAAGGACATTAATGTCCATAATACAGTCTAAGGACATTAATGTCCATAATACATTCTAAGGACATTAATGTCCATAATACATTCTAAGGACATTAATGTCCATAATGCATTCTAAGGATATTAATGTCCATAATACAGTCTAAGGACATTAATGTCCATAATACAGTCTAAGGACATCAATGTCCATAATCCATAGATCGGCCACTAGGCAATGTTAAATTAAATTGAATATTCTTGTCTCCGGGAAGTCACTCCATGTCAAGGAGTAATGGACAGTTTTTAGTTACGAATCCGATATTGCATCAACTTGCCTAATATCCAAATTCGTACCAAACACAGTACTCAAATGATGCGAAAATAATCAAAATATTTGGATATCTATAATATATCAGAAAATAAGAATATTATTCATTTGACACAACAAGTCAATGGATGTTCATAGAAAAGTAAGTTTTTGTATTCCAACCCCAAAATTCAATCAAGCATTTTTCGTGCCCGAAGATCATTTGTCCGCAAAGTGATATAGTGCAAGTGCAAGCTCTTTCCATATGCGTGATAATTTTGAAAAGCATAGTGAATTAAAGAGCCTGATAAAGTTCAAACCAGTCGCTATCCAGGCCGTTCTTGAGATGGCCATGAACCCTTCGTGTTTTCTACAGTCTTGACGAACAACACAATCCCGAAAAAAAAATTACGAATATATCCTTATCTTTAATTACTAAAAATAAATAGCTGTAAAAGTCATATGATAGCCTGGAGTTTAGATATTTGACACTTGGCAAATTAAGAAACTATCCTTTGTTACAATAGCTCATTACCGTCATACTTTGTAAGTACATTCATTGCAATATGTAGCAAACAAAACTGCCGAACTGTTTGTCTTTAATCTGTGTCGTTAGTGTAATGATTTATGTAAGTCCGTTTTAAAGTTTATAGAGTTTAATAACTAAAGATTATTTTAGATAGGTGTTCACATGAATAACACAGTTACTAAGCTCTCTCAATTGTTAAGCTGATTACAATGTATTGCGACAAGATAACTGGGTGGGATTTCGGATTTACAACAGAACACTTTTGATGGTGATAAAAATACAATGTTTAATAACGAACAACTTGAATGAGCAATTAATTATGGTTAATATATGAGTGTATATGATCCAAATATTGGATCAATCAACATAAAACGCACTGACTTAATAATGGAAATACAAATAAATGACCTTACACAGTACAATGATAAGGGGTGAATGATTCACAGTGATTTCACAACGAAACGATTGATGCGTTTAACTCAAATAGTAAAACAAATGTAGTATTTTACTCATATAGGAAAATGTATTCGCTCAAATAGTGAAATTGTGTAAAACAAAAGGGACAGATATACAAATTATCTTACAGTCCCCAAAACATACAGGGTTTTACAGAGCCCAAAATTTAGCCCACGGCTGAAAGATTACATGTATGGAGTTACACATGTTACGTGTTATCCCTCGAATAAACAGTAACACAGAAAGAGTGAAAACAACAAGCTTTTAAAATTAAACAAATAATTTATTTTCCTGGAAAATTCTGTAAAAATGAAAAAAGAGAAGAACTTATGGTTTCAAGGATCAAATCCAAAAATAGTCTAAGAATAATCCACGAATTAAATTGCAAAAGTCCAAGTAGTAATGTTCTAATAACTTCCACTTCGAATCCCGATGAAAAATCCAAGATGGATGACGATGACGTATATTGTAGTCAGTACTGTGTTTATCTACAGTTCCTTGTAGAAATACAAATAATAGCACTCCGGTGTTGGAAATCCATATTAAATTTGTAAGCAATGTCTTTCCAAAATTTCTGTGTGAGCACTCCTTAAAATATTCCAAGAGAATAAAGAATGAATCTTTTTAAAATCCAAAAGATCTGAAGAAAATTATAGCTGAAGATCTGGCTACAACAAATTAACTTGACATCAGTGTGAAAAGCCCAAAACTGAGAGATCTTTCTCTAAAACAAAGGTTATATTTTATCATAAGACGCAGTTTCGAAAGTCCACAAAGAATTAAAAAAAAAGTGTTTACTTCTTAACCCAAGTAGTCCCATCATGACCTTGACAACAACCAATCATTTTAAAACAAAATAGACCCTCTGTTTACTAATTTCGAATCAAGGTCAGCTTCCAGGACAACACCTGTTGTATATGAAAAGAATGATTCAGGTCAACCAATTTTCTGAAAAAAATATCATCTCCAGTGAATAAATTTATATGACAATAACATGTAAGAACAATAATTTTGTTTTAATAACAGACAAACAAACGAATAAAATAAAATAAATATATATTAAATCAGATATACCTAACCCACACTCCGTCACCAGCACACTCGGCTACCAGTGACACTGCCCAATCAAGCCGTTAGTATTCCAGGTTGGTTAATCAAGCAGACAGCACCCACCAATCTAGGCCAGCAGCGCCCGATCACATGCTACTCGACCAGCAACACTGTTTATTCAGCTCTACAGCTACTATGGTTCAGCTTCACAGCTGCTATGGTCGACTTCAATGGTTAGCTCTACAACTGGTACCACGTCGATTCCGATCACTCCGATAACTCGGATCGCTGCGGTCACTAGGGCCAGTCGGGTCAGTCCGACCACTCCGATCACTTTGCTCATTCTGTGATCACTCGGGTCAGCTGAAAATAATCTAACGCTGTGTACTATGCACGACACGGGCATATACGATAAAACGTAGTGACGTTATATACTTTAAACTATACAGATTACATTATCAGCACAATAATTAAAAAAGAACAAACATGTTCAAAAGTAGACCTAACCGAGCCCGACAAGAATCCTACGGTACTAAACGTTTCGTAAAAAATGCAGCTTTATATTGCTAATATAAATTCCTTGCTAAGTCACAAAGCAGAATGGAAAATATTTGCATTACACTTCGTAAACCGAAGCTACATAGCAAACATACAAAAATAAACGTGGTAGTACAATAATTATAACTTATACACACAAAATTAACAATTCACATACCTCTACAGCTGAAGATGTGCAAGTCCTTAAAGTAGACCGCTCACTGACAAGACTTCCGTAATGTAAAGATTTAGTCTTACGGTGAGGTATTTATACACAGACGATGCAGCAATACATCGTATGTGCGCTGGAAGTATTCGGTTCTTCCCATCGAAAGCACTTCGCACGTGCGGCATAAGATGAACCGAACTCACTATTTCGAAATCTTTGTACAATATACATAATTAACCCCCGGGTATTGTTGGACACACAAAAAAAAACCGAAACCCGAGTACATGTATTTAATAAATAAAAGGATTTATACAATTCCGTGACATGAATGTTTCGGTATTATGATATATATGGGAACTCCAGGCCTAACTGTAAATGGGTTGTTTTAACATTAAACAGACTAGGGAGGCAGGAGTGAGATAAACTGTATACATCATATAGTCAGCATCAGTTTAAGGATAGAAATGCAAGCATCAAGAGGGACACAGTATATTTTGTTATCAAATTAAATTGTCTATGTATATATTATCCAGTGCGTGGGTATGAGTAATTTAGTACTCAGATACTTATGAAACTTTTCTCGCACGAAAAGAAGTAATGAACTTCGAATACTTTTTGTTAATAGTAAAATATGATTGCTCTTTACCCATGTTGATTTTCTGTGTCCATTTATAAATATCTTTATTATCCCATTTATTTTTCTTATTCATTGTTTTTCCTTTTCATTTTGGGCCATGAAAGTAGATTATTAGGTCATGTGTTGAATAATAAACCACTGCACCTTTGTGGGTTTTTTTGTTTGTTTTTCCTTCCTGGTTCGATGAATAACATATTTTAAGAAACTGCATACAGTTTGTGGGAATCCCAGTCAGGTGATTATCATTACCTAGTAAAGAAGTCATTTTGTGGGCATTATCTTCAACCATCGTAAGTATATTGTTCATGATAAGTAGTTTTTATTATCTTCAGTTTATCTTCATACCAAATGCTGTTGTATTGTTCTAGTTTTATACGGGTCTATCGCACTCAGAAGACACCCTGCAAAAGTGACAAGCATTCCGGTATGACGTAACCGTTATATATGGCAACATGGTGTTAAGTAGACTTGAACATAACCTGTACCTTAGACATGGTGTGTGATTATGATTTTTAACGTAGGTTTAACAATTGTTCAGTAATATCGCTACGATGTCTACAGTGTGACAGTTTATAGTGATGTTTAGCACTGGGACATCATGCCGCAGACATGTAGCATGGTATCCCACCCAGCCACATTATCATGACAACAGGCCGACCAGTCATAACACTAACCTCATAATGCTGAGCGCATAGCGAGGCATCTGTTAGTACCATTTTTATAAGTCTTTGCTATGACTAGGCCGGGGTTCGAATTTTCGAATATTGTTCGTTCAACGTGAGATTTCAAAAAACATGTTAATGCTTCCCGTATATATATATATATATATATATATATATATATATATATATATATATATATATATATATATATATATACATACGCATGTATGTATGTCTTTTACATGTTGGCAACGGGTATTTTGTTGCATAGAAATATTACCCGAGTTTTGCTTGTTTGCCTTTCCCTTCCATTTAAATATTCAATCCCCTACCCCCACGCTTTCTTTTTTCCTCGCTATGTGGTATCAAACATGGCAATAATCTTTTAATAATATAAGTACTTTTAAGTTAAACACACTAAATATTCATAAAGGAAAACTCACAATGGTGGAACAACATTGTAACTGCCCCCCCCCCCACTCCATACGTATGTTCTCGTTAGTGGTTACGCTTTACACGCATATCTCAAAGAAGTAGGCGAAATTTACCATTTCGTGTGAAACGCTCACCACCGTGCTTGTATTATACAAATTTTCATAACGAATTCCCTCTCACTGCACCATACTGTTGTCCATCAAGAGAAAGCTTACAAACAGTATGGTAGATAATATTTCACCAAGGCAATCGATCACACATCAAGTAAATAATGTTGGGGAGGTAGGATGAGTGAAATTGTGACAAGTACTCTATGCTTATTTCAATTTTACCATTAAATGTAACGTGTAAATCAGTATCTTTTAAAAAGCATTCTATAAAATCGTTTTTAACTGAAATTTAGAAATAAAAACTTGTATGCTCTTATGTGATTTGACCGTACTTAAATTACACCCAAACTAGTCATCAAATCTTAATCTCCACAATTCTTATTTCATATTAAACTGAAGTTAACATCCCTTATGTGACAATGACTCAAATAAATACAATGTAACTTTGTATCAAATTTTGTGTCTGTATTTTATCCTTTGTGGGGAAAAAGTATAATTAGTGTGATGTATGTACTGTTTGCTAACTATCTTTATAGTCCGAGGTAATTCGTAATTTTAATTATTTTTAGGACAATAATTGCTCCAAAAATATTGCCGTATCCATGCAAGAGATGTTGATACACAAAATATGAGTGGTCTAGTGATTTTTAATCTCTATTTTGAATGCTCTCGTGTCCACATAGAAGAATATTAAAATCTGGTTCAGTGTACAATATCTACATTTTATTTCAGTACTTCTTTATGTAAATATAAAAATATCAGTTCTTGACATAGAAATGTAGCTAGTCGATCGTATACTCACGATGACTGAGTTGTATACGAGATGGAATTAACATGATACCACATATACACGCCAAAGTAGGTCTTCAATTTTATTCGTACCAAAAGATGGCAAGATAATTTAAAAATAAAAAATAAAAACAAGATGGTGAATGGAGTTGGCTGTGAGCTAACAGATGCCGGTAAAAGCTATATGATAGAAAATGACCTGTTCGAATATCAGACGATTATACTCATTGTCTTTTATAAGTGGATTTGGAGGTTCAGTTTCCCATATAGATCCATTTTAAGAACTTCCGGTTAGCTCCAGAGAAATTAATTCCAGATGAAATGATTTATCAGAGTTAAAGAACCTAATAATTGTTTGCCATGGTACAAAACCAGCTGTAGCAAAACTATCAAATACATTGAAAAAACAAACAAATATACGTTTCGCTACAGAAACATAGAATTTTTATACAAATTTGTTTCAAACTGAAAAAAAATGCAACAAACTTTCCTTCAAGAGATGGGCTATATAATATTCATGTATATTTTATAAAGCAAATACAATCTTGTATATTCATTTCAAGTTGAAACGAACAAGGCTTTAAATACACCATAACCCTTCTGGCGACATTGTCTACACACATGCTCCTGATGACATTGTCTACACACATCCTTCTGATGATATTGTCTACTGTCACAAAATGGACGAATGGATGGTTGGAATGCTACTGATGGAGAATATAGGGACAACACGCAATAAACATAAAATGATTTAAGTAGATAATTATGATGAATCAAAATATATTGCACAATAGTAAAAAGAACACAAATTATTTCAGTTAAACCGTTCTTAAATATTGTCTATTCTTAAAGTTCTTAAGAGCACTTTATGTTCACTGGTACTTCCGCACTGAAATAGTATTCACTGATTATATACGCTCTCCGATGGCTTCTTCACTGCATAGGTACGCCCTCCAATGGCTCCTTCATAGTGTAGGTGCGCCCTCCAAATGGCTTTTCCACTCTGTAGTGAATTATAGGGTAATTATTGTGACTGGGGTTTCCATGTCCCGACGTTCTTAGGACGTCCCGGGTTTGTAAGCCCTTGTGGCAGGATTCCCTGTCTAGCACAATCTCACGTTAGCAGCCTCGTAAGGGTTGGAAGGGGTTGCAAAACAAACGAAGTGTTGAGTCGGATGCTACAAGGTTAATGCGTACATTACATCCAGTGACATATACAGTGCCTTCGTGTTCGGTGTTATTCCACTGCTCTCTTTATGTCACGTCTAAAACTACTTTTTTCTCTCTACACTGAATTAAAGCCAACCTAATATTTTATGAACGCAATACAATCAAAATATGAAATATTTATGTTGCTGCTGACCTATACAAGTAGATGACAACATAAAAGCATAGCATATTCAACGTACTAGTGTTGCATACTTGAATCTGAATTACAATCAATATATCTGACAAACATAACAGTCTGTATGTTATAAACAATGACTTATAATAATAAATACGTAAGTAGTGTAAACGATCTCTTAGTAACGTGGACCAACAATGGACGCAACTCTTCCCACCCTAAGAAAAACAGCCTCACTTTCATGTCTATGGTGACTGGCCTTTAAGGGTGTTCCATTACGCCGTTCCTAACGTTTATTTTCATTGGTTGTTTGAAATTAACATCCAATATAAACTCTTGAGGTATTAAATTCGTAGTGCAGTCGCACTAAGTTCAAAAAACATACTGGAATTTAGGATTACGATTGTTTTGAAAATTTCAGAAACTTGAATTCCACGGTAGTAGCTTCTGCACTGATTTAAAATTTATCATAGCTTTGAAGTGAAATCATTAAACAATATAAATCTTCAACGATTTTAAGTGTAATTGCCGTAAAGTCTTTGAACTTCCTTTGATTGCAATTGAGGGGTCGTTTATGCGTAAACCGGAAGTTGCTAATTTTTTTTGATGGCGAACGCCAAAGAAATCTATTATTTTGGACACTGACTTTATAAGTTTCTGCATCGAACGCTTCTAAATGATATTTGGCTGGTTGATTATTTTGAAGGAAATAACCTTATAGTTTAAATTCTTTTCAGGAGGGTCTGTTCATAATTACTCACTTTTCTGCTGATATTAGGGTGTCGAAAATGGACCGATACGGAAAAGGCTCATTTTAGAAAGACCAGGTCCAGAAAGGCTGGTAACAGGTCAGAGAGGACCATCACGGAAAAAAGACCGTTATAAAAGATTCAGTACTACTACTACTACTACTACTACTAATAATAATAATAATAATTATTATTATTATTATTAATACAATTTCAAAAAAATTCATCATTGTTTTTTAAATAAGCATCTAATCACTTTTCGTTTCTTTCTTTCTTTTTCTTGGAATTGTCACCTGCAGTTTATACTAAGAGTATTTTTAAAGCCATTTTAGCAATAGGTGGTTAATGTCGTTTGTCCTACATTTTTCCAATGCTTATCTTGTAATTTTTCTCGAACTTCTGACAACTTTTTTGTAATACTTCTGTCTATTCCCTTCTGATAATAAGTTCTTATCACTTAAATTTTTATCTCTATTGCTAAATAATTAAGTACCAAAGATTTAAACAGTGGTCAGTAAGGATTAATGTCAAGTCTCGAGTGAACCACTGATAGCAAGCAGCAGACCTATTCAGATTATGCCGATTGCAGTTCTGGTATCAGGAAATAGTCAGCGTCCACATTTTACCATTCACACTTCCTTTACCTGTTTTCTGTCTCAGAAATATTTATTATGTCAGGAAACTTTGATAACCACAATTGAGACACGAACGCAAGTCTCTGCAATCACAACTCTTTCCCATGCAACCGGTCTCAACAGAGCTTGATGTCTCATGAGGTTTTGTACAGACTTAGTAGTGATTACTGAGACGCTCCGGACTGAACTACCCCGGTGATTACAGGTAAACTTCATATATCAGAATCAATTTCAAACCAGTATCGCCAGTGCCATCTTTGTTTTAAATGTTACTTAACAGTTGTTTCTTATTCTAATAATGGGCAGTCTGATTCTAATAAGCAGTGAAAGCATAACACATTTTCTCCATTTGAATCTGTTCTCTTTAGTTTGATTAAATACTGCAGCTGATTTTTATAACCATTTAGCATGATAGCCAGTGTCCACTATGAGTGTGTGTTTGTGTGTGTGTGCGTGTGTGTGTGTGTGTGTGTGTGTGTGTGAGAGAGAGAGAGAGAGAGAGAGAGAGAGAGAGAGTTTTGTTGTTATTGTGGGGTTTAACGCCATTTTTCAACACACGATAGGCTATGTATGGCGGCCAGTATTAATGATGGAGGAAGAAACCGGGAAAACCTCAGAAAGAACCACCGACCCACGAAGAGCTACTGGCAATCAGAGGTGATGGCAGTGATCCGTAACGGAGCGCTTTAGACCACTCGGCCACTCGGGGCCCCGAGAGAGAGAGAGAGAGAGAGAGAGAGAGAGAGAGAGTTGTTTGTATGAAGTACTTGGTACATGTCATTTACTTATTTGTTATCCGTAACTACAACATACAAAATAAGCTATGAATCACAAGGGAGAGATTATGTTTGTCTCGTTTGTATGAGGATTCCACTCTCTTTTATTTTTGTCTCGTAGCCAACATTACTCTTGATAGCCTTATCTTTCTTTGTCTTTTTCTGTTGATGGTTAAGAACACTTTTTTCTTAGAAAAATCCTTTGCATCCTTGACTCTATGTCATTCTGTTTCAGATTTTTCATCTCTTACCAGGATCCATTTTCTCGTATACTGTATCTTCAGTATCAACGAAATCTTTCAGATATAGATTTTCTCTACTTCCGAAAAGTGGCTTGTACTGAACCATCGGAATTTGTATGCATGTTGTGCATTATCCGTTCTTCTTTCCATACTTCCTGGATTAAAACTTCGATGATTTCATTATTCAACTTCTGCTTGTTCTGGTTCTTTCTTGTCGCGTTTTGCTAAATGACATTCTTTTTGACACTCATTTTCTTGTTTTAAAATATCCTCCATGTTTGGACTTACAACCCATCACTAAAAATATTGTGGGCGGTTTGTTCTTGTGTTTTCTCCTTTGACTTTCAAGATTCTTACTTCTGCTTAACAATCCTTGTATCCATCAAGTCCATCTGTAATGGTTTTAGTCAGTTCAGTGTTTGGTTTCTTTTGAGTATTCATAGATATTTCACAATACAAAGTAAGGATTTGATATTTATTTATTACTTTTTTAAAATAGTATACATGATAATAAGTAATGGAGACAGAAATGAGCCTTTTCGGACCTGGCCTTTTAAGCACTAGTCCATTTTGGCCATGGACCTTTTTCATTGAGGTCCATTTTGACCCTGAACCGTACACAGTGTAATGTAGTCTGTAGAGTGTAGATGCTATCTAAAATTTAAATATTTTTTTAAATTATGAATTAAAAATCTCAATGAACAAATTGGGTCAAGAAAAAATAAAGCGGCTCCCTCCCACGCCTCTTCCTGCTCCACCTCCTCACATGCTACCTTCCAGATTGCAACCAGAACCATACATCCATTCACAAGTGCTGGTCCAAATTCAGCATGTCTCAGAATGAATCAATGAGTAAACGACATACTTTTGTAGCCATTATGCATGTAAGAAATGCTAGTTATACACTACCAAAGAGTTCTGTATAAAGTACTGTAGACACCATTTAACTTTAACATTTTGATTCAAATAGTACATTTTGTGAGATAATAGTCACAATTTTGTTGGCAAATTAATATATTCTGTGACACTAGTTTAAAAGAGAATTTGCCAGGTATGACAGTTAGTTTAATTCCTTTTTTACCCATCATCCATATTTCAAACATATCATAACAATATCAAACCTGTATCCAAGAATGTTCCTATGGTGCTTCTAATCGGTTCATCCTTGATTGACCAGCATGGAAAATTTAACCTAACTTGACTTTGTTTTTGACAAGAGGTGTGAGGGAGGGAGCCACTTTATTTTTTCTTGACCCACTTGCATTGTTCTTTAAAAAATTTAATGCAGGGGAAGGCCCTATAAATGTCAAAAGAAACTTTACTTCTGACGTTTGGTGTGTTGGTATATTTAAATTAAAAACAGTACTGAGCATGATTGGTAGCTGTCACATTTGCTGAACAGTATTTTGGAAAGGAAAAATGCCTTACTTATGTATCCCGCTGTAAATAGACAAAAATCCATTGACAGGTTTTATTGAATATTGCATTTCTTGTTCAATGACATGCTTAGTATGAAATGACAAATTTTGTCAGATAAGATGGAAACAAACATAGTGTAAAAGAGAAAAACACTGTCAAAGGTTTCCATGTCGTGAGTACCATTGCCTTGCTTTTACATGCGTAGTTAAGTAATAACAATGTGACATTTGAAACAAAGTTTTTGAAACGTTTGCCATCAAGAACACTTATGGTCCACATGCAATCTCTCCACCTTATTAAAATATACAATTCTCAGTCTTGGGTTGTCAGAGTAATAGCCAAGTAAGAGAGCAAATTCTAAGACAGAAAACTGGGCCTACAGCCCATGTTTGTATAACGAAATCTTTCGATTAAGATTTGGTTTTCATTCGTTCACTTTCTAGTTTTTTTTTATTGATCACCATTGCTTGTTTTTTCACGTATATAGGCGTGGATTTATTTTCTCACGATTTCTATATATAATGAATGTACTTACAGCTAGTGTTCGACTTCATATTCCCATCAACATGGGACAGTGCACGAGCAGACAGAAGAAGTAAAAGATTCGCCGTGAGAATGAGCCAGCCTATGCCGAGGTTAGAAGAATATATATATATATATATATATATATATATATATATATATATATATATATATATATATATATATATACATACATCGTTTATGGAAAAAACTGAATCGTAATGTATTGTGAATATGTATCGAACAGATGACAGAGAAGGAGAATACTTTTAGCTAAGGGCAAATATTTCAGTAGACGTTTTTTAGCGCCCTCCATCCAGTATGCATTTATTCTATGTTATGTTTGAACTTATATAATAGCAAAAACCATTGGAAATGATAATTGGGTCGAAACAAATTTGTAAAATATTTGTTCCACAATTTGTTCCAAAATGTAGAATCGCTGCTTTATAAATGAAATGAAGGCCATGATTTGTTTGCTAAATTCTGAAAATGTCAAAGAAAGGACATATGCAGAAATTGGTAAAGAAAAACCTCCCGTGTTAAAGTACACAAAATGTCACTTTGAATAAGGAACGTGATGGAGTTAGTTATCTAATCACAGTCTCAAAAACTTGAGAACTAGTTATATTGTGTGATGTTAAATTAACTGGTATGAAAAACAAATGGGCATTAATTTTTAGGCAGAGCGTATGATAATATGACGTTCACCGTCCTTCCATCGGTCGCCATTTTGGTTTTTACACAGTAACATTTGCTCAAGATAGATACCTTGTCAGTTTTGTGTGGATGGCTTACGTTTTGGGTCTGAAAGAAGTCTATCGATTTTTGGTGGTGAGTTCAATGGTCAAGGTCGCTGTGACTGAAATCAAAGTACGTATTCTACATAATTACTTTAGTCTGAGATCACATATTTCAATATAGCATTGTGAACAGCTTGCGTTTCTTGTAAGAAATAAATCTTCTTGGAAATTAAGTTCAAAGGTCACTGTCATCGCGACTAAGCTGGGAAAACTGTTTCCGCACAGTCACTTTAGTTCTAAGATAGTAATTTGATTAAACCACGCAAACGACATGCACTTAACGCAACAGTTAAGTTAATTTAAATTTTAGGCATAAAGGTCAAAGGTCAAAGTCATTGCGATTGACGTAGAGACATAATTTCTGCACAATTACTTTAGTTTTAGACCGTGTACTTTGTACACTGCTTGCACTACGGGTTCGAATGATACCTAATAAATTTAGATTCGAATGGTCATTGGTTAAATGCATTGTCGCTGAAATAATAAAACATAACATATGTAAAAATAGCGTTAGTTCTAAACCACATACTTTTACCAAATTGTGTGCATGGTTTGCACGTAAGTAAGAAGGACACTGCTGAGTATGGGGTCATAAAACTTCAGAGTAAAGGTCACAGTGACTTAAAGAATAAAGGTTGTTTCTGAACAGTAACCCCTTGTTCTCGATTCAGTTCCTTAATCGAAATGAATAGTTGGTTTGTATTTGGGTGAGAAAGGAGGCGACATATATTGTATCAAAATGGAAAAGAGTAAGGTCATGTTAAGTCAAATAAAAACGCAGTGGTTTCTACACAATTGCTTTAGTTTTAGAACACATGCACTGATCGGACTTTTGTGGTTGGCTTATCCGGCGAACACGAGAAACATTGACCTGTAGGGTTAAACGTACATCTTCAAGAACACCGTGATACAAAAAGGTGTAACAGTTTCTGAAAAAATGTCTTACGCACCAGATTGAAACCGCAAGCTCTGAATAATGCTTCCTGGTTCGGGAAGGTAATACGCTAAAGATTTTGGATTATATAACATAAAGGTCAATATATCATTGAGTCAACTAAGGACCGTTGATTTTCTGTAACTTTTATCAACTTAATGCTCAAATGATTGTCTTTTTTGATAATTGAAGAACCGACTCATTTGTTAGTTGAAAGGTTAAGGTCCGACTATTGCCTACATACAAAAATATGAAACACATGCCGTAGGAATTTCATGCACCGTTCACGGGACTCTCTTTAAATTTAGTATTTCTACGAATATGAGTTTTGAGAATTGAACAACATTTAATTCGAGTAATGTACATTAGGAAGAAACCTTTCATCTTTATAGAGGAAAATACTGGATTAACACAAAAAAAAACTTTTTCTTTCATGCTTCCATTTCCGTACATTTACTGAACCCATTTTCCCTGGTATTCAACTTTAACTAGGATATTATTCACGGTATATATTTTGAAATAAATCACCGTATTACTTTTTTCTCCTTACAGCCAATGTACTTAGCGATGGGAGCTTATAATCCCAATAATGCAACTTCTTTGGTTGACGACGATATCACTTCAGTAAGTTCCTTTGTGTGCTTACATGTACACTACACTTCAATAAGCAAGTATTACATTTATCTCTTACTTACCTGCTTCTTAAATATGTTGAACAAGGAATAAATTCAGCAGCAAATTAACGATAATGTGCAAAATTAGATTATATAGAATACATTCATATCCGTCAAATATGAAATAGCCTTGACGCCATTAACACAAGCTATAACAAGTTTTCTTTAGGCTATTCTCTTGAATCAATAAGCAGCAGAGTTTGTAATAGTTGATGTGAACTCATTACAAAATCAATGTCAGTCTAACAAACATTGGATTATTTTCAACCGGTGTACAAAAATGGTCAGTAAAATCAAAAGTGTGTCACTTGACTACAGTGTTGTTTATGTTAATATACCCAGCTTGTTCTTTGATTAATAATTATAAGAAAAGTATAATCTACTTTTTAACGTTAATACTTGTTCAACTTTATTTGGGACTACTTTTTATGAACAAGAAATGAAAAGTGCATCGTTTGTCAGAATGAACGAAATTCTTCGTGTCTCTTTCCATCTAAATAATTTCTACTGAAACATAAACTATGTAATAAAAAGAATCTCAAATGGGTAATGATTTAATATTAAATTTCAGAAACGAGTTGAATAATGTCCAGCATTTGCGAGCCTTGGTGAGCAAAAGCTGGAAATTATTCAACTGGTTTCATAGATTAAATATTAAATTATTACCAATTTGAGATCATCTGTATATTTATCACGTTACAACAGCACCTAATGACGTCATATTTTTGATGATGCCATATAAGGCAAAGATGTCTGGATGTATTTCATGGTCATCTTACTACACTATCCTGCTGTTTACTTTAAACAAAATCACCGATTTGTCATTTGCTGAATATAATCTTACATTTGTGTTCTTTCCAAATGTAACTAGGCTCACAGAATGGTTCCTTTCATTTGCTTGCCATTATTACCAAACTCTTCAGGGTTATACCTAAATATATTGTTTGATTATCAATATTGTTGTTGTAAGGTTTAACGCCATTTTTCAGCACAAGATAGGCTATACATGGCGGCCAGTATAATTGGTGGAGGAAGAACCCTGGAAAACCCTGGGAAGAACCACTGACCCACGAGTAGCTACTGGCAGGCTTTCTCACGTACAACGTTAGCCGAGGCTGAGACTCGAACTCACGCAGACAGAGGTGAGATGGCAGTGATCCGCAACGGTGAGCGCTTTAGACCACTCGGCCATTCGGGGTCCCCTGATTATCAATAAAATTAACATCACGGTATAATAACCTTTCTGTAAAATATATTTTCTGTTAAAGGTGTATTTACATGTGCGTCTATGTATTTACATTAAAACATGGTTTTACTCCTAATTTTAAATTACATTCGTAAAGTAGTAAAAGATGTAAGTCAGTACTCTCCGCTGAAGTTAGTAAGGATCGGAGAGTTACGTACCCTTGCTCTGAGATTTACAGGACACAAAATATCGGATGTTTGTTCAGTGAAGCAGTCCTTTGTATTTACATTAAAACATGGTTTTACTCCTAAATTTAAATTACATTCGTAAAGCAGTCTTCTATTGACTCTACATATTCTGACTGCAACATCTTATTCTTGAACTTGGCTTAAATATGTTGAAACATTTATATACGTCTATCATGTTAAGCCACCTTTCTAAAAAAAATTGCCAATTGCATAGCAACTGTCTAAACATTCCATGCAACTTCATGGAGGGTGGTGGTGGACCAGGCCCAGTGGTGGCCCGAACTCCTATCACATAACTCCTTTTCATGGGTGAGGGGACATAATTGCCTTGGGGGGGGGGGGGGAATGTGGAGAATGCCTGGCAACACTACTGTCTCTCTATTCATTTTGATATTTGTTGAGATTCGGATAAACAGAAATACTTTAAATACTTTGGTCTTTGTTTCGATGGAGGAGACAAATAACCATGAATGGAACAACACTATGTAGTCGAACAAAGCAGTTCACAATGGTTATAAATATCTTAACATATAACTATCAAAACACTAATCAAATTCGTGTATTTTTGTGTGTGGGGTGAATATATCCATCCCATGCCAACGCATTTTGTGCGCAAGCAACAAATGCTGGGTGTCTTTTCTGACTCTGAAGTCCAGTCAAACCGAGTATTTGATCTGTATCACAAAGTATTCAGTCATCTCAAGGAACCCGTTAGAGGCACAATTATGATAATTATGTGATTTTTTCAAAGATTTTGAAAATATAAATGGTTATATCGAACTCAGATTTATCGATGATTATTATCGCATCGCCCACAAGCAATATCGTTTTGTCCCCTTACTGGAAATAATATAACCTAAGTTACTCTTTCAATTAGTATAAAATATGAATAGAGTTTAATCTCTATGATAAAAGATAAAGTGATAGTGGAAATCTCTGCCGACCACCTCTCTCTAACGTAATGAAATAATAAATGTATCCATTATCAGTAATGTAACTATTACATCTATTGTAAAACCTTTTTCCCATTTAATAATGTACTGGCCAACACAAATGAAAGATGTTTTGTCTTTTGGGGTAAAGGAGGAACCTATGGCTACAAGGTCCAGATCAAAGCCAGTGTCACTAAGATATATTGGTTCTTACTATATAGAGACGGACATGCCCTATTAATGTCTATGTATAGGACTATTAAATACGGGACGTATGCGTATAATGTACCGTTCAGGTACCTGTGGTTAAATTTAGTATTTCAACGCCATATTAGTTTTGAGAACTGTACAATATTTTATTCGAATGACTGTATTTTCGGAGGAACATTTGCTATCGAGTGGTTGCAAGCACAGAATTAGCACAACAACTCCCTTTTCATGTTGCCCATTTCAATACATTTACTAAATGCGTTTCCACTTGTATTAAGCTTCATTTTTGGATATAATTTAAAGTATGTTTTGAAATAAATCTCCATATTAACTTTTTTCTTGCAGCAAAAGTACTTGGAGATGAGAGATTACGCTCACCGTAATGAGAGTTCTTCGAATGACGACAATATGGCTTTAGTAAGTCTTTTCGTCAGCAGTGATGTGGATTACACACCAATAAGCAACTACTATTTTCACCTCGTTCTTTGTCTAGCGATCTTTGTTTATTGTTTGCGCTGAAAAAGGAAATTATTGATAATAAGCAGCATGGAGATTATTAGCTTATTTAGAAAACAGTTATTTTCATTGAGCTTAAAAAGAAACAAACAAACAAGAAACAACAATTTCGCCATTGATAATTGTATAATTAACAAGCTAGGGCTATTATAGTAAAATATAGCAAGCAATGTAGGAAACGTCGATGCAAACATGCTAACAAACCTGTAATCAGATCCGTACCAAAGTAGACGAATGCGATGTCGCGTTTGCCAAATTAAGTTTATCACATGTTTGCTTTACTGCACACCTTTGTTTCAAACTGATAAACCAACAGTAAACGTACTCGTTATGAAACGGATGAACACAGTTTGAGTGATGTTTTAGTATTCGTTATGACATTGACGAACACAGGAGTAATGCTGTAATATTAGTTATGACAGAGATGGACACATTATTCGTTATGACAGTGATGAACACAGTATTCGTTATAACAGGAATAAAAACAGTTGATTTGTTAAAGATGCTGCGCGTTTCAATAGTCTGCTTACGAAACAGTTACATTCAGTTTGTTATGGTCATAGACCCTTGGCATTGAGAAAAATAGATATTTTTACGATCTAAATTAATTATTTTGGATACGTCAGAAACAGGCTTATCTAAACTAGTTACTTACTAAATGGGATGCATTGACATACGATTCAGTTTAGAAAAATGGGATTTTTAGTGTATGACACCAGTGACGAAAAATGGGATATTTAGTGTACGGTTCCAATTTTTAAAATCGCCGGCCAGGCCTATAATTGTCATGCCAAAGATATCGTAAATCAGTACTCTCAGCTGAAGTTAGGTAAGGATCAGAGTTACATATCCTTGCTCTGAGATTTACAGGACACAAAATCTCGGATGTGTGTTCACTGAAGCAGTCCTTTATATTACAATTAATTTAAGCGAACCACCTTTTTGATGTATTTAAAATGGACCAGTTCATTTATTTAAGATCTATTTCCAAATATTTTCCCTCCAGCAAATGTCATTGTCTTCGTCAATAGACATCTTTTCCACCGACTTGGAATATTGATGTTTCCCACTTATACTATTTATTATCCGTTGGAATACTTTTTTATCTTTGGTTTTTACGCTTAGCTGTAGAAGTTATAGCGCTTCGGAGACAGCAGAAATTCTGGAAATCTGATTTCCAGTAAGTAAAATTTTCAGTCCGATATATTATCGACCTTCTTAACACATATGGTGCCTTTTCTCAAACAGTAGGAAGATCTTCAAACAGTAGGAAGATCTTGCTGCAGTGTGATAAACAGAAACAGAACTGAACGTTCTGATTTGATCAAATTTGTAGCATTTATTGGCACTTTGTTATCTTATCCTGTTTAAGTTTATTTTTATCCCACAATTATCTCTGTGCCCACCGGCACTAGCAACGTCGTGTAAATTTTATAAATGCTACATAATTTTAGAATCCTAATCTTTTTGTTGCATCCACAAATGTACTTTAAATATTAAATAAAAGCCTACCCCAAATGGAACAAAAATATGGTAACCGGTGTGTACTCATTCTGTTAATCAGTAAGTACTCTTTCTGGTAATGAGAGTTTACTCTTTCTGGACATCTGTATGTACTCATTCTGTTAATCAGTAAGTTCTCTTTCTGGACATCTGTATGTACTCATTCTGTTAATCAGTAAGTACTTTTTCTGGATATATATATGTACTCTCTCTGGACATCTGTATGTACTCTTTGTGGTAATCATTATGTACTCGTTGTGGCAATCAGTAAGTACTCTTTCTGGTAATGGGAGTTTACTCTTTCTGGACATCTGAATGTACTCTTTCTGGACATCTGTATGTACTCTTTCTGGACATCTGTATGTACTTTTTGTGGTAATCAGTATGTACTCTTTCTGTTAATAAGTATGTACTCTTACTGGACATCAGTGTGTACTCTCTCTGTTTATCAGTGTGTGCTCTTTCTAGTAATTAGAGTGTAATCTTTCTGCATCTCTTGAGCAAAAAGGATGTGCAGCACATGCATCATTAAGATATATAAATGAAGTTATGCAATTCATTCCAATAACAAAATTAAATTTTGTCTCAGAGCGTAACAAATATTCAAGCATGGAAATAAGTGCTTACCTTGAATTTACGAATGTTTTAAAATGTCTATTTTCAGATCGATATCGGGAATGCATATGCTGTAAGCTCCCCATTGTCGGTAAGACTCGGCTTTATTTGTTAGTCTTATAACGTTTGCCATTCTTCCATCCGTCTCCATTATTGTTTTCACACAATAACATTTGTTCTAGATAGACACCTTATCCAAATTTTGAGGATGGCTTACGTTTTGGGTTAGAAAGAAGCCTATTAACACTTGGTCGTGAGCTCTATGGTCAAGGTCACTGTAGCTGAAACAAAATCTGTTTTCTACGTAACTGCTTCACATTGAGTCCACAGACCATAATACAATATTGTGGATGGGTTGCTCTCATGGTAAAATTTCCGTATCTTACTACTGGGATATTAAGTGTACATATCAAGGTCATTGTGACTGAGATGGGGAAATGGTTTTATCATACTCATTTCAGTTAAGATAATAACTTGATTAAACCTTGCACATTACTTGCACTTGATGTAAGAATGAATTTAATTTAAAATTTAGGTTTAAAGGTCAAAGATCAAGGTCAACGTGGTTGAAATAGAAAAATTATTTATGCACAAGAACTTTAGTTTTAGACCATGTACTTTGTGCAATGTTTGTACTACGATTAAGCAAGACACCTAATAAATTTTGATCTAAAAAGTCATTGATCAAAGGCACTGTCGTTGAAATAACACAAAATAATATCTGTTATAATAGCGTTAGTTCTAAATCGCATACTTTCACCAAATTTTGTGCATAGTTTGCATTTGTCAGAAGGACACTGCTGCTTATGGGGTCAAAAGTTTAAAGGTAAAGGTGTTGGAGAATAAAAGTTGTTTTCGAACAATAACCCTTGTTTTCGACTCATTTCTTTAATCAAAATTTGTCGATGCCTAGTTCTTCAGTAAGAAAGGAGGTGATTTAGTTTGGATCAAAAGGTCAAAGATCAAGGTCATGCTAAGTCAAATATAAAAAGCTCAGCGGTTTCTGTACAACACAATTTAGTTATAGATCACATGCATTGAACGGACCTTTGTGGTTGACTTACCCGTGGGACAAGACAAATCTATATGGCTGAACCTACAAGGTTTCGATGACTGCCACACAGAAAAAGGGAAACGTGTCATGGGGGTGGGGTGGATGATGATGGAAGATCTTCCCCATACTCCTTCTAGTCTATTGGTTATCGTTATCATGGAGATCATCGATATTATTGCCAGGATCGAGTAATCTAAAACAAAAAGATATGAAATGAATGTGTGGAATGACAAATATCTGAGAAGAGAATACAATAACACGAGCCCTCGTATGTAAAAGACAATTTAATCTTTTACATGAACAAAATGAAATCGAACATAACATGTGAATGATTTGCTTTCTTTCAAAAATAAAATTACAAAAGTATGCGAATTTCCATTAGCCATTCTGTTACTGATAGAACAAATTTCCTCATATTGTTCCTCATAGTGTCTGATCGAACTCAGATTGCCGGCATGACAGCATCACCTGGTGTTTCCGGACCGGACCTTCCCAAATCACCTCTGGTGATCGGCTAACGTTTCTTTATACCCCCCCCCCTCGCCTCTTCGGGTCCTCAAATCTTAGTTGGGACTGCGCTCTCTTTCACACTGTGTTTGCAGGGGTGGAACTATTTCGTTTTTTCCTTCAAATAAAAATAATTCATCCAACCTAAACACATGATAGAATACCAAATACTAACAAAATGGTACTAACAGCTGCCTCGCTTGGCGCTCAGCCTTAAGAGGTTAGTGTTAGTACTGGTCGGCCTGGTGTCAGGATAATGTGACTGGGTGGGACATCATGCTACATGTCTGCGGCATGATGCCCCAGTGCTAGACATCACTATAAACTGTCACACTGCAGACATCGTAGCGATATGACTGAAAAATAGTTAAAGCTACGTTAAAAATCCAAATCACACGCACACGCACACGCACACAATACATGATAGGATTTTCTTCCCCTTGGATCAACAAATATTTCCACTCTTTGTTTCAGATATCATCTATCGAAAATCAGCAGAACTAGCTAGTACCATTCACCTAATACACAAACAACTTACTATCATAAATCAAACCTTGTTAGTGGCTACCACGTTCTTAACTGAGAACCATGGATATTAATCCTCTCTGATTCTTCTATTATTGCCCCGCTGGGCAATAACTTTACAGATGGCCTACCAGTCGACATAATTTTTTTAATGCTACACCATCTTTTCAGTTGGAGAAAATTCACAGCTTAATTACACACGAATAATGGACTGCACTCCTTGTCCTAATTACGTCACTCTGCCAATTAGCGATTCATTTACACAGATTTCCAGACATAGAAAAATCAATCATCAGCATAAATGGAACAAATTATTTAAGACAAATAAATTAACTTCTCACAATTCGTATTTAGAAGAAATGTGTGAAATCTTACTAAAAGTTATCTTTTTCATGCAAACAACTGAATCTGAACTCATTCATATAACAACCATGAAACATAAAACATACACTTATTATTTCTGAACTCAGGAAAAATTGAACTATGAATTTAAAATGAATAAACTCAACAAGCCTACATCAATGAATATATTGTGCATGTAACCGAAACTAACCTTTGTGCTTTATTCGAGATTTGTACCTCTTTCTGAAGATTATATAGAATATATTCATATCTGTGAAGTATAAAAAATACAATTTGCCATAAATAAAAGCTATCAGATAGTTTTCACGAGGAAATTCTCTTGAACATATAGGAAGCAGAGATTGTAATAGTTGATGCAAACTCATTATGAAATCAATGTCAATCTAATAAGCATGGGATTAGTCCCCACCGGTGTACAAAAATGTTTAGTCAAATTAAAGTTTATCACATGAGTACTGTATTATTTAGGTTATTATCACATATTTTGTACACATTATATATAGTGTGTGCTGTTGAATATTTTTTATATTAATTTTTTTTTTTATACATCTCTTTATTTAATTCTGATTATTTCAAATAAGCCCATGGAATTCTTGCTCAGTGTTCTTTTTACTAATTGGCTCTGATCGTTCGAAAATGTTCTTTACCCTGCCTTATTGAACTTTTTCTTTCTACTAATACAATGAATATTTTGGTGACCATTTTTTTAATCGACTGCCCAAAGGGAATTGGAATAAAAGGTCACGTCTTTCTGAATATAGTGAATGTACCACCACAGAAGCCCGTTACACTGAGAATGGCATAGCACGCGATGTCTGTGTGCAATTTTCTGATTACATAGAAGGACACTTATTCTTTGATTTATAATGTGTAACAAAGTAAAATCTGCTTTTAAACATTAATACTTGTTCAACTTCGTTTGGGACTATTTATTATGCACAGCTAATGAAAGGGGGAACTTATCAATCGGAATGAACGAAATTGTTCGTTCTTCTTTACCTCTAAATGAATTCCATTGAGATAAAAACTATATGATAAAATGATAAAACGAATCTCAAATGGTCAATGATTTAATATTAAATTTATGAAACGAGTTAAATAATGTCGAGCCTTTTCCAGCAAGGCTCGAAAAAATCTGGACATTATTCGACTCGTTTCATAAATTCAGTATTAAATCATAACTCATTTGAGATCCTCTATATATTTCCAGATCACTATTCTTCTACATTGATCATGTATAACAGCATATAATGGCGTCACAAATTATTTGATGACGCCAAGTAAGACAAAGCCACCTGAATTCTTTGTCATTTTACTACACTACACTATCCTCCTGTTCAGTCCCTAAAATAATCACCGTTTTGTCACTGGATAAATATAACCTTACATTTGTGGTATTTCCAAATGTAAATGTAATATGAACTAAATGAACTGTTTCTATTATTTTCTTGCCATTTTTAACAATCTCTTCAGGAATGTGGACAACGAAGAAGAAAGTACGCATGACCTAGTTTAAAAATGATAAATTGGCAATAAACATACTGGCTCTACTACTTCAACTGAAATATGCTTAAATATATTGTTAGATAACTAAATGGTAACTGCTAAACTCGTCTTCACTAATCTCGAACTTGTGGCATAATTGATTAAAGTCTAAAAATATATCATTTGTTTAATTATATATATATATATATATATATATATATATATATATATATATATATATATATATATATATATATATATATATATATATATATATATAGGGGGACCCCGAGTGGCAAAGTGGACTAAAGCGCTCTCCGTTACGGATCACTGCCATCTAACCGCATGGGGTCGAGTCTCGGGCTCGGCCAATGTAGGTATGTGAGAAAGCTTGCCGGTAGCTTCTCGTGGGTGGGTGGTTCTTTCCGGGTTTTCACTGGCTCTTCCTCTACCATTAATACTGGCCGCCATGTATAGCCTATCTTGTGCTGAAAAATGGCGTTAAAACCAATACTGAATAACACACACACACACACACACACACATATATATATATATATATATATATATATATATATATATATATATATATATATATATATATATATATATATATATATATATAATCACGTCATGCTACAATAACTGTGAAGTATATTTTTTCGGAGGGGGGGTAATATGTCCGTCTTTTGTATTTATATTAAAACAGAGTTTTACCCCTAAGTTAAATATAACTTTGTAAAAAAAGTAATCTTCTATTTAGCCTCTAAGTTCAGACTGCATCTTATTATCCAACGCACATTTATAAATATGTCTAAATCTATCATTTTATGCCTTCTTCGTGATACTCTTATGTTAACACCAAAGCAAGCCATCCCAACCGCTGCGGATGGGGATTGAGGGTGGTGGTGGAGGGGAGGCCAGGCCTAGTGGGGGCCCAGAATTCACAAACAACTTTTTGTTGCGGGTGATATTTACGATTTGGGATGGGGTGCAGACTTTCTTGCTACGCTACTGCCTTATCATGCAGTTTCTCCCCTAATTGTATTATTCTTTGTGTATCACCGAGACCCATTGGTCAGTACTGTCCAGAGACTGACTTGCCATATTAACTACTACATATATGACTATTAAATATGGGACGTCTGTGTATAATGTACCATTCAGGTTACTGTTATTAAATTTAGGTTTTCAACGGAATATCAGTTTCGAACATTGTGCAACATTTATTTCGAGCAACAGTATTTTAGAAGGAAACATTTTGTATCGAGTGGATGCATGCATATAATTAGCACAAAGAAATCTCCTTTTCATGTTGTCTATTTCAGTACATTAACTAAACTCGATTCCCCATGTATTAAACAAAAATGTGGATACAATTTGAAGTATGTTTTAAAAAAAGTCGCCATATTAATTTTTTTTGTTACAGGCAAAGTACTTACACATGAGAGATTATGACCATCGTAAGGAAAGTAATTTGAATGATGGCAGTAGGGCTTTGGTAAGTTCCATTCGTCAGAATTCTTGTAGATTTCATTACTATAATCAATTATTATATTCGCCTCTTGCTTACTCAAACTATCCCTGTTTATTGTATCTTCTAAACAAAGGAAAAACTTATTGATAATAAGCAACAAGGGTGATGTAAGTGTAGAATACATAGGAGACAATTCGTGGAGTTTAAAAACAAGCAAGCTAGAAAACAGGAAACAACAAATATGCCATGGACAAATGTATAATTAGCATGCTTGGATCAATTATCTTGAAAATATAGCCGATTCATTCAGTTTCTTATAGTTCCTTGATCCTTGGCATTGTCAAAGTTCATAATTTTTAAAGATGTAAATTCAGTAGTTCGGAAAAGTTTGAAATAAAGGTAAATGGAAACTATTTACTTACTTAATGGGATAGTTTCATATACATTCCGTTACCTGGTCATTTCAAAGCTTTCGTTAATCAGTTCGCTCTGAAGACCAGAGTTGCGTCCCCTTATTCATCTATGTTGAGCGGGTAACAAATTCGGACGTTTGTTCACTGAAGCAGTCTATTACATTATAATCAATTTAATCAAGCCAGCTTTTCTATATATTTTAATTTGCTCATTTATCCTAAGATTCATTCCCAAATATGTACCTTCAAGTACTTGCAAATGTCATCTTCAACAGACATTTTTTTTCTAATGACTTTAATACCTTCGAATAATAATGCGTTGAACATAATATTGTTTATTTTTCGTTGCATTTCGAGTTAAGTAAAATATTAAGTTGGTTTAATAACCGACCTTCCTAATATATATGCTAACGTTTCTCAGATGGTAAAGTACTTGCTGCAACTTAAGAAACATAACCAGATATCAGAAGTTCTGATTTGATCACATTTGTAACATCTTATGATACCTTATCTTTGCCTGTTTATTTTTACTTTGATCACACATTTGTCTGCTATCCCTTGCGACACATACAGCGAGGTGTGAAATTTGCTTAAGAATTTGTGTTTAATCCACAATGCACTTTAAATACTGAATTAAATACTGAATTAAAACCTTCACCAAAGGAAACAAAAATGGCAATCCGTGTTCACTCTTTCTAAATCTCTCGAGAAAGAGGAAATTGCAGCACATACATTGGCTAGACACATCTATTGATAGGGCACATCCATTGACAGGACACATCAATTGACAGGACACAGGACACATCCATTGATAGGACACATCCATTGATAGGCATATACATTGATAGGACACATACATTGATATGACACATACATTGATAGGACACATCCATTGATAGGACACATCCATTGATAGGCATATGCATTTATAGGACACATACATTGATAGAACACATACATTGATAGGACACATACACTGATAGGACACATACATTGATAAGACACATACATTGATAGGACACATACACTGATAGGACACATCCATTGATAAGACACACCCATTGCTAGGACACATCCATTGATAGGCATATACATTGATAGGACACATACATTGATAGGACACATGCACTGATAGGACACATCCATTGATAAGACACATCCATTGATAGGACACATCCATTGATAGGCATATACATTGATAGGACACATACATTGATAGGACACATGCACTGATAGGACACATCCATTGATAAAACACATCCATTGATAGGACACATCCATTGATAGGCATATACATTGATAGGCATATGCATTGATGGGATACATCCATTGATAGGACATATACTTTGATAGGCATATACACTGACAGGACACATACATTGATAGGACACATACATTGATAGGACACATACACTGATAGGACACATACATTGATAGGACACGTACACTGATAGGACACATCCATTGATAAGACACATCCATTGATAGGACACATCCATTGATAGGCATATACACTGGTAGGACACATTCATTGATAAGACACATCCATTGATATGACACATCCATTGATAGGCATATACATTGATATGACACATACATTGATAGGACACATACATTGATAGAACACATGCACTGATAGGACACATCCATTGATAAGATACATCCATTGATAGGACACATCCATTGATAGGCATATACATTGATAGGCATATGCATTGATGGGATACATCCATTGATAGGACATATACATTGATAGGACATATACATTGATAGACATATACACTGACAGGACACATATATTGACAGGATACATCTATTGATAGGCGTATACACTGACAGGACACATACATTGATAGGACACATCCATTGATAGGCATATACATTGATAAGACACATACATTGATAGGACACATGCACTGACAGGACACATCCATTGATAAGACACATCAATTGATAGGACACATCCATTGATAGGCCTATACATTGATATGACACATCCATTGATAGGACACATCAATTAATAGGCATATACATTGATAGGACACATCACTGATAGGACACATCCACTGATAGGCATATACATTGATAGGACACATACATTGATAGGACACACACATTGATAGGACACATACACTGACAGGACATATACACTGATAGGACACATCCACTGATAGGCATATACATTGATAGGACACATACATTGATAGGACACACACATTGATAGGACACATACACTGACAGGACATATACACTGATAGGACACATCCATTGATAGGCCTATGCATTGATAGGACACATCCATTGATAGGACACATCCATTGATAGGACATATCCATTGATATGACACATACATTGATTAGACACATACATTGATAGGACACATCCATTGATAGGACACATACACTGATAGGACACATATATTGATAGGCGTATACATTGATAGGCACATACATTGATAGGACACATACAATGATAGAACACATACACTGACAGGACACATACATTGATAGGACACATCCATTGATAGGCATATACATTGATAGGACACATACATTGATAGGACACATACATTGATTAGACACATGCTTTGATAGGACACATACATTGAAGGACACATCCATTGTTAGGACACATACATTGATTAGACACATACTTTGATAGGACATATGCTTTGATAGGACACATACTTTGATAGGACACATACATAGATAGGCTTATACATAGATAGAACATATAAATGGAGTTAGGCAATTGATTCCGGCAACAAAATTAAATTTTGTATCAGATTGCTGCTAATATTCCAGGATGAAAGTAAGTCATTGGCTTGAATTTACCAATGGTTTGAAATGTCTTTTTTTCCAGATATATTTCGGGGATGAATATGCCGTATGCCCCCCATTATCGGTAAGAACTTTCTTGTTGAAAAAAGATACAATACTCTTAAGATGTCAATAAAATTTCCACGAGTTGTATAAAAATCTAATCTCGAAACTAATGCTTCTCTAGCTTTCTATTCGCCATCAATAGAGGTTTTATCTCTTGCTGAATTACTTCTCAGGGAGCCCGTTGTTACTTAGATTATCATAGGAACCTGTTGTTAGTTAGGGTTATCACAGAAGCCCGTTGTTAATTAGAGAAATTAGTGACGAGTCTTAAGTTCATTTAGAATGACACGTAAGTTGCAAAAGTAACATTAACAAATCAGTTGCAAGGTCACGCTATTCAAAGATGTCATTTATTCATCGTTAGGGATACAGTAAGGCAGACAATATGTACGTGTCAGCGGAACATTTTATGAAATATATTTGACATGTAAAACACCCCGGACAAACAAGACAGACTACAAATTGTCTTCATGTAAGTATTAAATAAATTTATTCATTAATAATTTTGTACCGACTTCAAGTAGATAAATCATATATAAATATAAAAGTAAACTTGAACGTTTCTAGTACATGTAATTGTTTCAAAGATCGTTTAGTGGTTAAAAAAAGATGAAATACACATGTGGGGTTGTGACCTGTGTGTTAAATTGAAATCATTTTTATAATTTTATTAAGGTTCGTACTGCCATTGGTATTTGCATATTAATTTCATCAGAATACATCGGATTTCCGAATGATAATGTCTTAATTGTAATTTGGGTCAGTAATGCGGAGAGAACACAACGTCTGAGAGTTGTATATTTCTAACATTCTTACAAAAAGTGTTCAGCTCTTTCTACTTGTACACTACTTATTATTAGAAATAGGATTTATAAATAAATAATTATTTAAGCTACTGCATTTGGTTCTCAATCGTATGCTGAACTTGATACAAACTATCATCAACAAATAATACGAAGGAGTTTTATGTTTGTCCCGATTCTGGTAAGTTTTAAAATTTCGTATCCTTTGGGTTACCAATTATTTCAATCGGCAATGTGTTACACAATTAAATTGCGGAAGGCAGAATGATTTTTGATAAAGTGTCTTTCAGCATAATGGAAGTTGAACAGTATTCGATCGAGTGGTGTAGGTCTTCCAAATTTATTTTTTCCATTGATTCTCTTTCTTGCATATTATAATTGTCCCAGATATAATCAGCATAGTCAAACATGGGAAGAATAAAAAGTGTATACCTTTTTACCAAGGACAAGCGATTCAAGCTATATTTCATTTTTTTTTTAAAATATTTACTTTGAGCCTGGCCTTGTCAGACAAATGCTTGACATGATCATGCCATGCGGCATCACGAGACAATATACTAAGTGCTGGTGTTGGAATACTTCTTGATTATCTTTACTGAAGATCTGCAGTTTAGGATGGTTATTTGAATTTTGCTTTCCTGTCATGAGCATTGACTCTGTTTTGCCTTGGTTAAAGGTCACGAGCCAAAGAAAGGAACGGTCCTGTAATTTGTGTGTGTGTGTATATATATATATATATATATGCATGTATAATATATCATTTACGATGTCATTTACATATACTAAAAATAATAATGGTCCGAGGATGGATCCTTGAAGGCTTCTGCATTTTAGAAACTAAATTCGGAGAAACGGGAATTAAGATAACTCTTTGCTGTTTTTTAATGACAAATAATGTTCTAACCAAGATAGTAGACTCTAGATTTGTGTGCCACCATTCAGTTTTATGTGTGCTATAGTGTTTATCATCAGCAACTGGCTTTATGCAGTATAGTTCACTCACAATATTTGCTTAGATTCTCGTACATATATAGTCATTCGTACAATTCTTACTTACTCGTACGTATCGTTTGTACGATTCTTAATTACTCGTACATATACAGTGATTCGTACGATTCTTTGACTCATTCAATCCAGATACATCCATTCAGTTCTACTTTTTTATACCAAGTTCGATCAAGAAGAAAACTGTTGTGGAATATTAGACAGAATAATTAATTTATGTAATTTGTTTTCATGTACTGGATTTTTAGTAAATTTTACATAATTAACAATGAAAATGTACTATAAAAATAAAATAAATGAAGAATAAATGTGCAAATATTTTACAAGGAAAAATAAACTGTGGCAGCGTTGCGTGAATTAAAGTGTGCAATCTTTCACATCCATACAAATAAAAGTTTTGTCTATATCTGTAGTAATACATAATACGTATTTTTTTGACGTATATCGACTGTTGTTTTGTATCAACTGCATACCTTACAGACACTCTCTTTTATCTCTCATTATATCCCCCTCTCTCTTTCACACACACACACACACACACACTCGCATGCTCAAATAATAGTACTTAAGAATGCATATATATTTTACATCTATTGACAAAAATATATCAATTATATACAATTTACACACTCTCTCTCTCTCTCTCTCTCTCTCTCTCTCTCACACACACTCTCTCTCTCTCTCTCTCTCTCTCTCTCTCTCTCACACACACACACACACACACACATGCGCGTGCTCAAATTTGACGTATTACCCGTGTACGGAAAACCATTGAAAGAGAATGAAGAGCCTACACTGAGTGTAGTCATGTACATACAAATTGACACGCGACATCTGGCTGATTTTATGCAGTACGACACATCCGAGTTCCAAGGAAATGCTTCATTCGATCAGGGAGAACAAAGGTTTTCTTTTCCTTGTTATAAGTGATTCAATTCCTTCATCAAAAAATAAATTCTGTAATATGTTGTGTATCTTTCTTTAGATTAACCTTAATATTGCAATATTTCTAATATTCGGTAATGTCTGCTTTATTTCGAAAAAAAAAACAAACATAAAAAGTAACAAACAAAAACTCAACAATAATAATATATCCTTTTTCAATCATGTTGTTTTAATAAAAGATGAGAAATTATTTTATTTTGAGTTTTGCTCTGTCATTGTGCATACGTTTAAAGGTATATTTAAGTGTGACTTTGTATCATATTTATCGTATTCACAATCTAACAGCTGGTGACAATTTAAATTGAGCAGATTTTAGCTTATGGAAAACAAAATCTAGAAAATTCATATCACATCGCAGCGATGACAGGCTTTACCAGCTGGCTATTTGCTGTAACAACTGTCGGCATATGCAATATGGTACTCAAACTTCACAGACCATTTTAGTATGGTAATCAAACTTCACAGACCATTTTAGTATGGTACTCAAACCTCAAAGACCATTTTAGTATGTTACTCAAACCTCACACACCATTTTATTTTCATCCATGCTTTTTATATGCTACTATGATGTCTAGAACCCGTGTTGTTTTTATTAATAGTAATCACTTCTTCGGTATTCCGTTAACTTTTGTGAGATCTCTTTAGTAAAGACAGATTTTTCCTTGCTTTGGATTATATAATTCGAAATAAACATATTTTCTTAAAAATTTCAGGTTAGGTGTGGAGTCAGATACATCTGAATATATATGAGTAAATTTGTAAATTTGAGTAAAATGAGTATACCCTCCAAATATATTTCCATAAACGCACTCTGCATCTGCTTACAGAGTACTAGTCACGCATCAGATTCAATGGAAGCTTCAAGCAGAGATAAATCCAACATCCTGAGTACGGATTCTGCGTACTCTGATGAAATTTCTGAAGAACACAAAAGCCCAAAAATTGCCACTAAAACAAATGTCAGTTCCCTTGAAAACAACGCACCTTTTGGAGAAAATTGTCCATTTCTTTCCCACGATTTAGAATCAATGGTGGATATTTTCAGAGCAGAAATAGAGGAAACCGTGGATGCAACAAGAATTCTTACTCATCTCAGTTTCATTTGTAAGTAATTCTTTCGAATCTTTTTCCTCTTATGGGCATGCGCGACACACGTTTATAATGGTCTCATTTAATATGGCTTCGTGTATATACACTGTTTTGCTCCTTAATCCATGTCTTCCCTTCAAAGACATTAATGTGTAACAGATCTCATCCACTGTCTTCGACTAATCTTTTTGATTCTACGACCAGACAAACTCATATATTTCGAATATGATATGCTGTTTGTTCTCAATGTGTCGTGAGACCTTATTATTTTCGTTTCATATTTTGATATCTACTTAGGGTCCACTTTTGGAATGCGGATTCATCGTATACTAATATCTCGGCCATCTAAGTACTATCCGTCTGATCTCTATGAAGATGTCTGCTGATCTATACTTCTTTAATATAACTTGATTAGATATAGTATCGACCAAGCAAAACTACTTTTATTGTACAGAGCCTCTAGGAAAAGGAATATTTTCATTAATTTATTATTGTATCATTCTCCTTCACTCTGCACTTGACAATGTCATTCTCCTTCACTATGCACTTAACAATGGCAAATATTTCAAACTTGTTTTGTACTTAATAGCTACTGTATTTGTATGGTTTGACAGTTCCAATGGCGTAAGTGGTTAGAGCGCCCGCCTCCGATGCGCGGGTTTGAATCCCTGCCGTATCATACCAAAGACTTATAAAAATAGTACTAGCATTTGCCTTGCTTGGCGCTCAGCATTTAGAGGTTAGTGTTAGGACTGCTCTGCCTGGTGTTATGATAATGTGGCATGATGCCCCAGTGCTAGACATCACTATGAACTGCCACAATGCAGACATTGTAGTAATATGACTGAAAAATAGTTAAAGCTACTTTAAAAATCCAAATCACACACACACATACACACACACACACACACACACACACACACACACACACACTTGCGCATTTGTGTGGGAAAATGTGAACGGATTTTTCTGGGCAATACTGCATGACTTCATGAGTGTAGTATAACAAGTTCAATTATTCTCATACAATTGTAACTACAGTGTGACCCCGCCATAACGCGCCCCGCGATAACGCAAATTCGGTTATAACGCGGTCGTGGCATGGTTCCTGAAATATTGTATATTCATTCGCACATGAAAAAAAAATTTGTTCCAAGTACGTGAAATGGTGTATAAAGAATTTATTATCATTTTGGGGAAGAGATCGCGTATGAATTCGAATATAATACGATCGTGGTGTGGTTCCGGAAATTTTAAATACATGTACTTGTATTTTTCTCGTACAGGGAATTTATTTTAAGTACGAGAAATAGTGTGTAAAACGTTTATTATCATTTTGGGGAACAGTTCGCACATGACTTTTAATATAATGCGATCGTGGCGTAGCTTCTGAAATTTAACAATTTCACCAGGTTCTTGAAGTGTTATGCCAAAATAAACATTTTCGGAAATGTTTCTTATTACTGATCCATAAGTAAAGCCATTAATTCGTTTTTGTGATTGTCTTCCATTATTCTGCATGCAGTCGTTGCTCACACAATAACCAACACGTGTTTCTTCTTTATCTGCATACACAACCAAGCAGCAGACAATGCGGTAGTTGATAAAAGATTCTCACAATTGAATAAACATCGAAAAACGGAAGCCGCCAACATATGTGCTGGTCTTGGCGGTGTTATTAGACGCAATCAGTTGACCAGTAAATAATGTCCGCTTTATTAGCTGGAAATTGAAAGGGTATAAAATTATGCATGCATTTAGCTTAAAATGTTTTATAAAAGTGTCTTGTGACCATTGCAGGCCTACTGCACTTAGTTCTCTGGTGTTATTTGTGTAAGGTGTTTCTTTATGAACTTGTTATTAATTTCCTATTTTTATAAAAATAATTTACCGTTATGGAAAAGCAAGTTCACAAACGCATGTCGTTCTCTGCACTTTGCGCAATGATAAGTATAGTAGTTTTCACACGTTTCTTTAGATATTTACAAAATCTGAAGTAAAAGTTTTATGCACGCTGAAAGCATGTGTTGATTGTTAATTATTATTGCTGTAGTCGTTCAAACGAATAGGCGTACAAGCGTTAATTATTGGAAATTTGCAATGGATCAATGTACACGGAAACGCATATGAGAACATTTAGCAGCATGAAATTTGTACAGACACCGTTCATAGACCCTGGAACGTAATGAACCGTACAGGTGCTTTGTCTTTCTTAACACAATTTTTCTGGTAATTTTCCCCATTGAATTCAGACATATTATGATCGGTGCCAAAATTATTGAATAGCTTAAATATGTATGCAATTTTTGCAATGGAATTACATGTATTATGGATTAATTGCAAGCCCTGACGGTACGATATCAGACGGCAAGTAAACGGTGTGAACAATCTGTTCATGCTGTATATTAGAAATTGAATTCAAACACAATGATCTGGGACAAAATTATTGAATATTGTAAATCTGTGTGCAATTTTTCAATAGAATTATGCATTATGGGTGAACTGCATGCCACGACGGCACGAAAGTAAACGGTGTTGATACACTATTCATCATATACATTAGACATAAATACATGTATATGTGCAAATGAGTTGTTCTCTGAAAAAGTAAAATACTGTAAAACCTGCATTAACGCGACCCCGCTATTAACGCGATCCAATTTTTTTTTAAACCCCAATTATTGCGTTATAGCAGGGTTCCACTGTACCTGTTTTATGTTCCCATTGTTTATTGCCCAAAGATGATAAATAAACACAACACACTGGGAAAAAACAAAGGAGTTACATTTCTGATAAATTCTAAAATGTATACACAGCCTTAATTAAAAAAGCCACAAACAAAGACACATTAACGTTATTCATGCGCACAAAAAACTGCCCAGCGATCTCGAACTTGGTAAGCGTACTACGCGCTTAGTCATTGGTTGAAACAAAGAAATCTAATTTTGATTTATTTAATTTAAAATTTAGCGTTATCATTTTTTTTTTATACTGATGCTTATATGTGGAGTACACTGTTACTTGTGGGGGTATTTTCATATGTTTCTCGTTTTGTAAATCTCTTGACTTTGATATATATTTTAACCTTTATTGATCCATTCGATTTTAGTGTGCAGTGTGCACATTTTTTATTAAGATGTTTTCTTTATCAATTTTCATATCTCTTTATTTAATTTCTTAAAATCCATTCATCCATCTAGTTAATAAAATCACTTCCACACAAACGCATAAGAAGTCCACGTTCTGTTTATGTATTAATTCTTTTGCAGCTGACGTACGATAATGATCAGTATGTTGTTCCTCTATTTTGAAGAAAAGAACATGACTGGAAGAAAATCATTTATAAATGCATCGAAGGCATCGCATTCAATCAGCATGTTTTCATGTACATTTCCCATTTCACAACACGATTTGGCTGTTTTCATGTACATTTGCTATTCCACAGTTCGATTTGACTGTTTTCAAGTACATTTCCAATTTCACAGCTCGATTTGACTGTTTTCATGTATATTTCCCATTTCACAGCTGGATTGGACTGTTTTCCTCTATATTTTCCATTTAACAGCTTGATTGGACAGATTTATGTATATTTCGAATTTCACATGTTGATTTGACTGTTTTGATGTACATTTGCCACTCTACAGGTCGATAGGGCTGTTTTGATGTAAATTTGCCATTTTACAGCTCGATGTGACTGTTTTGATGTGCATTTGCCATTTGACAGCTCGATGTGACTGTTTTCATGTACATTTGCCTTTTCATAGCTCGATCAGACGAAGATGAAATATTGCAGGCAGGGAGTGAATCCAGCGTTTTGTCCATGAAGAAGCTTATCGACAAAATTAAAACCCTCAAGGAAGAAGGAAAATGGGAAGCTTTTGTGATGGCATTGGAACGTGAAGGTAACAAGTTTCAGCCCTTCTTCTGATATATGAATAACTTACAACTATTTACAATTAAGATGTTATAATCTTTTTATTTGAAAACCTGAAAATGTATTTAATGCGATTGAAAATAAACACATGTGAAATATTTGTGGATAAGTCTCAAAGTGAGTGACAGAGACTTATAAGATCATGGTAAGTGACCGACCATTTAATTTCGGGTGGAAGGGTGGGCGCTGGGATATATTTTTTTTAATCTCAAGATAGTTTATGTTTGATTCAACTAATATAATGAATATAATAGGTTCTTTTTTGTAATACTAATACTTAGATTTGTTGTTGTTGTTATTGTTGTAGGGTTTAACGCCATTTGTTAGCACAAGATAGACTATACATGGCGGCCAGTATAACTGGTAGAGGAAGAACCCGGGAAAACCCCGGGAAGAACCACCAACTCACGAGAAGCTACTGGCAAGCTTTCTCACGTACCCACGTTAGCCGAGCCTGAGACTCGAACCCACGCAGGCAGAGGTGAGATGACAGTGATCCAGAACGGTGAACGCTTTAGACCACTCGGCCACTCAGGGCCCCTTAATACTTAGATAGCAAATCCTATATATATTGCATGCATATAAATAACATATCCGGAAACGAATGCGCTTTGTTTTACCCTAAATATATACACTCTGACTCCTCTTGTTCTCACTTGATTTCAATAAAGTCTGATGTCCAGCTTGATACCAAAGGGCACAATGACGAATCCGAGCGAAACACAAACAACACCTGGTCAGACTGGCTTGAGATCAACGCTTCCCCTATTTTCAAGGACCTCAAGACAACAGCCGTTGTCAGCTCAAAGGCTTTTACATGCATTAAGACCACACATACTTTTCCTTCAATCAACTAAAAATTACGCATTCACGATATTCTATTTCACACTTGCATGTTTTGTGTTGCTTCCTATTCATATGCTTTATCTGTATGCTATTCCAATCCGTATATCAGCATGCTATTCCAATCCGTATATCAGCATGTTATTCCAATCCGTATATCAGTATACTATTCCAATCCGTATATCAGTATGCTATTCCAATTAGTATATCAGGATGTTATTCCAATCCGTATATCAGCATGTTATTCCAATCCGTATATCAGCATGCTATTCCAATCCGTATATCAGCATGCTATTCCAATCGGTATATCAGCATGCTATTCCAATCCGTATATCAGTATGCTATTCCAATCCGTCTATCAGTATATTCTCAGCATCGATTCCCCATAATCAAACAACTAATCACTAAAATCTAACAAAGCTATAAACAGAGGGGTAAATACAAATAGCACATACCTTAGGTTTATTAAAATATACTTACATTTAATAAGCTTTGATATACGTTTAACGCTCAGTCCTTGATTTATGTAACGTTTGAATATGTATTTCCTTAAAACATTTTCTGATAACTGAAATATAAACTTAATGTGGTCTAGGCAAACTTAATGTGGTCTGGACAACTTAATGTGGCCTGGACAACTTAATGTGGCCTGGGCAAACGTAATGTGGCCTGGGCAACTTAATGTGACCTGGGCTACTTAATGTGGTCTGGACAACTTAGTGTGGCCTGGGCTACTTAATGTTGTCTGGGCAAGGGCAAACTTAATGTAGTCTGGGCAAACTTAATGTTGTATGGGCAAACTCGATGCGGTCTGGGCAAACTTAATGTGGTTTGGGCAGACTTGATGTGGTTTGAACAAGATCTCGGACTGTTTTTATATCATTACTTGATAGTGTTGTTTGTTTTGGTAATGACCCATGTTCTAACTGGAAATAGATGCAAAATTTCTTTTGCGTGCAATATCTAGTGAAACTTTGAAAATGTATAATTCAGTAAAATAAAACTATAAATTTTCTTCTAACATATGAATCCTTACTTCATTACGATACTATCCAGCTCAAAACATTTTCCATGCATCACGTACGTTACACTATTCTGTATATCAGGTATGTAACACTATTCTATTTTGAACATGTTTATTCTCGAGAAGAAAAAAAAAACTTCCCTGCAATGTGGCCGTCATAAAGGGGTGGGGGACATTAGTTTATTAAACTTTTTCATTTTTCTTGGTCTCATCTTTTATACTATAAACGTTTTGCACTGCTTTTTGTTTTATGATATTAATTTTGACAGGATATAAATGCATCGTCCAGGACTTGCGTGGAGTACCCCAGGAAGATTATCTGGAAAAAAGAAAACTAGTGCAAGCTTTTGCTTCGCCCTTGATACGACAAATAGACACATACGAGATTGCACAACATCTGTACATGAAAGGTGTAATCAGTCAGTCTGATAAGGAAGTGATTGAAAGAAATTATTCCAATTATGGAAGGATGCAAGGTGCTAGAAAATTACTGCAATGTCTTCATCATTGCTCTTCAAATTGGTTCGAACAGTTTTGTGATACTTTGAAAGAGTGCGGACACCATGATTTGTTAGAACTTCTAAGTCCAGAAACAACTAAGCTGACAGGTAGATACAACATCTTAAGAATTCCTAACGGTCCATTGAAGTGTAGATGTGAACATAAATTCACAAAATATAAATATTTTTTGTAACATGTGCGTTATAGTTCATGACTTTATTTCTTACTTCTTTCACATAATCATTAAACTTTATCGAACTCCAACATAATATGAAAGTACCTGAAAGTTTTGGAAAATTCAAAATATATTTGGAAGACTCAATGATCATACGCATTAGATATTGTATTTTCATGAAATTATCTGCCGTAAAAACGCAAGAATATCAAGACATACAACACATATTTAATCATTTATTAGATGAGGTTTCGTTTTGCCAACAAGTATGTGTATGTCAAAGTTGTGAAGTTAATAAAGTAAATATCTCTCTTTGCATAAAGTCTTGTAAATGTTTGAACTAGTTCAGGAAATGTTCCGTATTCTCTAATTAAAAGTGCAGGTATTCACCTAAACATCTTGCAAAGTAAAATATACTCTCTAGTCTTTAACAAATATATCCGAAGGTGTAAATCTAATTTACAATGTATTTATAGAAAGAAAAAAACCCAGTGAAGCTGATACCAGTTTATTCTATTTGACTCCTATCTTCAGTGAGCCTGAAGCAGCTGACAATGGTATGTGTACAGTCACTTTGGATGTTTTATAATCATACAAGTATAAACACAATCACTTTGAATATTTTATATTCATACACGTATAAATACAATCACTTTGCATTTTTTATATTAATATACGTATGAATACAATACCTTTGCATATTTTATATTCAATCACGTATGAATATAATCACTTTGCATTTTTTATATTCATACACATATGAATACAATCACTTTGCATATTTTATAGTCATACACGTATGAATACAATCACTTTGCATATTTTATATTCATACACATATGAATACAATCACTTTGCATATTTTATATTCATGCACGTATGAATACAGTCACTTTGCATACTTTATATTCATACACGTATGAATACAATCACTTTGGATGTTTTATAATCATACAAGTATAAACACAATCACTTTGCATATTTTATATTCATACACGTATGAATACAATCACTTTGCATATTTATATTAATATACGTATGAATACAATACCTTTGCATATTTTATATTCAATCACGTATGAATATAATCACTTTGCATTTTTTATATTCATACACATATGAATACAATCACTTTGCATATTTTATAGTCATACACATATGAATACAATCACTTTGCATATTTTATATTCATACACATAGGAATACAATCACTTTGCATATTTTATATTCATGCACGTATGAATATAGTCACTTTGCATATTTTATATTCATACACGTATGAATACAATCACTTTGCATATTTTATAGTCATACACGTATGAATACAATCACTTTGCATATTTTATATTCATACACATATGAATACAATCACTTTGCATATTTTATATTCATGCACGTATGAATACAGTCACTTTGCATATTTTATATTCATACACGTATGAATACAATCACTTTGCATATTTATATTCATACACGTATGAATACAATCACTTTGCATATTTTATATTCATACACGTATGAATACAATCACTTTGCATATTTATATTCATACACGTATGAATACAATCACTTAGCATATTTATATTCATACACGTATGAATACAATCACTTTGCATTTTTATATTCTTACACGTATGAATACAATCGCTTTGCATTTTGTTTATATTTTTTATATTCTTTTTATCACTTTGCATTTTTTTATATTCTTACACGTATGAATGTAATCACTTTGCATATTTATATTTAAACATGTATGAATACAATAACTTTGCACACATATTTATATTCATACAAAAGAAACACAGAACCTATGTCTCACCTTTTTCTGACTGAGTCTAACACAGTTTTCTTCGGCACTGTGAAGTGAAACACTCTTTTCACGCCAAGTGAGTGAATATACAGCTATATGGTGCGGTTATCAAGTTTTAAAGTTATGAGTCAGGAGACAGTCTCCAGAAACTGATAGAGACCCAGGTGTAAGTCATGAATGCATAAGTGACTTTGTCTTTGCATATGATGCAAAGGTTTATCACATAGTCGGTACACTTTAAATATAGTATGCTCAATTTCATATTTTTGATAAGACAACAAGTTAAATATCACATTATGCGATCATGATTGGTCCAAAAAGGCCAATTTAATTCTTGCGCAATATTCTCTTTGCTGATTAGCTGTGATCGTAGGAAAATTTAATTACCCTGCCTACTGGAACATTTTGTTTTTTCGAATCGACTGCCCAAAGGGAATTGTGGGAAAAGGGTCCATTCATTCAGAATGGGCTCGATACGCCATGAATAGATTATCATGCACTAAAAATTGACGTTAAACCCCAAACAAGAACAACAACAAGAGCAACAACAATAAATAAAACTAAGGGAATCGGTCAAGTGCGTGTGGAAAGGGGTGGGAAGTATACTGGTAACATGGAATCCAAGCTATATACAAGAGTGGTTTAAATATTAACGTGTATAAGTAAATAAATTAACGTCTGTCCACAGAAGGATGTGGACATGAACCGGTCTCCAAACTGAATGAATGTTATCCAACCACAGCATGTTTACGATGTCAAATGGTTCACCATGTGAAACAATTCCGAATTTGTTTACGTCCACAATAGTCTAATAATGCAAATATCCGGTCACAAATACATTGCTGTAAATCTGGAATATCTGCCTCCATAATTATCCCTTCACACCAATATCCAACAATTCGAATCCTTAGAAGTGAAACTGATAACGACATAATCTCGCTGTTAAACATTTCTCTAACCGAACTTAAACTATGTGACATCATACTGAACTTGCATACTCATTACGTATTTAAAACTTATGTTGTTTGAGCCAAACATTCTGCTTATTCAGAAGGATAGTTGCTCTTTGAATTATAGTTGATAAAAATGAAATTTTACTTGTTATAGTAGAACGCAAAAATTCCAGGAACTAATTAAAGAAACTAAAGGTGAAAGATGGGATTCAGAATGAAAGAAATTATTTCTTCTACATTCACTCCTACTTACATTAAAATAAAAACTGTATGATTAATAGAATATCAGATGGGTAACGATAAACTATCTGATCAATAGAATCTCAGATGGGTAACAATAAACTATCTGATGAATAGAATCTCAGATGGGTAACAATAAACCATCAGATTAATAGAATCTCAGATGGATAACGATAAACTATCTGATTAATAGAATCTCATATAGGTAACAATAAACTATCTGATTAATAAAATCTCAGATAGGTAACAATAAACTATCTGATTAATAGAATATCAGATGGGTAACTATACACTATCTGATCAATAGAATCTCAGATGGGTAACAATAAATTATCTGATTAATAGAATCTCAGATAGGTAACGATAAACTATCTGATCAATAGAATCTCAGATGGGTAACGATAAACTATCTGATCAATAGAATCTCAGATGGGTAACAGTAAACTACCTGATCAATAGAATCTCAGATGGGTAACAGTAAACTATCTGATTAATATAATTTCAGATGGGTAACAATATACTATCCGATTAATAGAATATCAGATGGGTAACGATAAACTATCTGATTAATAGAATATCAGATGGGTAACAATATACTATCCGATTAATAGAATATCAGATGGGTAACGATAAACTATCTGATTAATAGAATCTCAGATGGGTAACGATAAACTATCTGATGAATAGAATCTCAGATGGGTAGCAATAAACTATCTGATTAATAGAATCTCAGATGGGTAACGATAAACTATCCGATTAATAGAATCTCAGATGGGTAACAATATACTATCCGATTAATAGAATATCAGATGGGTAACGATAAACTATCTGATTAATATAATCTCAGATGGGTAACAATATACTATCCGATTAATAGAATATCAGATGGGTAACGATAAACTATCTGATTAATAGAATCTCAGATGGGTAACGATAAACTATCTGATTAATAGAATCTCAGATGGGTAACGATAAACTATCTGATTAATAGAATCTCAGATGTATAACGATTTCATAATAAATTTATGAAACTCGTTGAATAATGTCTAGCTTTTGCTCACCAAAGCTCGCAACAGCTAGACATTATTCAACTCATCTAATAAATTCAGTATTAAATCATTACCCATTTAAGATCCTCTATAGATACAATTATGAGGTGAAGATCTAAGGGGTCAAACTTCTATGGGTTAAACAGAGACCCAAAGGCAATACATTCATTTTGCATGAAAAGATACGAGAGAGAGAGAGAGAGAGAGAGACATACAGACAGACAGACAGAAAGAGAGATGGGGCGGGTAGGGGAGAGTGATTTCCTTCTTACGGACCTAACGGTTTTTTTTTTTAAATTTTCAGGAATGTCTTTGAATTTGTCGATGGATGCTCTTGATAAAACAGTAAGCACAACAATCAGAAGGGATGAGGAGAAGTCGAAGATGGAAAAAGAGCTACTGGAAAGCGTTAAGGAGCTGAACATTACGATCGCAGAATTAGAAGAAAGTATAAATCGACATTCTTATAGGGGTATTTTTTATTATTAGTTATTGTCTTACTATTAAAGGAAATGATTGGGATAAGTTACATGTTTTGGCAATTGAGAAACGACTATACTATGACAAGAATACTAATAAATATTTTAAAAAATATGACATGCTTAAATACAAATTCCAGACAAGAATAACAGATGCAGTTATAAGTAAGAGAAAATACAGACAAATATAGGAATAAAATGAAAAACAAGTGACACCTTGGCACTTTTTAAAGAATTCTTTAGATGATTCCAAGATGTCCCAGTAATGTGGAAAAATAACCACATCCTGCTTTTGATAACGTTTGCACAGCCAAAAACCATTTGACCTTTGTTGGTGCGTGACTTCAATATATAAAGACAATGAATTCCAGTTTCTGCTTACTATATCTGCTGTGCAATATATAATATTTATTCACCGTGCCATGTATGCATTATGTACAAAATTGAATTTCTTATTTTATGTAGATCGTGGTGAATATAGGGGACAATGAACATGATTTTCTTTCTGGTTATTAACAATTCTTAAGATCGGTCCAAGCAACAAGCACTATTATTATCACAACTGTCAGAAAGGATATATGTGTTTACTATATAATAGGTGTTTATTATATAATAGACATTTAATATATATTGCATTGTTAACATTAATAAGATCACACAAAGGCTTAATTGTCAATTTGAACAGAGTACATTGTAATATTTATAGCATCAAATCATAAAGAACTTTCAACCGAATGTTTTACTAATGGCCTAAGCCAAATGCTCACGCGCTTTACTGTTATTGGTCGTATAATCAATTAATCAATGTCGAACGTTTCTGCCTACAATCAGGAAAAAAGTCTTGCACATTGCTAAAGAAAATATAGACTCACAGTTCTGTGCTAATTGTCTATATTCATTTAAAGTTTTTTGAACGATCAACCGCTTTGCTCAAAGCGCTAAAGTGAAAAATGGGACAGATTCTATCATCAAAGTGTAAACTATTTTTCGCCGACACAACCGCAGGTTCGGTGTTATTCTTTGAAGAAATACATATTTATTTTGCATTATGTGCATATAAATACATTATTTATACATTGCTTGTAAATATTGTTCACTTGTCATTCTGGCGATTTAAATTTTTTCATTTCCTAACAAACGCGTGCTGCGATTCTTTACTCGTGTGCAGTTTACATGGTAATGAGAGAACAATGTTGAAATGAAACAAGCTGGACACATAGATAGATAGATAGATAGATAGATAGATAGATAGATAGATAGACAGACATAGAGATCAATAGGTCGATATATATAGGACAAATAGATATATAGATAGATATATTGATTGATAGACCCATTTATTTTGAAATGATACTTAGATTTTAATCCTTTTTGTGCTTTTATCCAAAGAAGTGAAACAAAACGATTTATATCAATTATGAGTTAATATAGTGCCATATCTCAGCCCAATATCTTTGGCTCTTCCAGGTCAAGAAGAGCACCAAGGAGAAACAACAGACAGGAAAAAGCAAGCAGATATTTGGGTTGAAATGTATAATTTGATTACGGGTTTACCAGCATATTTTGCTGAAGAACTGAAACCAATTCACAGGGAACTTGCTGCAATAAAATCAGAAATTGAATCACTGAAGGGAAAGTTGGCACCTTCTTTGCATCCAAGATGGCACTGGCACTATAGGCCTGAAAATTGCCCTGTTTCAAGTTCTGGCTATGTCACATCTTACACCGAATACCCATAAGGTTTACTAATTTCTAAATAACTATTTTAAGAACGCTATTTATTTCTTGGTTGAAAATATCATTATTTGTTTTTCTTTTTTTTAAATAGTAAATCGAACAATTGAACCTAATTTTATATTTGTTAAAGCGAGTATCAAAAGGTGGTGCAAAGAATGTTATGACATTGTCCAACTGTTACCTTTTTGGATTCCGCTCAATAGCTTTAGCTTTACAACATATTCCTTCACTAAATTTTGTGAACTGCTTGTAATTGGGATACCGAAGAAGCCCTTTAATGAGGAGGTCAAAGGGTCATTGGTCAAGGTTACTGTGTGACCGAAAGAAGAAAGCTTCCACATCATAACATCAGTTTTTCATGACAAACCCAGGTTTGTGGATGGTTTACACTTGAGGTAAGAAAGAATCCCATTGATGTTAAGGTCAAAAGGAGAAATATAAAGGCAACTTTGATGGAAGTAAAATTGTTTCTGCACAGGACATTTAGTTTACATTTCCGACCTGGACTAACTTTTGTGGATGGCTTTTACTTAGGAGACGGAAGATACTTGTCGATTTTGAGGTCAAATGGTCAAAGGTCAGAGTCATTATCGCTTAGAAATGAAAATTACTTCTTCTCTAAAAGTACGATTCTTGACTATATACAGTCACACAAGTTTGTGGATTCTTTATAGTTTGGGTAAGAAAGAAACATATGGATGCTTTTAAAAGGTCATGGTCGACTTGAACTAAAGAAGAAGAATGACTTTATATTTTATCATTAGTTCTACAGCACCTAACTTGAGACAAATTTGTGAAAGGCTTGAACGTCAGGAAAGAAAGATGCCTATTGTTTTTGGAGTCAAATGGTCAAAGGTCAAGGTCATCGTGATTGAAAGAAAAACAAGTTATTAAACTACCTTTGTCTACATTAAGTTATCACAATCTAACTATGTGGATGCCTTGTACTTACGGTAGCATCGAAGCCATGAGATTTTGAAGTGTACAGGTTATGAGTCAAACGACATGGTAAGTGTTTTCCATTATTTTATCATAAATTTCCAAGTTATAGAAGAAAGATACGACACCTTACAGATAGTGGGCATGCAGCATCATTTAATGGCCTCTTTTTGTCTGAGTAGATATACTGACTTTGACAAAATATGGGAAAATACAATAACTGTATACAAACACTAGTATTTGAATTGTATGTTTTCCATGCATACCCTTTAATAACTGGAATCATATTGTTCCACTTTTAAAAGCGAGGAATTATTAAGCAATCATTTATATGCCCGAATTTATGACAGGTATGTTTTTGGGGCCACGCATTATTAAGGCATTACACGGCATTTTAGTTAGCAATTCCTGGATACTCTTTTTATTTTTTTAAAAGTCCATTGTAAATTAGAAACAATTTCAGTCAGGGTTCTTATTTCAACAGGCGTACGTGATATTATAAGGCCCAAACAAGGAAATACAATTTCCATAGACCGTAACATTAACATTTGTCTATAAGTTTGAAATTACCTTGGACTGTTATCTACGTTTGCGGAGTAGGGCAAAGCTGAAAATCATACAAACATTTGAAACTGAGTTTAAGTTTCAGAGTTTATCGAAATAATTTACGAATGGCTTTAATTTTAAAAAGTCAACTTTGATTGTCTGCGAATGCAGTCTCAAAGTCTAAATATCAGCTGTGAGTTGTATTACCTAGGTCTAGAGGAGAAGGCAAAAATAACTCAATTAAGCGTAAAAATATGCGGCAGACATATAGCTTTTGTACCTGAAAGATAATACATACAGGGTAAAGAAATATATACTGACTTAACTATTAACATGGCATTGATATAAATATATTTACGCAGGGAGAGGGTAATTTGAAAGTAACGTTAGACAATGATTTTCTTGAAAACAATACTGTTGACCAAAGTCAGTTACTTCATTGTTTCTGCAGTGATTGGTCGATTTAGATACATATTTAATAGCATAGTGTCCAAACACTGAAAAATTTCTGATTACAATCGATGTGTACATAAAACCACACAAAATCTGGATGTTTGACGGTCCACAAAAACGTCAAATGAAATGCAAATCTTTAAAAATGTGGAGAATTCGCCAAATAGCATTAGAGAATCTGTAAATAGTAGAATATTCTTAAAATCATTGCACATGTAAAAATGGAACATTCTTAAAATCGTTGTACATGTAAAAATGGAATAGTCTTAAAATCGTTGTACATGTAAAAATGGAATAGTCTTAAAATCGTTGTACATGTAAAAATGGAATAGTCTTAAAATCGTTGTACATGGAAGAATTGAAAATTGTGCGGGGTATCGGAATATTCTTCAAATCATTGTACACATAAAACTTGAAAATTATGCATGGCAATGGAACATTCTTAAAACCATTGTACACGGAAAAACTGAAAATTATGCGGGATAATGGAATTGAAAATTATGCAGGGCAATGAAACTGAAAATTATGCAGAGTAATGGAATATTCTTAAAATCATTGTACACGGCAAAATTGAAAATTATGCAGGGTAACGGAATATTCTTAAAATTATTGTACACGGCAAAATTGAAAATCGTGCAGGGTAACGGAATATTCTTAAAATCATTGTACACGGCAAAATTGAAAATTATGAAGGGTAACGGAATATTATTAAAATCATTGTACACGGCAAAATTGAAAATAGTGCAGGGTAACGGAATATTCTTAAAATCATTGTTCACGGCTAAATTGAAAATCATGCGGGGTAACGGAATATTCTTAAAATCACTATACACTGCAAAACTGAAAATTATGCGGGATAACGGAATATTCTTAAAATCATTGTAGACGGAAAAATTGAAAATTATGCAGGGTAATAGAATATTCTTAAAACCATTTTATACGGATAAAATGCAAAAGCACCTTCTTCTATTAATCTTTCCTTATACGGTGAGAGAAAAATACACATGGTCATTACAAGGTAAAACATATCTTACACATAAATGGTTTCAGTTATATTTGGGAAAAATCTGTTTTCTATTGCTCAAAAAGATTTATGTTGAACATTTAAATACAACCTAACATATTATTTCATACAAAAATGGACGATAGATCTTATATCTATTTAAAAATTAATATTGAATAGAGAATTAGGTACAGAATTAGAAAAAATGAAAGTATAGTATTAATTGTGTCGAAAATTTTGAATTTCTTCTCCTGCGCTAACGAAAGCAAAACTAGGTATCTTCCAGTACCAAAGATAGGTTTTGCTGCTTTTGTCTTGTACATGTTTTAGAAATTAACAATCAGTATAATCACACAGTGTACGTCTTTGAGAAAGGAATACATTGATAAATAATTTTGTGTTAAAGTAAGCAGAATGAAATTGTCACAATCCGTTGGGAATAATGTTGAAGAGATGTTGACAGCTGTTTAAAAAAGAAATACTGACGTGCCCATTTTCTATTAATTATATAAGAGGTTATTTCTATCATTATGCACTTGTGCAATTTCTGATATATAGTAAAAGTTATTAGTATCTAACAGCAAAAAAAAAAAATTCTCGTTACTACGGCTTTTTCCAGGGCTATATATTTAGCCAGCTACATTTACAAGTCTGCAAATAAAGTCTGAAAGGTAAAAGCGGACAAAATATTAATCTAAATAGTCTTTTGGGACCAAGATGAAGCAAACAAATAAATGCAATGATTTACACCTTACGTTCATTAAAGCCTTCAACCTTACAGCTCCTTGATAGGTATGGAAGTTTTCATTTAATTCCATTTTTGCACCCTTGGATTAGAGTCTCTCACAACTATTTAAAGATTTATTCCTGTTTGTGAAAGATGAAAAGGGCCGATGTCACTCTCAGCCATAACACCAACCAGTAGATTATCCTGGGAAAAATCCATGATCGTGATGCAAGAATTTTTAAGAGAATGTACACTGACACACAATCATCGACGTGTACTGAAAATACCTACAGCGGTACATACCAGATTGTAATTCAACACGTACAGCTCTGTATTGTTGGCGGAACGGGTCACCCTCACCCTCCCCTGGAAAAAAACCCCCCACAAAAATAAAACCACAAACAGTACGTGCCTGATGGTATCTGGTACTTAACATTAGTAATTTTTACTTGGTAATGGGCTACAAGAACTTGTAGATTTATAAAGGTTATTGGTTATCACAAGTATCTAAAATCGCGGGAAAGTTCATGTAGCTCTCCAAAATGACGTATTAGTGTAAACAAGTAAACATGAACGGCTTACATTCTCCCGATGACCTCTTGACTTATTTGTAAGTTCAGTTTTTTTTGTAAACAATAGTTAAACAATATAAATGTATCAAAACCTCAGTGTCCTACTTAATTTCTTAACAAATATTTTGCAATGACATGCACATAAGTATTTTTAATGACATGCACATAAGTATTTTTAACTTCATATTGTATGGTATTTATGAAGTCATCAACCGTGGATGTCATTTACACATTATGCATGATCCGTTTCCGTATTGCAGTGCGTACACGATCATTAACACTGTAAAATCTGAAGGTCAGTCCTTAAATGAGTCAGACCACTCCGGTGGCCTAGTGGTTACAACGTCCGTCTCGGAAGCGGGAGATCGTTGGTTCGAACCCCGGCCGAGTCATACAAAAGACTTACAAAAATGGTACTAATAGCTGCCTCGCTAGGCGCTCAGTATTAAGTGGTTAGTGTTAGGACTGGTCGGCTTGGTGTCAGGATAATGTGCCTGGATGGTACATCATACTACATGTCTGCGGCATGATGCCACAGTACTAGACATCACTATAAACTGCCACACTACGGATATCGTAGCGATATGACTGAAAAAATGTTAAAGCTACGTTAAAAATCCTAATCTCTCTCTCTCTCTCTCTCTCTCACACACACACACACACACACACACACCTTAAATGAGTCAATGCTACAGTCTAACGTATTACCAACCATTCGTTATGCCAGTCTTACGTACCGACTGTACTCACGTATACGTCGCTTAAAAGTTAAATAACAAAGATCCCGATCTGCCGTAGCACAATGCCTCTGTATACCAGGGTCTATGTTGTTTTGTTGTACAGATCACTCCTAATAAATTGCAGTGACCTATATCTGCCGGGCTTATTATGCGACGGCAGATCTGGGTCTGTGCAGTTTGCACTTGGACGCGTCATGTAAGGGGTCGTCCATTAATTATGTCAACAAAATGGGGGGAGGGGGTTTGAAGAAGTTTGACAATTGTTGACAAGGGGGCGGGGGGGAGTTCAAGATAAATTGACGTCAACAATGTTATTTTTTACAATAAATTTAATAAATAAAAAACATAGGAAATTAGTCGGTGCGTTGGTATTGCACACACTCGCTCGCCCGTCAACAGCCCACCAGTTTAATCCTAAATCGGCTGAGCTCTTGCCAAGGAAGTCTAGGAAGCTAGAATATAAACTCTCGAATTTTTCATGAATTCAAAGTGTTATAGTAGATTTGAAATCTGTTAAACAAGTAAAACAAAACGTATTAAAATTTATTTGTAGACCTTTTAATTTCCATAATTATATTTTAACATAAAACCCAGCCGTATAAAATATTGTTAGTTTGTAAGAGGGGTGTGTGTAAAATTTTATTAGGGGGGTCACTGAAAGTTTGACAGTTGTTGAAAAGGGGGGAGGGGGTGGTGGTAAAAAACTGCCTAAAAATTGTTGACATAATTAATGGACGTCCCCTAAGCAAGTGTAGAAGATATAAACTTTTTATATTCGGGCAATCCCACAGTTTTATATATAGCTGGCCATACGATGTATGTTTGGACAATGTCACATTCTTATGTGTACCCCATACGCTGTATGTTATGACACATTCTTATGTGTAATCTCATACGCTGTATGTTCGGACACATTCTTATGTTTATTCATACGTTTTATATTCGGTGAATGCCACTAACTTATGTATAGCCATACAAGAATTTTGGTTGTACCATAAGTAGATTTATTTCTTCTTCTATTGAGTTGAAGGCATTGTGCATATTTAACAGAACTGATTTTTTTTGGTACATAATACATAATCAATATTTCATCAAAATAATCTAAGACTTGTTCGTAAACTTGTATTTCGACGAGTTTTGCATAATCAGGGTTTTGGTTATACCACAATAAGACATTTTATTTTACGTAATGGTTGGAATTGTGCAATGTTAACATATAGATTTGATTAAGTCAGAATATATACTTATATTCATATATATATATATATATATATATATATATATATATATATATATATATATATATATATATATATATATATATCTATATATATATATATAGATATAGATATATATATGTACATGTATTCAATCACGATTAGTAAAAGGGTTAAGAAACAAAACATTTGTAGATTGGTGGGTGATGCATATGCAAACTTTGTTCATAAAAATAAAATTTCTCTGTACTTTAACAAAACTGACTTAGATATCAGTCCCAGGCATTTTTAAGGTATGTATGTATGTATGTATGTATGTATGTATGTATGTATGTATGTATGTATGTATGTATGTATGTATGTATATTTATGTATATGTATATATGTATGCATGCATGCATGCATGCATGCATGCATGTATGTATGTATGTATGTATGTATGTATGTATGTATGTATGTATTGTCACGTTGCCCCTCATGTACGGGCGACGGATTCAGACGGGTTCCATCTTATCATAGCCTTTGGTTCACTTGAGGATATACTATTGTGTTCTAAGGGAACGATCTTATTCTAGGAGTGCAATTAATGAGCAGAGGTGTCAAATAAAGGTAACACTATTTAATAACAGAGCAGATGAGCCAAGAAAATCAAGTGACTTACATGTAATGTTTGTGAAATTATAGTCTGACTAATGTATAGATAACATTATGAAATGCAATACATTATAATCCAAAGCGTTGTTAGCGTACATTGGATCAGTTGAACACACATTTGTTTATAAAGCTTGTTAACATAAGTTATAACTAATAGCAAGTAGCAATGAATTACATTAGTGCTGAAGCATGCAAGTGCATGATAATGCAGTGTGTCAAGCAAATAACTAGCAATAAAGAATAAAAGAATCATGTGTATCTTGTTATTTCTTACATTCTTAATATTGTTAGTACTGAGTCATGCAAGTTATTGGTGTTCAGTATGTTCTCATTTATTCTTTATTCGTTCAATAAAGTCTGTGTGTGTGTGGGGGGGATAAAAGAAAACAAGAACGGGTCATGGGGGTAATCTAAGGTATTTTTGTCACTCTGTATGATTTTCTTCCTTCAGATTATTGTTTTTTCCCTCAACATCAAGCTGGCGTCGAGTACCTGTGATCACGTCTGCCGAAATAAGTCTACATATCCGTGAATTAAAGCTGGGACATTTTAAACGTAACACTTACGTATAACTAACAGGGTCATTCCTAATTGCATGAAATAGCTCACTTCATGAACAAAATACACGTCACAATACTGCAGTGAACGAGGATTGCCATGCTGTAAACATGCTGAGATTATGCTTTGACCTAAGCCGTTTGTATGTATGTATGTATGCATGTACGAACGTACGTACGAACGTATGTATGTATGTACGTACGTACATATTTATGTATGCAAAAAACGTGTATGTAAATAAGTATGGATGGATGCATGCATGCATGCCTTTAAAACTCAAAACTTGACATCAATATTCATAGTAAGTGAGTTCGGACAAACAATTGATGTAAATATTCAGAGACAACGAGTTCCTGTTAGAGACAAAAATGTACTTGGCTGCATTGTCCAGTTGTCCAGTAAGTTTAGTTTGCAATGTCCAGTTGTCCAGTAAGTTAAATTCTATGTACATAAAATTCAGTCGATACTGCTTAAATAAATATATCACAAAGTGGATGGGGAGGGGGTATCTGATAAAAAGGAATGGGGGTGTATTCGAAGTCTGATTTCGCTATATATAGATGAACAAAAAATAGAAACAAAACTTATACATATGGCATGGATGCATGCATCCTATTTGATCAGCATTAATACAGTCTATATATTTTTCGATTTTCGTTACAACAGAATTTGATATAACTGAGACACTTAAAGCCTAATTTTTCATTAAAAAGATCAGAATTAAATGGTGCCAATCTTACTGTACCATGCAAATAGGGCAGAAAACAAATTAAATTGGCTGTATACATTGACTAAATGACATTTTTAAGTATGGAACAACCAATTATGGAAGAGTTTCTCACAGGACCATTAGAAAAAGTTCAATAATGTAGCTCCCCCCCTTTACATTTAAGAAAAAAAGTCGCAACAGCGCGTGGAAGCTTAGCACCAACCGTGATTTTTTCCCTTTTTCTTGGAGATGGAGAATTATAAATATTGCACATTGGAAGAAATCCAGCAAATTAATTGTACCCTTTAGTTTGGGACAATCCTTTCTCCATCTTCTCTGGTATCCTTTAATATGACACAACCTTGTCTCCATCTTCTCTGATATCCTTTAGTTTGGGACAGTCCTGTCTCTATCTTCTTTGGCATCCAAAAAACAACTTGAAATAGATGTATATTTTATAAAATAAATATTTTTTCTTACAACAAAACTTGTGGTTTCATCCCATCGTGCTATTTCTTCCTTTCACTTAATTAAATTGTCTTGTGAAATACTTTGCACCTAAATTAAAATTTATACATAAACACAAACGCTAATCAAATGTAAATAAGATGCAACAATTTTCCTAGTTCGAGACAAAAAGTAACTTACATTGTCTTGAGTTGAATCATTTCCTAAGCAAACTCAATATTATATTCTTGCCTAACGCAAACTGTCAGTAATTGGATGTATCTTGTTTGGAAGTCATAAGATAGAGGGGCTGACAATGGGACACAATACAAAGCGTACATCGGACTGAAGATTAGACACAATACGAAACGCACATCGGACTGACAATTAAAAACAATACAAAGTTTACATCGGACTGACAATTAGACACAATACAAAGCGTACATAGGACTGACCATTGGACATAATACACAGCGTACAACGGCCTAACAATGAGAAATAATACAAAACGTAAATCGGACTGACAATTAGACACAATACAAAGCGTACATCGGACTGACAGTTAGACACATGGCAGACCGTACATTTATTTGACAATTAAACTGACTGCAAAGTGTATATCGTACAGACAATTGGACACAATACACAGCGTATATCGGAATCAGACACAATACAAAGCGTACATCGGGCTGATAATCGGATACAAGAGTGCATAGGACTGACAATTGGACACAATACATAGCTTACATCTGAATCAGGCCTAATACAAAGCGTACATCGAATACAATCATACATAATACAAAGCGAACATTATACTGACAATTAGACACAATAAACAGCTTACATCTGACTGACAATTAGACACAATACAAAGCGTACATGGGACTGAAAATTCGACACAATACACAGCGTACATAGAACTGACAATTAGACACAATACAAAACGTACATAGGACTGACAATTAAACACTATACACAGCTTACATCGGAATGACAATTAGAAACGATACACGGCTTACATCGGGCTGAAAATTAGACACAATACAAAGCGTACATAGGACTGATAATTCGACACAATTCACAGCGTACATAGGTCTGACAATTAGACACAATATACATCGAACATAGGACTGACAATTCGACACAATACAAAGCGTATATTTGACTGACAATTCGACACAATACACAGCGTACACCAGAGACACAATACAAAGCGTACATCGGGTTTTATAACTTTGCTTGTTAGGAGCTCAGTATTTCAATCTCTGATTATATAGTCTGTTTTAAAGTTTAAAAAGAATCAGCCCATACAAAAGATGACTTAATATGTTGGAATGTTTATATAATTCCGGACGGTCGAGAATGCCGTTGTTTAGAGGATTTTCAAATTGACGATTAGACTTATTGAAAGTAAGCATTTTGTTTTGTTTGACGACCGAAACAGCTGAGCTTTGATAAAAAAAAAATTTTTACATTATCAAATGATAATGATCACACTAAGAGCTTTGATGATTGTTTTACATTACCAAATAATAATGATCACACTAAGAGCTTCGATGATTTTTTTACATTACCAAATAATAATGATCACACTAAGAGCTTTGATGATTTTTTTTACATTACCAAATAATAATTATCACACTGAGAGCTTCGATGATTGTTTTACATTACCAAATAATAATGATCAGACTGAGAGCTTCGATGATCTTTTTTACATTACCAAATAATAATGATCACACTGAGAGCTTTGATGATCTTTTTTACCTTACCAAATAATAATGATCACTGAGATGGTTTGATGTTTTGAACACATCAGCACGACAAAGTAGATTATTTATTGCCGAGGCGATTGGAGTAATCATACCTTGCCCAGCAACAGGCAACAATGGCTGACCAGGGTTGATCTAATGGTAGGATCAGAAACCACGCCCTTTCGGTCACTAGTTTGGGACGTTAAACACTCAATCACTGCTCAAAGGAAGAAAGAAAACATTCCGTCAGCTGAACAACTCACATCAAATGGTCATTAAACTTCACCATATTAGGATCTCTTTAGGGAATGATACATAGCAAGATTATGTTGCTGACCCCAATTGCTTACATGACCCGTTCTGGCTCAATAGGTTAGTGTGCCGGATTAGTAACCTGTACGGGCGTGTTTTTTTTTTTTTTTAAATACCACCCAGGACAGACCTGGTAAGCTGTGGTGGTGTGTTTTGGGGCAAGACACTTTACAACGCTTCATGTCCTAATACACCAGTCAGATCAATCCAAATACAAAATAATGTTCCTTCATTTTAGCCCATTGATTCAACCCCATTAGATGTACACGTGGGCCTCGACAATTTATAACATATGGGTCTTAATGATGTACAACATATGGGTCTTGAAGGACTAACGTACTAATTCAGTTCCCAAACAAACTTAGGCAAACACCATGGCATTAAAAATCCAATAACTTTAAATTTCTGAGTGCTCATGATCAAATTTATATTCGTCAGTATAGTCACATCCCTGATGACAGCTTCTGTGTTGAGAGAACCATTTTGTCGCGACAATTTCTGGATCCACATGTGTTTGAAACATATGCTTTCAAACTGGCACCAAGCGTTAGATGCTGATTTCAGGAATGAGGCTCCCATACTCAAGCCTGGAAAGGGACTGAAATTCTATCCAACAAAAAAAAACAACAATCTCTTTTTTCAGTCACAACACGGATAAGCTCTCAAAAGGTTCTTTTAACTAAAACCTTACTTTCATTATCAACAATCCTGGCCAAACAAACAAACATATATATATATATATATATATATATATATATATATATATATATATATATATATATATATATATCTGTGTGTGTGTAGGTATGTGAAAAAGCTTACCGGTAGCTTCTAGTGGATCGGTAGTTCTTCTCCCACCATTAATACTGGCCGCCATGTATAGCCTATCTTGTGCTGAAAAATGGCGTTAAACCCTACAACAACAACAACAACAGCACCACCACAATTGTACCGTCACCCATCTATAGGGTGGTTCCCATTCTTCAATAACATTAGTATCGTGAGTCCTGAATATTTGCATCATAATGGTCTGGAAAATGTACAACGTATCAGTCTTGAATATTTACAACGTATTGTTCTTGAAGAAGTTCAACGTATCAGCTTTAAAGATTTACAACGTCTGGAGCTTGAAAATGTACAACGTATCAGTCCTGAATATTTACAAGGTATGGGTCTTGACGCTTTACGGCGTATCGATCTTGAAGATTTACAACGTAAGGGCCTTAAATATTTACGAAGCATGTGTCTTGAAGACTAATAGTCCATGGGTCTTGAAGACTTACAACGTATGGGTTTTGAATATTAAAGTGAAAACGTACGGGTCTTTAATATTCACAATTAGGATTTTCACTTTAAGGTGTGAGGTGCGCTCGTCCTAAGGATTAACAACTAGGATTTTCACTTTAGAGGGTGAAGAAGTGCGTGGGTCATGAGGAATAACAACTAGGTTTTTCACTTTAAAGGGTGAAACGAATGAGCCTTGAAGATTCATAACTAGGTTTTACACTTTAAAGGGTGAAGTGAATTGCGTAGATCATGCGGATTAACAACTAGGGTTTTCACTTTAAAGGGTGAAGTGCGTGGGTTACGAGGATTAACAACTAGGGTTTTCACTTTAAAGTGCAAAGTGTGTGGGTCATGAGGATTAACGACTAGGATTTTCACTTTAAAGGGTGAAGTGCGTAGATCATGCGGATTAACAACTAGGGTTTTCACTTTAAAGGTTGAAGTGTGTGGGTCATGAGGATTAACAACTAAGGTTTTCACTTTAAAGGGTGAAGTGCGTGAGTCATGAGTAATAACAGCTAGATATTTCACTTTAAAGGATGAAACGAATGAGCCTTGAAGATTTATAACTAGGTTTTACACTTTAAAGGGTGAAGTGCGTAGATCATGCGGATTAACAACGAGGATTTTCACTTTAAATGGTGAAGTGCGTGGGTCTTGAGGATTAACGATTAGGATTTTCATTTTAAAGAGTGAAGTGCGTGGGTCCTGAGGATTAAAAACTAGGATTTTCACTTTAAAAGGTGAAGTGCGTGGGTCTTGAGGATTAACGATTAGGATTTTCACTTTAAAGAGTGAAGTGCGTAGGTCATGAGGATTAACAACTAGGGATTTCACTTTAAATGGTGAAGTGCGTGGGTCTTGAGGATTAACGATTAGGATTTTCACTTTAAAGAGTGAAGTGCGTGGGTCCTGAGGATTAAAAACTAGGATTTTCACTTTAAATGGTGAAGTGCATGGGTCCTGAGGATTAACGATTAGGATTTTCACTTTAAAGAGTGAAGTGCGTGGGTCATGAGGATTAACAACTAAGGTTTTCATTCTTTTAAAAAGGACATCAATGAAGAAGAAAAAAAATTGACAATGGCGATGTATTTCAATTATATATTATTGGTTTATTTTCATCATGGATACTTGTATAAGTTGTTGTTGTTGTTGGCGGCCAGTATTAATGGTGGAGGAAGAACCCGGGAAATCCCCAGAAAGTACCACTGACCTTCGAGAAGCTACTAATAAGCTTTCTCACATACCCACATTGGCCGAATCCGAGACTCGAACCCACGCAGACAGAGGTGAGATGGCAGTAGTCCGTAACGGAGAGCGCTTTAGACCACTCAGCCACTCGGGGACCCTACTTATATAAGTACATCTAATACTGGGGCGTAATGATCATAATATACAGTGTTATAAACTGTCTTGTATAGCTTAAGTCTAAAATCAAAAGATTAATACACATATTTATACATTGAATCTATAATTATCAGCTGGAGAAAAAAGTTATATATTTATGTATAGAATATTCGCACTCCGATTGTTATTGTCGGTGGCTTCAATATATAATGCGAATTCAGTCACATATTTACTTACAGATAAACCAGTTTTTCATTGTAATTTAGAAGACCGTCATTTTATTTAGGTATTATTTGGTAATTGGTTAATATAGCAAATTGTTCTGTGGAGAAGAAAGAGGTTATCCGTTTGCAAATTTAAGGTTTTACTTTTTAGTTTTTTAACTTTATACATAAAGGTACATCTTTAACGAAATGAAATCAAACAATAAACTACATAAAATATGAGATATGTATATCTGTCTAAACCAATAAAAAATGTATTTGCTTACTTTTTCTTTCCGATTTTTTAAAATGTCTTTTTGTTTTGCATGACCAGGTATTCGAGTACACAATGTCGTAGCACGAGTTATTGACTTTCACGTGAATAAAACTGACTGGTATCATGTTTCTTGGAGACTAAACCTGTTTTAAATATATTGTTAATGATTACAGTCTAGCAAAAAAAAAGAGAAAGAAAATGGTTGGCATTACAATTCGCCGACCTAAATTAAAAGTTCCTTATAGATCGTTATTCAAACTAATTTTGAAATTCAATATCCTTATGTTTTCTAGATAAGTGTCAATTTGCATAGCCATAAAATGGCTTTTGATTCATTTGTAAGATGCGATCTACAGCTTCGAATTCAATCTTATATTGTATATAGAACAGAGATATTTAAATATAATACACACATATTGAATTTGAATACCCATGTTTTTATTCATTCTACAATCTGAACCTAGATCGACTACAGAATAAATTAATGATTTTGTCACTGCCAGTAATATTTTGCATGGATGAAAGAAATACAGCATTTAGTTCGATTGTTGTTCCCCTGTAAGAGAACAAATAGAATCGATAACACAACTGGATATGATTACAGATTTATACATGTACTTTAAATTAATTCAATACCAGTTCTCAATTATAAATCTAAACCTTTACAAAGCAATTTTCAACTCACGCATGGCGAAATGGAAAGGGCAAATGAGAACATGTTGTGGATTCTAGACAGTAAGTATTCCAGATTACTCAAGCATTGTCACGGACACTTTGAAATATTAGTCCATTGAATCCGGATTAGAAAAATATTGAATAATGATATAGCTTATTTATACGATTTTAGGTCTTTAATGATTGCGCTCCTTTCCCAATAATAGGTCATGGAATGTTGCCCAAAGATGTGGACCGATAGCAACAAATAAGGAAAGTGGTAATTTAATTATCACGCTCAATTTTCCATTATTCTGTTCCTGAATTTGACCACTCACTTGTATATACAGTTTGTGCGTAGGTGTATTATGTGACTTGGTCAAGATCGACGAGTGTCCATATTGAAGTGCACAGGAAACATTGAGGCCAAATGGGCTTGAAGCCTATTCTTCACATGTACATTTTTGATTATGATCCAAATCTTAAAACTCTGTGGACAACCCAAATTATATTAGTTCGATGTTACAGTAGGTTTTCGAAAGGTGTAGGTACAAATTTACAATTTAAAAATATATAGTTGATCTGAGAATATCATGTCGAAATTTTGATAAGCATTTTAAAAGCTTAAAATTGCAATTACTGTTTACTATATGCAGACAATGTGAAAATTTAAGTCTTTCCTTTAAGTCCTCGAATCTATATAAAGACCAAGTATTAACTAAACTGGTCTTACTGCTACAATGAACACGTACCATGATTTGAACATAAAATAGAGACATTCTTATGAACTAGCCAGCGTTTTGGATGAAGATTTTGTTACAGACAAGAATTTAACCTGACAAGTTTAAAGATTTTATGGAGACAACAACGATTATGTTACGATTATTTCATTAAAGTTAAAGGACAAGGTTGGATGAGGACCGAGTTTGGCCTCCAAAAGAGTTATCAATGTTAGTGCTTGTATGAGTAACAGTACCATAATGGACAAATACAGCTGAAGCATATATACCTGCGATATATTTAAACACTGTGAAAAAAAACCCATTCAATATTGTTCCTAAATTGACGTATACTCGTCAAAAACCTCTAGATATGCCCTATTTCTGCTTCTTTCAAAGCCCTTAAAAACTACCAGTTCAATCAAGAATATTTTTCTTCTTGACAGAATACACCTATTAAAAGACATGCAGTACATATCCAACGGAGGAATGTATTCCTTTTGAAATTTTCCTGTTCGTGTTTTGGGGCATTCTTTTGCACCAAAATCTGAATAGTAGGACTAGGGCAGCTAAATATGCAAGAGGCGCATAAAGGAGGTCGACTCACAGCTACTACAAAAACAAACTTCTTATAATTCTCACACCTGAAATATTGCTGATTTCCAAGGTTAATTGTTTAATCTAAACATTAATAAAAGTGACTTACGTTTCGTCAAGGTTTAGGTATATGTTCGCATGATTACAGAAATACAAATGTTATCATGTCAGTCTTAAATTCAATGGCATATTGCCTTGTTTATTTCAAGAACAAGGGTTTATGGATATTATCTAAATGCTAGAGAGAGAAATTCCTATGGTTTATATTTGGATATTTATAATAAACCATACTTAATTTCAAAGTCATTTAAGTCATTTAACTTACAATTGGAAGAAACATTGTGGAAATAAATGCATTAATATGGCAGGAATTTTAGTTTCGTCTTTCGGGACAACCGGCATTGTCGCACTAACCCTGAACATAAATTTGTGAATAAAACTACAAATCAGTACCAAACGGGTACAGTATCTGCAGCTGTGTCCAAGACGTGTAGAGTATCAATGTCCCAGTGTCACCATTAAACAATCTGAGCTCGATCTAAACCCTAAAGTGAAACAGTCTCTTTTCAAAAACTCCTCGTCTCATTGTGCTTTAGTCACTGTTTTAGTCCTCAACATGCTTTCCCATTATTTTAATAAACGAAGACGAACCGGACAATCTTGGTGAATTTTTGTGGTTACATGATTGTTTTAAACAGCTTTTATTGGTTAAAACGAACGCATTGGTCAGTTTAGTTTAAAATTGACTTTGAGAAGAAAGGCAGCTTTAAGATGGATTATAAAACGGACACACCTGGACGAAAGTATATCCTGCATATACCACAAACCACACCTGCAATTGGTGGACTTTGAGATTAAAACTGAAAGCATGACAAGTGAGATGTTTGCTGCTGCTTCTCTAGGCCATCTTTATAATCTAAAACAAAATATCTTGTTTCAGGGGAGTTTGGATCGTTTATCGCTAATTGCTGTCCTGCATTCTTGATTTTCATTACTACTAGGATATGAAATTTCGTTCCTAAACAAGAAATACTTTTTTCAATTTCCCCAAACCTGAAACACAAATATTTAACTCTGTTTCCACTTGCCCCGAGACACAAGTACTTAATTCCGTTTCCTTTTGCCACGAGACACAAGTACTTCACTCTGTTTCCCCTTGTACTGAAACACAACTAATTATCACTGTTTTCCTATGCGCTGTAATACAAGTACTTATGTTTCCCCTGTCATGAAACACAAATACTTCTCCCTGTTTCCCCTGCCATGAAACACAAATACTTCTCCCTGCTTCCCCTGACATGAAACACAAATACTTCTCCCTGTTTGCCCTGCCATGAAGCACAAATACTTCTCCCTGTTTCCCCTGCCATGAAACACAGATACTTCTGCCTGTTTGCCCTTGCCCTGAAACATAAGTACTTTTTTCTGTTTCCACGCCCTGAAACACAAGTATTTCTTTTTGTTTCCCCCGCCCTGAAACACAAGTATTTCTTTTTGTTTCCCAGTGCCTTGAAACACAAGTACCTCTTTCGCCCCCCCCCCCCGTCTTGAAACACAAGGAGTGTCCCTATTTCTCCGTGCCCAGAAAAAACGACTACTTATCCGTGTTCTCCATGACCTGAAACAAGTACTCCAATACACCCAAACTTACTTTATTTATTCTTCTCTTTGGTTTTCTAATTTGTTTTTCTAAACTGATTGAGTATAGATTTTTTCATTTAAGAGAAATTATGTAGTTAGGACTCAGTCCACGATACTGAAGCTATATTTATTGTAGAGAACAACTATTTGATTTCATTATAATAATGTCTGCTCAAATTGTCAAGTTTCACTTGTACATTAAGAGTGGGGTAAAATCAAAGGAAACCCTTTACTCATAGCTTCTATCGGACTTCAGGATCTTTAAACACCGTCACTAACTAGTTCAAATCAACTCTTTCATACTCTTGCAAATTTTGCGAATCAGAGAAAAGTTATAACGCCGTATACATGCTTACTGTCTGTTGAACGTCGGTGTCTAGTTTTGAAATATCACCAGTAATACTTGTGTTATTGCGTGCGTGAATAATGAATGCAACCCAAAAATACTACTACTACTACTACTCTACTAATGGTCATCACCATCACCTTCTTCTTCATTCTGAAGTATGTTACTGGCTGATAGCGAAAAATCTGAAGTAGGTATAGTTTACATGGTGGCAACATCTAAGCAAATACCGTACGTTATCATACGGATCCTAGTTATGATCCGACAATCTAACCGACAAATCAAATCCATATCGTGGTTATGTTTCCACACACTAATCGACATATCAAATCCATATTATCTTTATGTTTCGACACCCTAATCGACAAATCAAATCCATATTCTCTTTATGTTTCGACACCCTAATGTACAAATCAAATCCGTATTCTCTTTATTTTTCGACACCCTAATTTACAAATCAAATCCATAATCTCTTTATGTTTCGACACTATCATCAACAAATCAAATTCATATCGAAGTAATGTTTCTACACTCTCAGCCAAAAATCAAACCCGTATCCAATTTATGTTTCAACACTATCATCGACAAATCAAACCCATATCCTATTAATGTTTCGACACTCTAATCGTCAAATCAAATCCATATCATTGTTATTTTCAACACCCTAATCGACTAATCAAATCCATATTCTCGTTATTTTTCTACACTCTCATCGATGAATCAAATCCATATCCTAGTTATATTTCGACACACTAATCGACTAATCAAATCCATATTCTCGTTATTTTTCTACGATCTGATCCACAAATCAAATCCATAATGTATGAATATAGAGACTCTTCCACGAAGAATTGAACAAATGTTTTCGAAATTGGTTTTTGAAATATATTTTTTTTAAATGCAGAAAAACGCACAAATCAACATGTCTACCCCCTCACCCCACTTACTTTTGGTTTTTCATTCCTTTAGTCTCAGAGGAACCGCGTTGGCTCAGTGGTTAGCATGCTGGACTCATTACCAAGAGGATGTGGCTTTGCATCCTACAATCTGATCAACCTGAATCAGCTATCGTGTTGTGTCCTTCGGAAAGGCACTTTAACCCCATTGCCTTGGCACTAAAAAACTCTACCTGTATTGATGTGTCGTGAAGCACCAAACGAAACTAAACTTTAGACTTAGCAAACCTGTTAGCTACCCTTGCCTTAACACTTGGATCGAATCAAATTTCTTAAATGACTTGTTCTAAACCAAATGAGTTCACCTTTATGTGATTTTAATCTTTTCTGTTTCTGGTGTATGAGGCGTTGAGCAACATTGCTTGCAAGCGCCCTCTAACGTAAGCGTACAAAACAATTCCAGTAGTAAAAAGGTACATATTATCAGTATCAAGAAATGTCTAAAAACTGGATCAGTCATGTAAAAGCTACAATATCATATTAATACCATCATCCAGTCTCAGAGAATATGAGTTAAATTGCTTAATTTTTTCTGAAGACCCTGATCGTCAAACGACTTGCAAAAGTCGATATATTTTTCATTAAAAACCCAAATATACAAGAAAAGTTTCTCTCTCTATTTCTAGTTTGAGAAATCATTAAACGAAGTACATAAGTATCGTAGTCATTATACCAGTAATTTAATTTATAATTCACTTATTTTGGTCGAGTTGATTAACTTGTGATTATATTTTTTTACCTTAAAAAGGTACAAATAACTTTGGCAAAATAAAAACATACTGATAGTAAATACTTCATTGTTATCGCTACTGTGTGTTATCTTGTCTGAACAAACGACCAACAATGTGGTTGTATCAAACACGACTCCAAAAGCATGATTTGAAAATGAATCGTCGCTTGTCAGATTTGTCTGCAATGAATAGAACGTGATCTTGCCGAAACAATTGCTGTGCGATTTTTGTCACGAGGTACACGACGACTCAGCAGTCCGTCGATTGTGACATAGTCACTGTCTTCTACCATTGATTACTATTTGTGTTTATTCATACATTTAATCTGAACGTGAGTCGTACTAATCGGCAATTGAACTGTTTTGAAGAAGGAGAACGCACCCAGAGATAGCACTACAAGTTATGGTGTATTCTTTTGTCGTCTAACCAGTATTGTTTTCTATCGAAGAGAGCCGAGGCGTCAGAGACTGCATTGTGCTGAACGTAAGAATGAAAGTAGGTGGTGGAGTGTTCTGCTTGTGTGAAGTATTTATTATCATCCATTTCGTAAAACATGCCGGTGAGTATAAGTTTATTACCTCTGATTTTTGTTAAGATAGAGACCAATGGACATTGCCTTGGAATCTTTAAAAATCGTTTCGTAAACTTAAAATGGATTCAACATATAACTTCGTCACTTATCTATTCGTTGTTTAAATTAGACTGTGCTATTTAATTAACATTGATTCAACACATAACTGTGTAAGCTACTCATTTAATGTTTAAATTAGACAATATTATTTAATGACAATATTGTTTTGAAGAAAAAAAAACAGGCATTTCCAAAATGGACAAAACGTTGCTTATCACGGAACATTTATTCATTTTATTTTACTGAAATCTTTAAAATGTAATAATATATATAATTTAGTTTTGTTTGTGTGACACATTTACTCGTATCTAACTGTTTTAATAAGATCCCGTGTTTAGCATTGTATTTTATACTCCTATCTAGTGGTTTTAATATACCGCTGCCAGTAGCTTCCCGTGGGTCGGTGGTTCTTATTTGGATTTCCTGGGTTCTTCCTCCAACAGTTGTACTTATGTACTTATGCATGGATGGTTTGCTCCAAAAGAATTTTGAATAAAATCTACACGCATTTTTATAAATAACGGACACACTAAACGAAACTGGTATTCATATTTAATATCATGGTTGTCAGCTAGCATACCAATTTTTCATTTCCATCGATTCTGTTTGTTTTTTTCTCTTCTATATCTTCTAGTTTCCATGCTCAAATTATGAGAAGACAGTCGAAGTTTGTCAAAGCTGATCTTTATTGCTGGTTACACAAGAATTTGGAATAATCATTCAGGCCAAGCTCAGCCTGACTATGTTTATAAATAGGCTGTTAATCCGAATTTTGGAATTTATTATTCCAGTATTCTAAGAAAACAGATGTAACCGTAAGTTCTGAAATAGGAATATACAATTAGAGCAATGAAAACCTCGGGAAACATACATAATTTACTTACTTCAAACCTGTTTAGAGTATATTTAGGAGTGTAACCCAATTAATATTATTTTGATTCACTTTTAATAAATAACTGCTTATATGTAGTAGTCAGTACATTACTTATATAATGTTTAATTTTAAACCAATAATTAACTAATTCAATTAACGTTATGTCTTTACAAAGACAAAAACAATTATGAAATCGATGGAAACATTATTTGCCTCATTCAGCTTTACAGGAAAATTAATAACAAAATATGTCTCTCTCAACACCCCACTCTCATTTCCAGATGAAAAAGTATATGAAAATTATAATAAAAAATACCCCCCCCCCCCCGAAAAAACTTCTCTATCAACTAGAGAAAAACTGGTAAAAACGTTTAGATTATCGTAGCGTAAACTCCCCCGGCTACGCTACTCCGAGTTTCGCTATCTCGTGTTCCTTAGGATAGGTCTTTGTATCTGGAGTGATACCCCGCTGTATCTGTCTAAGGACTGGCGCTCCAGAGTGCGACAGATTTCTACCCCAGCGGGATACCGTCTTATTCCTGGCCTCTTGTTGCCAACTGGGTCTCTGAGTCGTCGACTGCGTCGCCTTCTGGGTCGCTGACTGGGTCGCTGAGTCGTCGACTGGGTTGCCGTCTGGTTCCCCGTCTGTGTCGCTGAGTCGCCGGCTAGGTCGCAGAGACGTCAACTGTGTCGCTGACTTTGTCGCAGGGTCGCCGAATGGGTCGCCGAGTGAGTCGCAGAACCGTCGACTGTGTCGCTGACTGTCTCAGAATCGCCGACTGGGTCGCTGAGTCGTAGACTGGATTGCCTACTGTGTCGTTGATTGAATCGCTGAGTCGTTGACTGGGTCGCTGACTGTGTCGTCCTTCTTGGTCGCTGACTGTGTCGTCGACAGAGTCGCGGTCGCGCGTTGTTACTCTCTCAAGATCGACAGAAAAGACGAAGAGTGCCAAATGATGAGAGAAGAGATATCTTCAGTCAGAATGTGTATCGTCGCAAGGTTGTGATTCCAAGATTTACGCGCTTCTCTGACCAGCCTTGCAGCGCCTTTATTCTGGTCGACGAAAGATCTGTTTCCTACTCTTTTTAGATACGCAGGCCTGGCCTTTACCTGTTCGTCGAACTACGACCAAATGTGCTTGCTTGACTTGCAAGGGTACGTCTTCACACAATACCGTTTCATAACACACCACTATATATGCCCAGACGGAATCACGTGATCCATACGAAGACTGTGCTAGAAGGCCCGCTAACAATAAAAAATAAAATGTAAACTTTAACGAAACGATAATTAGCTTATACGAAACAAAAATTACTGTCCATTGGTTTTTCTCATTACGGTATGTGCGACCATGAAGGAGAAGTGATACCGAGTCAGTATGACAACTAATAATGTGGTGGATCAATCTAGTCCTTTATAGCCACCGTTATAGGATGGGAAAATTCCACCTAATTCTATGTCAAGTATATGACATACAATTTTATGCAGAAGAACACATTTTCTATCCAACACCTATGTACAATAAAAGATAAATCCCCACCCCTCTTCCTGCGGGACAAGTAGGGTGGAAGTTAAAATCAGCAAATCACTCAAGGAAAATTCCTTCACCTTCAACTTAACAGGTTCAGATTGCATACAAAATTCAGTGTAACTTTAAGTTACTTTGAAACGCGTACCCACTCTCGATGAACATTAATCGAGACCTCCCAATTAATCGCAATGCACCTAAAAATCCTCTTCATTGTCAGTTTCATACTTTTAATGTGTTCAGTTTGATTCTTCGTTGTTATTACGTCAGAATAAATAAATACCTATGATTATGGTCTGATTAAATCACAAACATTTATTTCAAACTTTTCATTAATTATATGTTCATATTTCTCAGGTACGGCATGTACATTTCCCGATCCGATAAGAGGTAACTGGATAAGCTCCGAGAAAGGGACACTGAATTTCACAAACAACACGTTATGGAATTATCCTATCGTTCTGACAGCGATTGTCACATCGGCAACTTTCACGTGTGAAAGTACATACAATGGATTCTATTTTCTCAAGTAAGTGCAATTCTCTTCTCTGCGTATACGAGTTTGTTTCTGACCGCTAGAATGATGTAGTACGCCTATTTTCTCCCCATCTCTTACAAATGCATATCGCTTCTTGTAATATCTAACATAAAACTGAAAAATCAATAATGAAAAAATACTGCAAGTCGACCAGTCAAGGAATATTTAATGTCGTTCATTGAGTGGTCTAAAGCGCTTTCCGTTACGGATCACTGCCATCTCACCTCTGTCTGCGTGGGTTCGAGTCTCCGATTCGGCCAATGTGGTTATGGAAGAAAGCATGCCAGAAGCTTCTCGTGGGTCGGTGGTTCTTTCCGGGGTTTTCCCGGGTTCTTCCTCCACCATTAATACTGGCCGCCTTGCATAGCCTATCGTGTGCTGAAAAATGGCGTTAAACCCCACAACAACAACAACTCTCTGATATAATACTCATCTTAATTAATATCCGATCAAAAATTGCTAAGCAGGTAATTTTTAGTTTTGAATGTCAACAATCAATATCACTTTATGCGATTTTTGTCATCTTTTTTGTTTGTTTTATATGTAAATACAGCTGTTAAATAATTAACGTCATTCAGTAGCAGCAGCCCACACATTAGTGAGAATACACCGTCATGTCGATCCTGTGCTTTGCGAGTAATTTTCAAATTTTGAAACGTTTTACTACCAACATATTTATATTTGTATTGTATAGGTTCGTACATACCCAGATTGTTTTTCTGTACATAAAATATAAAAAGGGTTTGATGTTAACTACGCTTATTGTGATATATGATTCATTGGAAGTATATAAAAATTATTTCGAACTATCTTAATCTAATTATTATTATTATTATTATTACCAACTACAGAGAATATTAATGTTATAAAAATATGCATTTTAGACTATGATTGTTTGTCAGTTCTAAAGACTGTACACCCACTAGCAAATACTGAGGCTGATTTCACCCAAGACAATATAATATAGTTTTTCCTCTTTTTCAGAGCCACAACCTCCTTTAACTTGTTTAATGTTGACTTCTATCCCTACTTATGTGTCGATTTCACACAGATTTCTGCGACAAAATATATTTACAATATACAGTGCGGTAAGTAAGGCACAGCGACTTAGCGTTACACTTATTAGTAGATTTTGTGGTAATGTCTTCAAGAAAGAATCGTTGTTATTTGTGCGGATGCAGAATAAAGTTTCCATCCAATTTACATTTTACTGCCTCGATCAGCCCGTTAGTCAATTCATATACGATTCCGTGCTGGGTTATGACGCGTTCTAGTCCAATAAATCAGCTCCCAAATCTGGATTGGTGTTTTGGCAATGGTTTGGGAGCAGATCTTATTTATTCTTACATTTATTACGACTTTATCTTCTAAACAAAAGTAATAGAAAAGAATAAGATGCAACAAGCTCTGTAAAATTAGATAAATGATTAATATGCACAAAGAATTACAGACACAGATCCTAATGATTAAATTCTGAATAGATTTTAGTAGAAATTCAAATTAAATTGAACGCTAGAAGTGCTGATGTGCCTGTGGTGTCCCTTGTAGTGATGATGTGCCAACAGTCTGTTGTTGGATCCCTACAATGCAAGAATATATTCTTATTTGAGATGTCATTATTAATTCAAGTCTCTATATCCAAGAATATTATTTTGATGAGCACTTTGTATTTCCAGTGAATAAATAATTATTATAAATAAAATTCCAGCCCCAATGAACATGGCGACACAATAATAATACAATTGATTCTGCTCAGATCTTAAAGCACGATTAAATAATTTTACCAGTAACAAGATTATATAGTCCACTACCTGACTTCGGGTCATTATAAAATTTTTCTTAAAAAATATTATGTAATGGAAAACGACCTCTTAATGTTTACCAGGTCAAGTCCAACATGCAATGTTACATTACTAAACAGCATGTCATAAATTTAAAGAAAAAACCCATAGCAAACGATGCAAATTAGATATTCATAACACATCTATGTACGAATCAGATGTGACTTGAAACACGATTATAGTCGTGATGACCGCGATGAATTCAAATCTTACAATGATGTGCATTTATGTGTTCAGACAAATCTGTCTGCAAAATGTGATGAGATTATATCCCAAACCACTATCATGCCAATACGGGTTTTTGAGCTGATTTATCTCACTAATAGATCTTTTGAAAATACGATTCAAAATTGGTGCTAAATTTAGTGATGTAAGAAGTTATATGAGGAATGTGAAAGTGCATTTTTTTATCTTTCTATTTATCCATAGAGAATGCGCCATGGGTGTTTGTTTGGCATTAAATGTAAACAAGTTGAGTAAACAAATATTCAACAAGCGGATCGCCGCACAAATATTGAATTAGTTCGTTCCATATGTTTAGTATTAATTAACGCAGTTTATGCTTCAATTGATTAATTAACAGTAGTGAAGGGGGATATTATAGGGTCTATGGGACTTATCATTAAAAATACCCTTGGGACAATATAGGGTCTATGTAAATTTAACATGGAGAAAAATCGTGGGACAATATAGGGTCTATGGGAATTAACATGGCCAAAAACCCCTGGGACAATATAGGGTCTATGTAAATTTAACATGGACAAAAACCCCTGGGACTGTATAGGGTCTATGTAAAATTGAAACAGGGAGAGTCTCTATTTTTTTTTTATAAAAAACAAATAAAAAAGGGGTAGGCAATGGAAAGGCTATCTCTTTTCGAGAAATATGGCTGGCCCTGAAAAGGGCCTTTGGTTTTTCTTCTTCTTCTTCTTCTTCTGCTTCTAATTTCTTCTTTTTCTCAACCAACTTCTTATTTTCTCTCCTACACTCTTTTTCTTCTTTTTTTTTCTCCTCCTCTTCTTTCTTCTCTTCCTCTTCTTTCTTCTCTTCCTCCTCCTCTTCTTTCTTCCTCTTCTCATTTTCTTCTTCTTTTTCAATTTTTTCGTTCCATTTTGTGACGATCGTCGATAAATACCTATGTATCTATAATCAGCTGAAATTCCTATGAAATCCCACTATCTGTTTATAGCTCCAACTTGTGGGTTTTTCCTTTGGAAAATCCCACTATCTTTTTATAGCCTCAGCTTGAGTGACGTTCCTGTATATGAATTCTAGTATATATGTATAGCTACAAAATGTGGAAATCCCCAAGTCGATATTTATAGTCTCGAAATTTCTAGCGTCAGTGACGTCACTGTACTGAACACTAGGGATAAATATCAACATTGTTGCAAGTGGCTGACCTGAATACGCGCTACTGTAGGTAGGTAGGTAGAGTGTATCTGATAGGGATAAAGTGAGTTTTATACGGACAAACAGAGACCAATAGACACACACAACGTACGCGCGCAGACACACACACACACACACAAACACACAAACACACACACACACAAAACGTACGCGCGCCGACATGCTCACACACACACACATACTCACACACACACACACACACAGAAACACACAACGTACGCGCGCAGACATACTCACACACACACACACATAAACACACACACTATAAAATAGATAAAATTAGTAACTACTTACAATATCAACTTCTGTGACGATCGTGGATAAATACCTATGTATCTATAATCAGCTGAAATTCCTATGAAATCCCACTATCTATTTATAGCTCCAACTTGTGGGTTTTTCCTTTGGAAAATCCCACTATCTTTTTATAGCCTCAGCTTGAGTGACGTTCCTGTTTATGAATTCTAGTATATATGTATAGCTACAAAATGTGGAAATCCCCAAGTCGATATTTATAGTCTCGAAATTTCCAGCGTCAGTGACGTCACTGTACTGAACACTAGGGATAAATATCAACAGTGTTGCAAGTGGCTGACCTGAATACGCGCTACTGTAGGTAGGTAGGTAGAGTGTATCTGATAGGGATAAAGTGAGCTTTATACGGACAAACAGAGACCAATAGACACACACAACGTACGCGCACACACACACACACACACACACAAACACACAAACACACACACACACACACACAACGTACGCGCGCCGACATACTCACACACACACACACACACACAGAGAAACACACAACGTACGCGCGCAGACATACTCACACACACACACATAAACACACACACTATAAAATAGATAAAATTAGTAACTACTTACAATATCAACTTCTGTGACGATCGTGGATAAATACCTATGTATCTATAATCAGCTGAAATTCCTATGAAATCCCACTATCTATTTATAGCTCCAACTTGTGGGTTTTTCCTTTGGAAAATCCCACTATCTTTTTATAGCCTCAGCTTGAGTGACGTTCCTGTTTATGAATTCTAGTATATATGTATAGCTACAAAATGTGGAAATCCCCAAGTCGATATTTATAGTCTCGAAATTTCCAGCGTCAGTGACGTCACTGTACTGAACACTAGAGATAAATATCAACAGTGTTGCAAGTGGCTGACCTGAATACGCGCTACTGTAGGTAGGTAGGTAGAGTGTATCTGATAGGGATAAAGTGAGTTTTATACGGACAAACAGAGACCAATAGACACACACAACGTACGCGCGCAGACACACACACACACACACAAACACACAAACACACACACACACACACACACAACGTACGCGCGCCGACATGCTCACACACACACACATACTCACACACACACACACACAGAAACACACAACGTACGCGCGCAGACATACTCACACACACACACACATAAACACACACACTATAAAATAGGTAAAATTAGTAACTACTTACAATATCAACTTCTGTGACGATCGTGGATAAATACCTATGTATCTATAATCAGCTGAAATTCCTATGAAATCCCACTATCTATTTATAGCTCCAACTTGTGGGTTTTTCCTTTGGAAAATCCCACTATCTTTTTATAGCCTCAGCTTGAGTGACGTTCCTGTTTATGAATTCTAGTATATATGTATAGCTACAAAATGTGGAAATCCCCAAGTCGATATTTATAGTCTCGAAATTTCCAGCGTCAGTGACGTCACTGTACTGAACACTAGGGATAAATATCAACAGTGTTGCAAGTGGCTGACCTGAATGCACGCTACTGCAGGTAGGTAGGTAGAGTGTATCTGATAGGGATAAAGTGAGTTTTATACGGACAAACAGAGACCAATACACACACCCACACAACGTACGCGCGCAGACACACACACACACACATACACACATACACCCACACACACATACAGAGGGAAGAGGAAAAAACAAACCCCAAATAAACTATCCACACAAACGTACGCGAACGCATACAAACCCCAAATATACTATCAACACAGAAGGGAGATGATACAAACCCCAAATAAACTATCCACACAAACGTACGCGAACGCATACAAACCCCAAATATACTATCAACACAGAAGGGAGATGATACAAACCCCAAATAAACTATCCACACAAACGTACGCGAACGCATACAAACCCCAAATATACTATCAACACAGAAGGGAGATGATACAAACCCCAAATAAACTATCCACACAAACGTACGCGAACGCATACAAACCCCAAATATACTATCAACACAGAAGGGAGATGATACAAACCCCAAATAAACTATCCACACAAACGTACGCGAACGCATACAAACCCAAAATATACTATCAACAAAGAGTGAAGAAGTAAAAGTTTTTTGAAAGCACCTAAGCCCTCACCTGCAATGACCAACTCTGCCAAACACCTACACCCCACCCCACCCCACCCCCCACTCCCAACACTACAAAACCCATTTAACCCGTTATTTTATGGCATCAGTGTGTGATTTAGGAAACATCAAGACACAAAATAATGGAGGAATAGACTGACTATTGTTTACCGACTTGCATGCCTAAAGAGCGTGCGTGAAGGAAAACATCCTTCCATTTCAATTCTAACTAAAACATGATCCAGAGGGATAGAGATAGGTGAAAGGGCACAATTTCATAAAGTGTGAGTAAAAACAAAACACGCCATCCTTATTATACAATGTCAAGACCAAGAGACACTTACGTGTTCTTTCTGGTCTATTCTCTTTTAGAAGGTAGTATGAAATTTCACATCAGGGCCAACGCATCGGCTCACATTGTCAATTTTTCCATTTCCATGTCTTTACTGGCACAAGTTCTTCATCATCTTCAATTTCTTCTTCTTCTGAATCCCTCTTCTCTGTTTCGTCTTGTTTTTGTTTATTCTCTTTTCTCGTAGGGCACTCTGAATTCCAGTGTCCTTTCTCCTGACAACGATATTAGGTATATTGACTTTTGTCTCTCTTTCTTAGACGAAGCAGGTATTCTGGAGACAAATACCCATTTACCTTTGCAGATATAGCAAACTTCATTAGCACTTACACACTTTCGTATGACTCTCATCAAATCAACGACCAAAAGAGTAAGTTTTGTTGCCACTTTCGCATGTGAATTATGCTTTCGTATGACTTTTAGCAAATATTTGACCAGCAGGTCGATCTGTGCTGACTCTTCCATCTTTGATCTTTTGAGAGCGGAATGAATACTCTGACGCTAAGACACTCTCCTTATATACAGAAACCTGCTGCGTATGAAACCTAGTCAAATGTAATTTTGCAATAAGATGAAACGATTTCATTGAGGAAGTAAAAGGCAATGTACCGTATCGCCTCACACAAAACCAGAAGTGTTAGTTCAAATCCGTGTCAGCGATTTCGAAGACGACATAACTGGGCTTTAATCAATGCTCTCCATTTCTGCCACAAAACCACGAGTCCTGATTCACGCCAAAAGAAATTTCGTTCGGTCCATAAAAAATAGTATCACATCTGAGAAACGCAAAAACGAACTTCCAGAAAACTGAGAACGACGGCTTACACCTACAACGTAAATGTATGAGTTCAAGTAGTGCGTAAAACTTAGTCAAATTAAATTTATATAGTCAAGACAAAACCACGAGTCCTGATTCACGCCAAAAGAAATTTCGTTCGGTCCATAAAAAATAGTATCACATCTGAGAAACGCAAAAACGAACTTCCAGAAAACTGAGAACGACGGCTTACACCTACAACGTAAATGTATGAGTTCAAGTAGTGCGTAAAACTTAGTCAAATTAAATTTTTATAGTCAAGACAAAACCACGAGTCCTGATTCACGCCAAAAGAAATTTCGTTCGGTCCATAAAAAATAGTATCACATCTGAGAAACGCAAAAACGAACTTCCAGAAAACTGAGAACGACGGCTTACACCTACAACGTAAATGTATGAGTTCAAGTAGTGCGTAAAACTTAGTCAAATTAAATTTTTATAGTCAAGACAAAACCACGAGTCCTGATTCACGCCAAAAGAAATTTCGTTCGGTCCATAAAAAATAGTATCACATCTGAGAAACGCAAAAACGAACTTCCAGAAAACTGAGAACGACGGCTTACACCTACAACGTAAATGTATGAGTTCAAGTAGTGCGTAAAACTTAGTCAAATTAAATTTTTATAGTCAAGACGAAACGATCTCTTTTCGAAGAAGAAAGCAGACACCAAACGACAATGGCGATCCGTGTCACACAACACTTTTCAAAATGTGTATGATCAGAGGTTTATTTAGCGATCTGCACGGTTAAATTAAATGTTGATGTATTTTACAATAAGACGGACACAATTTCCATGGGATCGCCCATGGTACGATTGTTCGTGCATTAGTTTAATTTTTAAAAATATTTTTTTATATAAATCGCCTATAGGATAGACCCAGTAAAGCATGGCCATTCTCGTCACTGTCTGAATAACTACTCAAGTCAATTCGAAGCAAACGCGGTAAGAAAATAAGTATAGCCAATGAAATGGCTTACAACGGGTGATGCATTGTTTTGTTCTAGGACTGTGTGGCATAATAATCCCTATGTTCTTGCGTTGTTACCATTACAGTGCAGACACTGAAATGTGAACTTACAAGCCCTCTTTGTGTGTGTGTGTTGTACCATTTCCTCTTACCACATCAAAATACTGAGCGTCACAGTATTGGTTCGCGTTTTCAAGCTGACCATTTTTTTATATCTCACTTAAACATTTCGACATAAACACTCACACTCACATCGGTAGAATCAGAACAGACGTCTTACAGTATTGAGGGGCATGTTATCTTTTTTTTTCAAACCAATAAATTTGGGGTTTGTATGAAGTAAAGAACCGAAAGTACAGTGAAACTCAAGGATGATGACCCAATCTGTCTGTCTATTGATGCATGTATTTACTTAAGAAGAAATATGACCTCTAAAACACAAAGAGATACGGCAAGCATGATTAGATTAAACACAACGATGTTTTTCCTTCACGCCTGTGTAATTTAGAGTTTCAATCGTCTTTGAACACAAACTTGGTCTCCTTTTGTAGGGCTTGAAATAATAAAAAAGCTGAAAAATCTTAAGCACTTTGCTATAGATAATTTCATCAACAGACTAAACAACATAAATACCGTTACAACAATAGAAAGCCTTAAATCTTCTATCAAAAAGAAATGCATGAAAAAAATTAAAGATTAACGATAACTAACCAATGAAACCGAATTTAACAAAGGCAATGACATGTGAAGAAATGCCTCTCACTTTGGAAAGGTAGGCGAATGTACTCTGTCATGCACCATCAACTTGAAAAAAATTATAAACAGAGAGAAACCTGAATTCAAAATTCAGCTGTTTTTTTTTTTTTGTTTTTTTTTTCAAAATTATTTCGTTTCTTTTTTCTTTTTTTTGGAACAAATCTAAGCACTAATATAGAGTGGAAAAGGAAAAATGCACATACAAGCTTTGATATTTCTGAAAAAATGAGGGGATATTCCTAACGTTCATAACCACCTATATATGCTTGGACTTGTCTGTGACTTATCCACAAAACAAGATGTACATATTTCTGGTCAAGCTGCAAGTGTGTGCGTGTTTTTGAAAATGGTAAAAACTTGGATATACAATTTTCTCGTGACACTTATAAAGTGAAGAGTCTGTGCAAGTGTCAAAAGCCAAAGTCATATAAGTTTTGTATTTTGTACGGCTTGTAAAGATTTCCACTTTAGGAAATGTGAAGTATCACAAGTTATTATCACAAACAGAAGTGGAACATAGGGGCTTGCAAGAAAGAAAATAACCCAGACAGTTGGTGTCATCAAGAGTGCTAGAGACGGTACCCGAACTTGCTTGCTTGCTTACTTGAATTAAAGTGATTTTCGCTCTAATGGAGCATGTATCACTGGTTTAATAATGCACCGCGTGATTTTTAATTACTCCTGGGGAAGGAAAGAGAGCCTCATCCCCCAGGCTTTTATGTACTCACAGACTATTTTTAAATTTAGCCACTCAGGTGTAGGACTAACTAGTCCTTAACAACCTGACTGAAAGGTTTTACACATGAGTGGGAATTGTCTCACCACACACTCATTTTTCTGTCCGAGCGTGGTAAAGGAGGAAAAAGGTGCTCAGCAAGACAGTCATGGATGTTAAGTACTCACCAAAACGCTAGCCCGTACTTATTTCAAATCAAGTCGTGTCACCAAAAAAGACGACGTGTACGACATCAAAGGCATTGTCAAACGTAGAATGCCTCAATGCTAACTGGCTAGGTCTGCATTTCTTGCTCCCGCTGCTGTTGCGTATATTTCTTCCCTCCACACCGAGTTCTGGGCCTAATTATTTTAATTTCGTTGTACCCGAACTTACATTATCCATATTATCACCAACAAAAAAAAAAACAAAAAAAAAACCGCACAGACCTAAAAGAAACATTCACTCACTTTTTTACAGAATATTACTATTTTTAAAATTTTGATAATCGACGGAAACGAACAACTTAGAGTCACACTTTCTAACCAAGATAAAGAAATCATGTGCTGATAGACTCACTTCTGTATTTTTTCTTCTAACTGACTAACATATCATAGGCAATGGAATATTATTTCTTTTCGAGAGTATGGGGTAGCCCTGAAATTTTTTGGGAACTTGAGGCTATGGCGATCGCTTAGGTTATAAGATGGCGGCCTCCTCTGACGACAGGCTTTCTCACAGGATAAGGTCTGCTTCTTCGGAAAAGAGAAGAAGAACTCTTTGGTGTCGATACGACAATCGACAAAGCCTCTGTCAGGTTCATGCTGCTGCTGTTGCTGCTCTCTCTGCCGTTTATGAAGTCTGTACTTCTCCATCCATTCTTCTTTCTCCTTCTTGAATTCCTCCTTGAAGAGCTCTTCTTTCAGGTCTTCAGTGACTTTCAACATTATGATATTGTCTATCTCTTCAGGTCTCGGTATCAGACTTGTCATGACCCTATGCAAATTCACATAGGCTTCGTTCAACTTGGCTAATCTTGAGCACATTTTCGTAGGAAGATAAGTTAACAATGGATGGGCAGACTGGAGACTTCCCCGTTTGTATTGTCAAAGCGCGGACGTGAATGAAAACATTGCTACACGGTTTTCGAGCCGGAACGTTCAAATAGTGTTATGGGAGGGATAGAAAGAAGTCAAAGAGCATCAATTCAACATTCCTATAGCCAAACAAACCACAAAGGCATTTTTTTCTTCAAAACACAACATTTTTTTATTCATACTAACAAACAACTCTAACATTTTTTTAACAATAATCTAACACTATAACATCAAACATTTTTTTCAAATACCAAACGTTTTTTTAATTCACACTCTACTTTAAACAGGGCTGACAACGTTGTGAATGAAATTGTGATTTCCACTGTTGGAAATCATTAGGCCATTGATGAACACTACGTTTCCTAGCTTGAGACAAAAGATAAGCATAATGGTCACAAAACCATCGATCTACTTTCACATCGTTTCTAGCAGAAGAACGAGGATCAAAATGAGTCACTAAATGTTCTAAGGAATAGCCCAGGCTGCGATGATGCAGAAAATACACACAGTACTGTCCACACACCAAGGAATCTGTGCCTTGTAATTTCACATTATTGAATCGGGTGGTTTGAGCATTTCTTCTCATAAAGTCGATGATATCGTCTTCCAAAGGGGGCAATCCGTACGAATCGAAATATTCCACACATCCTTCTTGAGGAAAGTAGACGGCTACCCAGTGGGTTCCTGGGAGATGACTGTCGTCCGTGTTGATCACGTAAGCTTGATGGTCTTTAGGTTTGCGATGAGGGAGTTCATCTTTAGCACAGACGACAGGATTCCAAGAAGCCGTATACGAACTGTGGTTCAAAAGGTAATAAAGTTCTCAGGTATCCATTTTTTTTTTTTTCTTAAGTCATCAATTCGATCCTGACTTTCTGCTTGAAAATGTCTGACAAGTAATCGTTTTCTTCGCCTTGTCTCCCAACTCTGATCCAACAGAGCTTCGATGCGATGGATCTCTTGAGTTGTTAATGGAGGACAATAATGTTCACGCAAGCCTTTATACCACTGTTGTAACACGTCTTCTTCCGAGATGAGACTCCAAGCTTCGTCCAGATATTCGTCCAATTTTTCTTCTTGACTCAGCATTAGCATTTATCGTGTTGAATTTGACTTGGATGATCGTTATGACATCCATAGCAATCTTTCTTGATCAATTCTTTAATTTTTTTTCTGTCAAGACTATAGCATAACAGGAAACTATATGTGATTCTTGTTCTGGCCATCTAGACTTCATCATGATGACTTCTTCGTCTTTGTTTTGGGGTTCTCCTTCCTCAGGATCTTCACATTCCATGTCCAAAGAATCCCTACTATATAAACATTGATAAAAGTCTTCCATGACTTCTAATAGTGTAGAATGACTTCTCTCAAACTGTTGGCTTATCTCGTATTGTCCAATTCAGCATACAGGAGGACGTTCACCGTATTATCTGCGCGTAGATTTTCTGCAAACTGAAATTCCACACGGATCTGGCCGGATTTTATAGGGTGAAAATGTCACTCGTCGCTGTCTTGACTTACAACTCGTTAGAGAACCGTTTTCGAAAATGGAGTTTCACTGTAACTTTCCCTTTGGAGAAGGGAATATTTTGTCCCAGATCTCCTTTTATAGCAATGTTGACAGTGTCTAAATACGACTTACTGACGGGTAAATAGTGAGGATGTACAAATTCACGGTGTACGTGATAGGTGTTTGCACCTTCCTGGTCATTGTTTGTGGTACTATCCACTTTGAAAGGAATGACACACAGTAACGGCACAGAGGTGTGTCCCACCACGTTGTACTCCACCACATCGGAATACACAAAGATCAAATTAAGTCCTTGGTTCAGTTCTACCGGGTTTCCAAAAGCTCTGTAAAAATCCATATTACTTTTGATCTTGGGGCTCATATTGTTTGCGACCATTTCTGCATGTCCACCCAAAATTTCAAACAAACTACCATTGAACCTGAGGGACAATGTGTCCGTATCTTGAAATTTGATCACGAGACGATGAGCCACTTTATGGTACTCAATCTTCACACTTTTTTTGGCTCTGTTCAGTGCTTTGCCAAAGGCTAAGTTGAACCTGTCCGCAATAGTGTCCACCAAATGTTCACCACTAAAATAATAACCTGAAGGAATTTTCAAGGTGTAGATAATGAAGGCTGGATTGCTGGCTGCTCTTGTGTCCCCTAAAAACCCGATTTTGTTGATTTCTTCCTCCAATTGGGCATTCAGGATTTCCACCTCGAAAGTGTTTTGCTTTTCGGTGATGTTTTTGATTTGTGTTGGGTGAATGATTTCCACTAAAGCCACTTCCCAATGGGCTTCGTGATCTAACTGGATGGTCTGAGGTAATTTGACCGTGTAACAGCACAACGTGTTGTTGGGAAACACCTCCATGGAACTGTCACTGGGTAAGGTTAAGTAAAATTGGCTGTTATTGCTCATAATTCCAGAGTTTTGTGGCTCTCCGAGGCGATACTGGAAGTCAGAGGAGTGTCTCCGCCCAAAATGGAGTTGTTGTTGGAGTGGTGGCTGGCACTGACACTGGACACAAGGTTCCCGTGGTTCCCGTTCGAGGAGAATTTCAGGGAGGGATTGGGAAGCAGGTAATCGATGTAACTGCTCAATACAATGGTCCACAATTGTTTGTCTCCTTGTTGCAAACTCAAATTGGCGATGGCTGCCCCGATGACACAATACACCACGAAGATTTGGCAGAAAAAGACGATTTGCGTTTTAGGCACACGTTCTCCACACTACACCCACAAGGGTTGTTTTTGTAAATCTTGCAGAGAAGAATTGAGTGAAGGAGTGATCGCAGTAGCTGAATCTGTGTGAAAGGGAATGATGGTCACTTCTTTTTATAGTCGATGACGTGCGAAGCGTCGATCCAAGAATGATAACTGGTCGGATATCCTTTCCAACGTACTTTGACTTCTTGGACGTCGTTTGCCCACTTTACGGTTTCTGCCAGTTAGCACTCCACCCACCTCGAGAACACAAATAACATCTAGTCAACAGCCGACTATACCTAACAAACAACCCGTCCCGGAAAGAGTGGTGGCAAAACAAAGGTCCAATTATCTTAGACAAACGGTATGGCAAACTCAGATGTAATTATCGGAGGCACTACGTTCTTTTCTCACTCCGATACTACAGGCAATCTCAGCTGAAATAACAACCACAACAACAATAACAGCGACAGACACCATAGCGGCGGATTTGAAACTATCTGAAGAATTAGTATCAGAACCAGAAAAAGAAATTGAGGCGGTTGAGGAGGAGGAGGGGGACGCTGACCCTCGTTGAAAAGTACACCGAAATGGGGCTAGATCAAGCATTGTATGGCGTCAACATAGCAGGGCAGTTTATTAGAGCCATACAATACGTTGCCTACAGATCTCTGGACACCTTTAAACCAAGACCTTCTCAATGGGGCTTAGGGGTCAGAGTTCTTCCCCAATTCTACAGACAAACCTACACTGGATACCCCCTCAGTCAACTGGTAGAAGCCGCTGCTTACATTACCGCCCATCATGGCTACGCATTTCCTGATATCAAGAATCATGTGACTAGGAGTGCGGGAAAGAACGTGAAAGCAAAAGAGAGACGTGTTACCTTCTAACAGAAAAAAACAGACTTTTTAGGGCTCCAAAAGATTGCTTTTTATTAAATAGGGAACCATATTTGGCTTGGTATCCCTCCTTGACTAAACTATTCTCGAAACAAACTTGACCCATTGGAACACTGCAACAAACTTAACTTTTTAAACTTAACAGTGACCAAACTGGTATATGTCGCTTAGACATAGTAATTTAAATAAGATCAGTATGGCTATTTTTATGTACACTAAGAACTAATATTAGACAGATATGTTAGGAAATTTAACAGACTCGTTAGATTTGAACTAATTGCACAGGTGGTTAACACATTATTGGTACTTATTATTGTCGATTAGCAAAAAACAGGACTTGATTTGAAATAAGTACGGGCTAGCGTTTTGGTGAGTACTTAACATCCATGGCTGTCTTGCTGAGCACCTTTTTCCTCCTTTACCACGCTCGGACAGAAAAATGAGTGTGTGGTGAGACAATTCCCACTCATGTGTAAAACCTTTCAGTCAGGTTGTTAAGGACTAGTTAGTCCTACACCTGAGTGGCTAAATTTAAAAATAGTCTGTGAGTACATAAAAGCCTGGGGGATGAGGCTCTCTTTACTTCCCCAGGAGTAATTAAAAATCACGCGGTGCGTTATTAAACCAGTGATACATGCTCCATTAGAGCGAAAATCACTTTAATTCAAGTAAGCAAGCAAGCAAGTTCGGGTACCGTCTCTAGCACTCTTGATGACACCAACTGTCTGGGTTATTTTCTTTCTTGCAAGCCCCTATGTTCCACTTCTGTTTGTGATAATAACTTGTGATACTTCACTTTTCCTAAAGTGGAAATCTTTACAAGCCGTACAAAATACAAAACTTATATGACTTTGGCTTTTGACACTTGCACAGACTCTTCACTTTATAAGTGTCACGAGAAAATTGTATATCCAAGTTTTTACCATTTTCAAAAACACGCACACACTTGCAGCTTGACCAGAAATATGTACATCTTGTTTTGTGGATAAGTCACAGACAAGTCCAAGCATATATAGGTGGTTATGAACGTTAGGAATATCCCCTCATTTTTTCAGAAATATCAAAGCTTGTATGTGCATTTTCTCTTTTCCACTCTATATTAGTGCTTAGATTTGTTCCAAAAAAAAGAAAAAAGAAACGAAATAATTTTGAAGAAAAAAAAAAACAAAAAAAAACAAAAAAAAAAAAACAGCTGAATTTTGAATTCAGGTTTCTCTCTGTTTATAATTTTTTTCAAGTTGATGGTGCATGACAGAGTACATTCGCCTACCTTTCCAAAGTGAGAGGCATTTCTTCACATGTCATTGCCTTTGTTAAATTCGGTTTCATTGGTTAGTTATCGTTAATCTTTAATTTTTTTCATGCATTTCTTTTTGATAGAAGATTTAAGGCTTTCTATTGTTGTAACGGTATTTATGTTGTTTAGTCTGTTGATGAAATTATCTATAGCAAAGTGCTTAAGATTTTTCAGCTTTTTTATTATTTCAAGCCCTACAAAAGGAGACCAAGTTTGTGTTCAAAGACGATTGAAACTCTAAATTACACAGGCGTGAAGGAAAAACATCGTTGTGTTTAATCTAATCATGCTTGCCGTATCTCTTTGTGTTTTAGAGGTCATATTTCTTCTTAAGTAAATACATGCATCAATAGACAGACAGATTGGGTCATCATCCTTGAGTTTCACTGTACTTTCGGTTCTTTACTTCATACAAACCCCAAATTTATTGGTTTGAAAAAAAAAGATAACATGCCCCTCAATACTGTAACACGTCTGTTCTGATTCTACCGATGTGAGTGTGAGTGTTTATGTCGAAATGTTTAAGTGAGATATAAAAAAATGGTCAGCTTGAAAACGCGAACCAATACTGTGACGCTCAGTATTTTGATGTGGTAAGAGGAAATGGTACAACACACACACACAAAGAGGGCTTGTAAGTTCACATTTCAGTGTCTGCACTGTAATGGTAACAACGCAAGAACATAGGGATTATTATGCCACACAGTCCTAGAACAAAACAATGCATCACCCGTTGTAAGCCATTTCATTGGCTATACTTATTTTCTTACCGCGTTTGCTTCGAATTGACTTGAGTAGTTATTCAGACAGTGACGAGAATGGCCATGCTTTACTGGGTCTATCCTATAGGCGATTTATATAAAAAAATATTTTTAAAAATTAAACTAATGCACGAACAATCGTACCATGGGCGATCCCATGGAAATTGTGTCCGTCTTATTGTAAAATACATCAACATTTAATTTAACCGTGCAGATCGCTAAATAAACCTCTGATCATACACATTTTGAAAAGTGTTGTGTGACACGGATCGCCATTGTCGTTTGGTGTCTGCTTTCTTCTTCGAAAAGAGATCGTTTCGTCTTGACTATAAAAATTTAATTTGACTAAGTTTTACGCACTACTTGAACTCATACATTTACGTTGTAGGTGTAAGCCGTCGTTCTCAGTTTTCTGGAAGTTCGTTTTTGCGTTTCTCAGATGTGATACTATTTTTTATGGACCGAACGAAATTTCTTTTGGCGTGAATCAGGACTCGTGGTTTTGTCTTGACTATAAAAATTTAATTTGACTAAGTTTTACGCACTACTTGAACTCATACATTTACGTTGTAGGTGTAAGCCGTCGTTCTCAGTTTTCTGGAAGTTCGTTTTTGCGTTTCTCAGATGTGATACTATTTTTTATGGACCGAACGAAATTTCTTTTGGCGTGAATCAGGACTCGTGGTTTTGTCTTGACTATATAAATTTAATTTGACTAAGTTTTACGCACTACTTGAACTCATACATTTACGTTGTAGGTGTAAGCCGTCGTTCTCAGTTTTCTGGAAGTTCGTTTTTGCGTTTCTCAGATGTGATACTATTTTTTATGGACCGAACGAAATTTCTTTTGGCGTGAATCAGGACTCGTGGTTTTGTGGCAGAAATGGAGAGCATTGATTAAAGCCCAGTTATGTCGTCTTCGAAATCGCTGACACGGATTTGAACTAACACTTCTGGTTTTGTGTGAGGCGATACGGTACATTGCCTTTTACTTCCTCAATGAAATCGTTTCATCTTATTGCAAAATTACATTTGACTAGGTTTCATACGCAGCAGGTTTCTGTATATAAGGAGAGTGTCTTAGCGTCAGAGTATTCATTCCGCTCTCAAAAGATCAAAGATGGAAGAGTCAGCACAGATCGACCTGCTGGTCAAATATTTGCTAAAAGTCATACGAAAGCATAATTCACATGCGAAAGTGGCAACAAAACTTACTCTTTTGGTCGTTGATTTGATGAGAGTCATACGAAAGTGTGTAAGTGCTAATGAAGTTTGCTATATCTGCAAAGGTAAATGGGTATTTGTCTCCAGAATACCTGCTTCGTCTAAGAAAGAGAGACAAAAGTCAATATACCTAATATCGTTGTCAGGAGAAAGGACACTGGAATTCAGAGTGCCCTACGAGAAAAGAGAATAAACAAAAACAAGACGAAACAGAGAAGAGGGATTCAGAAGAAGAAGAAATTGAAGATGATGAAGAACTTGTGCCAGTAAAGACATGGAAATGGAAAAATTGACAATGTGAGCCGATGCGTTGGCCCTGATGTGAAATTTCATACTACCTTCTAAAAGAGAATAGACCAGAAAGAACACGTAAGTGTCTCTTGGTCTTGACATTGTATAATAAGGATGGCGTGTTTTGTTTTTACTCACACTTTATGAAATTGTGCCCTTTCACCTATCTCTATCCCTCTGGATCATGTTTTAGTTAGAATTGAAATGGAAGGATGTTTTCCTTCACGCACGCTCTTTAGGCATGCAAGTCGGTAAACAATAGTCAGTCTATTCCTCCATTATTTTGTGTCTTGATGTTTCCTAAATCACACACTGATGCCATAAAATAACGGGTTAAATGGGTTTTGTAGTGTTGGGAGTGGGGGGTGGGGTGGGGTGGGGTGTAGGTGTTTGGCAGAGTTGGTCATTGCAGGTGAGGGCTTAGGTGCTTTCAAAAAACTTTTACTTCTTCACTCTTTGTTGATAGTATATTTTGGGTTTGTATGCGTTCGCGTACGTTTGTGTGGATAGTTTATTTGGGGTTTGTATCATCTCCCTTCTGTGTTGATAGTATATTTGGGGTTTGTATGCGTTCGCGTACGTTTGTGTGGATAGTTTATTTGGGGTTTGTATCATCTCCCTTCTGTGTTGATAGTATATTTGGGGTTTGTATGCGTTCGCGTACGTTTGTGTGGATAGTTTATTTGGGGTTTGTATCATCTCCCTTCTGTGTTGATAGTATATTTGGGGTTTGTATGCGTTCGCGTACGTTTGTGTGGATAGTTTATTTGGGGTTTGTTTTTTCCTCTTCCCTCTGTATGTGTGTGTGGGTGTATGTGTGTATTTGTGTGTGTGTGTGTCTGCGCGCGTACGTTGTGTGGGTGTGTGTATTGGTCTCTGTTTGTCCGTATAAAACTCACTTTATCCCTATCAGATACACTCTACCTACCTAACTGCAGTAGCGTGCATTCAGGTCAGCCACTTGCAACACTGTTGATATTTATCCCTAGTGTTCAGTACAGTGACGTCACTGACGCTGGAAATTTCGAGACTATAAATATCGACTTGGGGATTTCCACATTTTGTAGCTATACATATATACTAGAATTCATAAACAGGAACGTCACTCAAGCTGAGGCTATAAAAAGATAGTGGGATTTTCCAAAGGAAAAACCCACAAGTTGGAGCTATAAATAGATAGTGGGATTTCATAGGAATTTCAGCTGATTATAGATACATAGGTATTTATCGACGATCGTCACAAAATGGAACGAAAAAATTGAAAAAGAAGAAGAAAATGAGAAGAGGAAGAAAGAAGAGGAGGAGGAAGAGAAGAAAAAAGAGGAAGAGAAGAAAGAAGAGGAAGAGAAGAAAGAAGAGGAGGAGAAAAAAAAGAAGAAAAAGAGTGTAGGAGAGAAAATAAGAAGTTGGTTGAGAAAAAGAAGAAATTAGAAGCAGAAGAAGAAGAAGAAGAAGAAAAACCAAAGGCCCTTTTCAGGGCCAGCCATATTTCTCGAAAAGAGATAGCCTTTCCATTGCCTACCCCTTTTTTATTTTGTTTTTTATATAAAAAAAATAGAGACCCTCCCTGTTTCAATTTTACATAGACCCTATACAGTCCCAGGGGTTTTTGTCCATGTTAAATTTACATAGACCCTATAATGTCCCAGGGGTTTTTGGCCATGTTAATTCCCATAGACCCTATATTGTCCCACGATTTTTCTCCATGTTAAATTTACATAGACCCTATATTGTCCCAAGGGTATTTTTAATGATAAGTCCCATAGACCCTATAATATCCCCCTTCACTACTATTAACGTTAAAACTTTGCAGTACTACACAAAGCTATGTGGCGTTGGTGGCTGTTATGCAACGTCAGAAAGCTAACAAAGCTTAGTGTCACGTGATTCCTCTATACAACCACTATTAAGCTCGCCTATATGGAGTCTGTAGAATTGGTGTCCAAAATATATGCTATTTGTCTTGCTGCTGCGGTGATGTACGATTATGAATGTCATTTTGTGATAAATAAAGTGACCATCCACCGTTCGCACGAGTGTCATTACCTTCAACGTCCTAAGGAGATTTTAAAGCTGAATTTTGTTTTGCAGCAATTGAGACTGGCTTATTAACACCAGCGCGTGCATTCATTAGGCCAACATCGATTAACGTCACGGCAGCCACAGCGTGTAATAGAGAATCACCGACGGACAGGTCTGATTTCTCGGTGCTTGTAAAGGAAGGTCAGTATACATAACTTTTGTCTGAACATAAACAAAGAAGAAAACAATGCATCATCAATGCTTTATCCAGATGCGAGCTTGAAGCGTGTTTTGATTGTGACAGCGTACTATGTTCTACAATGCACTCTTGACGTTTTTTTTTCACCGAATTATACTTAGTCGAAGTAATCAATAACCTCATCATTTTGGCTCACGAAGTTACTTTCTATTCGGATTGACCGTAGCACTTGTTTGTGCAGCGGCTTCCTTTCTACAGGATTTAAAATATACATGTATCCCTTTGATGTCGCGCATGTAAACAGATATGGACCGGTTATCAGACCGCTCCGATGGCCTAGTGGTTAAAGCGTCCGCCTCGATGTGGGTGGTCGCGGGTTCGAACCCCGACCGAGTCATACAAAAGGCTTATAAAAATGGCACTAGCAGCTGCCTCGGTTGGCGCTCAGCGTTAAGAGGTTAGTGTTAGGACTGGTATGAGGATAATGTGACTAGCTGGGACAAACTGCTACATATCTGTGGCATGATGTCCCAGTGCTAGATATCACTATAAACTGTCACATTGCAGATGTCGTAGCGATACAACTGAAAAACTATTAAAGCTTCGTTAAAATTCCAAAACACACACACACACACACACACACACACACACTCTGGACCGGTCATCGCCGCACATCAATTCTCACAACAGGATATCATGGTTTTAATACCTCGAGAAAGAAGGTGAATTCTTACTTAGTATTGATACCTTAAAAATAATTTTGAGGCATTTTCAAAGGTTTGCTTAATAGAAAAACGTTACATCTATTGCAAGATATTAGCTACATATTAGTGCCAATGGCGAGCTTTTGGTACGCGGCAAAAACTGCACCCCCCCCCCCCGCCTTACAACAATGCAGTATTGAACCGAATGTCAATAATTGATGACACAAATATATTTTCGTAGCAATAAATGTTGCATTGTAGAATGAACGTCCGAATTTGAAATTCATTCGGATACTTTTCAGGACATATTGTGATAAATTCCATCTTACTGCCAGGAAAACTCTTGAAAAGGAAAAGAGTCTGAGAAATTTAATCGCATTCGAAGAGTAATGATTTTACTCCATATAGAGAGATATTTAGGACACACGGTACTAATTATATGGAAGAAATGTGAACCAGTCTAGAAATGGGTGAACAAATAATAAAGTATATACGGGTTTGGTGGTCCATAATCGGTTAGTAATGAAAAGTAAACTTTTTGTAAAAATTTAGATCTTATCCTATCTGTAATTTAAAAAGAAAATATAGACATAATTCTATTGATGCAATTTTAGTATTTTTACTTTTTTTTGGGGGGGGGGCACCAGACAGATGCCCCCCCCCCACCTAGCCAAAGAGTAAATGTTTTTATGTGTTACTGACTTCCCCCGATATATTGCAATGTGTTTATATAAAAAGAATTTCGTTCAAAAATTTAATGAATTTTTGACCGGGTATTTTAACTTCCTAGTGTATTCTATAGGTTTGTTCTTCCGAGTAGGTTTCTATCCCGCTGCTATTTTTATTTTGTGACCTTGGCTAGAGGTCCCTATATCCCGTGTATGCTATAGGTGTTTATGCTATATGTTTGTTTGTGCTATGAATGTTTTCGTGTAGGGATAGCCTTATGTCGCATCATACCCAGTTGTCCTGAGATCCTCATAATCGGATCTTATGAAATTATTCAAAAATTAATTTAATACATTTTGGAATTTAGGCGAAGTGGCGGTGTGTTACATTTTATTTTAAAAAAAATACTGTTAGTGTTTTGATGTGTGCTATATATGTGTCGCCCTTCGCAGGTTTTTTTTGTATAAATTTAGCCGTATTCGAGAGAGCTCCATATTTTCTTTAATCTTTTATACTTCACTTTCTTGAATAGGTTACTTCTATTTATTTCTTTATTTCCAAAGTCAAAAGTTTTCCAGAATATGATTTTAAAGCAGTGTCCGTATACATGGAAAAAAAAAGGGGGGGGGGGTGTAGTAGGGGCAACCGGTGCAAGTGCAAGTCCTTTTAAGGTAACTATCCTATGGATAGTTTTCATTGCACTCGCCCCTCCGCCTTAAGTCCCAATAACTATCATCTGACCGCAGGCCGTTATTGTTTTTATAATGTAATTACTAATTTCATACAATGTCTTTTTTGTGAATTTACCATTTAGATATAGAATATTCTGTTTCACATATGCATTAGTTTTCTGAATTTCATTTATAATTTTTATACGGTCTTCAAGTGTTTTTTTTACATTGTAACATAACATGATTTTTAGAAAAAGGTCCTATTTTGCACAGTGGACATTTCGGCGGTACTCTTACCATACGCCGTCTCACTGCAGCCTCTCCTGTCAACCATACATTATGCATGTATTTGAAGCAGAGGCTTTGAATTTTCAAAGATCCTAATTTTTTCCAATTACCCCATGCCCTATCCCAATTAACATATATATTTTCTTTTTCTATTGTGCTCTTTATATTTTTTTGTAATTTCTTCTCTAATCCAGTTATATGTTAGATTTTCTTCTTTTTCCCATAGTTCCTTTTTGTCTCTATATTTTTAAATAAGCTCTTTAATATTTCTATATTTCCTTGGGACTTCTAACTGTTTAATTAATTTATTATTTTATATCTATCGTCTCTATTTCTCATGGAGAATCCATAACGGTATATGTAAATACCTTCCCATGGACTCTTCGGTTCTGTTCTTATTCTTTTAAATCTATTTAAAATATTTGCTGCTTTCATTAAAATGGGGCTGGGGAGTGCTACCCCCCCCCCCCCTTAGTCTTGTACAATATTTCCTTCTTTATATAATGTAATTTGAAGTCCCATATCTAATCTATTATAGTTTTATCTATTGTATTTAAAATTTCATTACTTATATCGGTAGATTTTAGAATATAATTCATTTGCACATACATATACGTTTTCGCTACTTGTGTTCTTTCCATTAAGCATAACGGCGTTAGAGCTCAGGTTTTCACTTTTTGTTCGATTGCTTCTTTTATTTGTTTACAGTTTTCCTTCTCCGCATTTTCTCCAAAATATATCCCTAGCGCTTTGACCTGCTTTTTGATTAGATGTGGGGGCAGCCCTGGGTGATTGCCTTTCCAGTTGCCTATTTTGAGTATCTCAGTTTTTTCATGATTAATCCGTGATCCTGACGCTTTACTAAACTTTTCAAATTCTTTAATCAGGTGTTTAAAGGAATTTGCATCCTTTATAAAGTTAGTGCAATCATCGGCATGTTGTAACATCTTCGGCATGTTGTAACATCTTGACTTCTTCCTTTATGTTCGGTATTTTAATACCTTCAATATGTTTGTTTAGTTGGATACTTCTATTTAGAATTTCAATGGCTATTACGTATAATAGCATAGATAGTGGGCATCCCTCCCTCAATGATCATTTAATTTCGAATTTACCTGTTTTGGCTCCATTTACCTGTACTCTTGAAGTTATTTTGTTATACAGGATTTTAGTCCATCTTTGAAAGTTATTTCCAAAACCACATTTTTCTAGCACTTTTTGTATATAGTTATGTTCTAATCTGTCAAAAGCTTTTTCTTGATCAAAAAGTACCATGGCAGCTTTTTGTCCGGTATCGTTTATGTGTTCTATAATGGTTTTAATACTTAAGATATTATGTTGTATGTCGCTGCCTTTTGGTCCACACGTTTGATTTATATTTATTATATTTCCCATTCCTTTTATTATCCTGTTTGCTAGAATTGTATTAAGTATTTTGTAGTCAGTATTTAGGAGGGAGATGGGCCTCCAGTTTTTAAGCTCTTCCGTATCACCCTTCCCTTTGTATATTAATGTTATTATTCCCTCCCTCATACTCTCTGTCATAGCCTCATTTCTTAATAATATGTTGTTATATAACCATTCTAAAATTGGCGACAGCTCACCACAGAATTTCGTGTAGAAATCCGTGGTGAGTCCATCTCCTCCTGGAGATTTCCCTTTTGTAAGGTCACGGATACTTTCTATTATTTCTTCTTGTGAGATGAAATCATCATATAAGTCTTTATGTTCTGATGGAATTTTCTCACATTCAATGTCTTTTAGATACTCGTCTATTTCTTTGTCTTCTATTCTTTGGGATGTGTATAGTTGGGTATAGTAATCTTCTATATACTTTAAAATTTCATTTTTATCATTTGTTGTTTTATCTCCATTGATTTTTAAGACATTCATTATTTTATCCCCCCTCCCTTCTAATTTCCTCACGCTTGTATAACCCTCTCGCTTTCTTATATATTTGTGTAAACTTTCCAGCTCTTATTTCTCTACCCCTTATTTTCTCCTCATTTATATTATTTAGTCTATTCTTAAGTTTATTTTCAAGTTCTATTGGATTATCTTTTTTAAGTTGTAGTTCTATGGCCTCTTGTTCTAGTTTTAGTTTCATGCTCCTTATTTGTGCAAATTTGATTGCTATATTTTGTATTTTAATTTTCAAATCATCCCATTCTTTAATTATGTCCATATTTCCATTTTCTATCATTTTATTTATTAATTTTTCAATCTCTGAAAAAAATTAGGATCCTCTGGTAGTTTATTGTTTAATTTTCACGTCCCTTTTCCCCATTTGTTTTCATTTGGCACAGTTAATTTAATATATATCAATTTGTGATCTGAAATCTTAAAATCTATTATCTTTGCTTCGTTATAAATATTTTCTTTGTAGTTAGTACATAAAAATTGATCTATCCTACTCCCTTTGTTATTCTTATATTCAAAAGTATATTCTTTCCTTAGTATATTTAGTTTACGATATATATCCGTAAGTTTATGTGCATTAACCAAGTCCTTCATTATTAATTTACATTTCAGGCCATTAGTGGTTAGCTCCCCTTTCCTGTCTATATTGTCTCCTACCCAGTTGTAGTCTCCCCCTAGTATTACATTTTCCATGTATTGTTCTAGATATTTATATAGATCTTTTATAAAGCTATGTTTTTTATAGTTATTTGCGGGTACATAAATATTAATAAAATGTGTTTTTCCAAATCTTATATGAATCATTCTTCCTTTAAATTCCTTCCCCTCATTTACCCTTTCCAAGCTAAAACCCGGTTTATTTTTGATTAAAATGGCTACCCCCCCTTTTTTATATCATTACCTTCATAATCGTTTTTAATTAAAATCCCATTTAAGTAACTCTTGCAATATGCTTTTATTTCGTCAGTAAACCCATTGTGAGTTTCTTGAAAAAACAGAATGTCGTATTCTAAGTTTGGACTAAATTTGTTAATTTTTTCCTTGTTTATGCCGTTTACATTTATAGATAAAACTTGGAAGTTCATTCCTTCCATTTTTCCGCTTCTCCAGGGTGTCGCATTATGGTTTTTATATTTTGATTTGTTTGTAATTTGTTTTGGGTCTGGTTATATTATTTATATTTGAATATTTCAGGTGGAGGTACTAGCCCCCCCCCCCCCCCCCGTGGTGCTGTTAGTGTCATTTGGCGACGTTTCCATTGTCCCATTTTCCGTCTGGGTTGTAGTGTTTTCCGTTATTTCAGTCTCTTGGTTTGTTGTATCGGTCCTTATCGTACTTGAAGTCTCCTCCGTGCTCTCATATTCGGATTCCGTCTGTGTATTTCTTTCATCTTCTTCATCGATTTCATTTTTTTCCATTTCTTTCTCTGTCCCGCTTTCGTCAATTGCTGTTTCCCTCTTTTTCTTTTGTGCCTGTATTTTTTTTCCTTATTTCTTTTTCTTTGTGTGATGTTATATCTGTCCTGTCCATTTCTCTTTTTTCTTCTTTTTCCTGGGGCGATTCTATTCCGCTTTCAGCCTTTCTTTTCTGTCAGTGTCTTCTTGGTATCGGTGTAGATGTCAATGGTGCTAAGGGTTCTATTCCAGTTAATTCTTTTTCCTCTTCTTCCTGAATTTCTTCGTGTTCTAATCCCTGAAATCTATTTTTAACTGTGATCCATTCTTTCGCTGGTGTTGCTATTGCCCCAGTTCTATTAGGGCTCAAAATTTGTTGCCATTCTGGGGTTGTTTATAAATCTTGTATTTCTGTCACGTCTATCTTCTTTGTTTCCTTTTGTTTCTTTCCTTATTTGTTTAATCATATTCAGTATTTCTTTCTGTTGTTGCCAAAGTTGTTGTTGTTGTAGTTGTTGTTGTTTTTATTGTTGGTGCGACGTGTTTCCTGAAGTATTCTTGGGTGATGCTGCCTTACTCGCGTAGGTCTCTTTTTCTTTGGTGTTTTCAGCTGGTGATCCCTGGCCCGGACAGTCTCTTGGCCCATGTCCAGTCTGCTGGCATCTGGGGCAACTTATATCGTTCTCAGATCCCTATACCAACTTTTGAGTTTGAAACCCAATACATAAAAGAAAATCGGTATTTTTTTGGCGTCTTCTCTATTTACATATACGGTTCTGTTGCCAGATTTTACTGGGGCAAAACCCCCACACCGTTGCCATCTTGTGGGTTACTATTTTCACTCTGAACTTCCTCTCTTGTTTCTGTATTAATTCTTCGTTGTCCACTTCTAATGGTAGTCCCATTATTTGAATTTCTGTGAGCTTTGGCTCTATTTGCCTGATGAAGGGCTCAGTGGGCGCCACCATAGCTTTCACTCCCTTTATTTCCAATTCTTCGACGTCCAGTAGGGGTATTTGGTCCTTAGTATAAATGACGTACTTATTTATCCCTGCGTGTTGTATTCTGTCAATCTTGCCTATATTTACCCCCATTGTATGGAGCACTGTTAGTACTTCCGCCTGTTTGGGCGCCGTGGGTACCTTTCCGAAATCTAAAGTCTGGCAACCTGCTGGATGGCTAACAATTCCAATGAGCTTATTTTCCTCTACTCTTGTATGGAAGAATCTACCGAGCTTTGATCCCTTCTGTGCTGCCCTTACCGGCATGGTATCTGTATCCATTGTTTGGAGTTGTAGTGTGAACAAATTTCACCAAGGTTGGTCTCACACCACTATTACATGGATAACTACAAATCTATAGGTAATTAGAGATTTTGAAGGCGGTGATGCCTATCAATGGGGATTGTCAATGTGTTTTTTGAATACTTATTGAAACAAATCACCTATTTAACATAGGCAAAACAAGTCATATAGATGAAAAATACAAAATTATAGGATGCCTACTAGCCCCAAACTGGGCGCTAGCACGCAAAAAAGTTTGTGAAAAATGCTTAACACAATCAAAATGTAAATAAATGTAAATACTTCTCACGATAAATCTTGTCCACTGGTACACTGCTAATCCGTTTGCTTTGTCCTTGCCATTTTCAGACGATAAAACAACAGACTGTACTTCTCAAGAAGGAGTATAAGAATCTTATTGTAGTATTTTTACCTTTTTTTGGGGGGGGGGGGACCAGACAGATGCCCCCCGCCCACTTAACCAAAGAGAAAGATTGTTTATGTGTTTGTGTTTCCCGCAATGATCTGTAGTGTCTGTTGTTTTTATTAAAAAGAATTTTACAAAACAAGTTTTATATAGAATTTTGTCGGGGTATTCCAAAGACCCTAGTGTATCTAAAAGGGTTGTTTTTCCGAAATAGATTTCTATCACCTAATTTCGGGTTTCCTTCCCTTTGTTCTTTTTAGTGACCTTGCAAGTGGTCTCCTATGTCCCGTGTGTGTTATCTGTTGGTGCTATTTGTTTTGTTTGCTATATACTGTTTCTATGTTGGGACTTCAGCTGTGTTCAAATTTCAGCCCAGTTGTCCTATCACCTCTCTACTGGGAGGCTATATAATTTTGAATTTAGACGAAATAGCGTTGCGTTGTTGTGAAATTAAAACCCTAGTGGTTTATATGTTTGTTATATGGTGTCGCTCTCGTATTTTTCCAATTAAGACAACTGTGCTCGAGGTGGGGTCTGTACTTTATTTATTAGATTGTACTTCTCCCCTCTTGAGTAAGTTGTCTTTTAGTTATTTATTTCCAAAATTCCGAAAAATTTTAAATTTTTTAAAGAATTAGAAGGGTGAGAAGAAAGCAGGAAGGAGAAGTAGACCTAGATGTTAGGAGTTTCCTGTATGTCCGTTTTTGTGTCATGTTGTATTTATTTTCCCTTTTTGGATTTTTCCATTCTCTTCCACAGGCCTGCTCACTTCGCGTAGCCTGCTCACTTCGCGTAGCCCTGTGGTTCATTGATAATACTTGCTCCGCAAAGGGACTTGACTTAGGAGTACTCAATAATGAAAGTAGCACCTGATTCATTTGCTGCAAAATAAATAACATGTGTTTCATGCACATGTAGATAATAAAAAAAAAAAAACAAATGCCGCGGCTCATATGGTGTTCTCCACACAGAAGCTTGCACCAAGGTTAGTTGTGCATGGAGAAATATAGGTCTCATCATCAGCACCAAGAAATTTTAAGTTATTGAACTTTGAATATGATAGTGTTTCCATATGTTTACTATTGGAGTTAAATTAGTACCGTGAGTCCTTCGTTATTTATCTAAGCGACTTACGTAAGGGAGAGCACTCTTAAAACGTTCTAAAAATTTAATCCGATCCCATTGCTGATTTGCATGTATAATCAGGCAATAGAATTATGGTTAAAAAATATCGGGGACACGAAACTAGAAGTTACATGGTTACACAATCCAGAGCGGTTGTTTGATTCACCACTAAAACTAACATACTAAATGTCTTTTTATATCAGGCTAAAACAAGCTTCTAACCATAGTAAGCTAAATTATAAATTACTATTTTGATTCAAAGTTTATTACCATATTCATAACTATTTTTAAATCAAATTCCGACCGAGTCATGCCAAAGACTTGTTTTAAAAATGGTACTGGCAGCTGCCTCGCTTAGCGCTCAGCATTAGGCGGTTAGTGTCATGACTGGTCGAGTGGTGTCAGGATAATGTGACTGGGTGGACATGATGCAACATGTCTGCGGCATGATGCCCCAGCGCTAGACATCACTATAAACTGCCTCACTTAAGACATCACAGCGATATGATTGAAATTTTTAAAAAACTACGTTAAGAATCCAAATCACACACACACACATCAAATTAACAATGTGATTTTTCCATCTTTACTTTAGTTATCTCTAATGAAATGATATTGTGCAGGATGAAGTAGGATAATTAATTAAGTACGATAATTAATTAAGTACGATAATTTGCTTATGATCATTGATTGTTTCAGACTTACATTTTACCGTGAACAGTGTACAAAGTACGGTAAATATAAACAACTGCAACAATTTACTTATAATGAGTTCACTATATCTACCCGACTCAATAGGTCGGAGGCTGGGAATGCATTAAGTTTGAAAAGGGCATGTGACTGCTAAGTTAAATTCGAAACGAAAATTGACAATTCTTCATTAAAATTCACCAATCCCAAATACTAATATTTTATCAATCACAAAGGATCTTTATCCCATTTTTATTTTTGGAAACTAATATTCTTTGAGATCAGCCAGAGATTTGTTCTTCTTTAGAGAGAGCTGGAAGAACATGTCTTAGATGGACTACCATTGTTTATTTCTAATTACATACGCTTCTGACACTAAGCACTGATAATTTGTTTTTTAATTATACTGTTGTAATGGTATTCACAACACAACAAACACGAAAAAATTTACTAGTCGAAAAATGTGACACTGCTGGGTCCAGAGAGTGTGTTCCTTCTGGGTCCAGAAGGTGATGTACATCTGGGTCCAAAAACGTGTGGTTCAACTGGATCCAGAAAGTGTGGTTCATCTGGGTCCAGAAAGAGTGGTTCATCTGGGTCCAGAAAGAGTGGTTCATCTGGGTCCAGAAAGTGTGGTTCAACTGGGTCCAGAAAGTGTGGTTCAACTGGGTCCCACTGGGTCCAGAAAGTGTGGTTCATCTGGGTCCAGAAAGTGTGGTTCATCTGGGTCCAGAAAGTGTGGTTCAACCGGGTCCAGAAAGTGTGGTTCATCTGGGTCCAGAAAGTGTGGTTAACCTGGGTATAAAAAGTGTGGTTCATCTGGGTCCAAAAAGTGGTTTTTCTGGGTCCAAAAATGTGGTTCATGTGGGTCCAGAAAGTGTGGTTCATCTGGGTCCAATAGGTGTGGCTCATTTGGATCCGGAAGGGTCACCTTAACTAGTAAGTAGGTTCTTTTCACTGAGATGGAATTATTCGATTTAACCTTTTCATTGTCAAGTACTTTGTGGTGAAATTTCCATGAAATGTCTAAGTTTGATAATATTTTTCTACAGGTGCGGTGAGCTCTCTACAAGCAATAGCAACATGTCCAAATGACTTTCTGGCTACATTCAGTAACTTCACAGTGACAGGTTACTCAGGTGCTAATCAGTGCACGGGAAACTCCCTAGACGTGTGCACGGACAGAACCGCTATGAACTACACGTACAACTCGTGTTCATCGTCCGTAAAGTTTTCATGTGAGTATAACAAAACATATTTGACTTACGTTCAGATGTATATAGCATCAAGTGATGATATCATTGTCATGAGAACTATCAAATAACAGAGGATATCCAGGACTAACGTTTGTCCTGGATATCGAGGCGGAGGTCACATCACGCTGGAATTCATTTTCCTATGCTTCTGATAAAATACATAGGATCAAAAACTATTTGACAATCCTAGATAATAATAATAATAATAATAATAATAATAATAATAATAATAATAATAATAAGATGATAATGACAATGATGATGATGATGATGATGATGATGATGAGAGAGAGAGAGAGAGAGAGAGCCCATCATTCTCTGATGAATGAGGATATAACTCATTGCCAACAAACATTACGCATGCATTGAGACATGGAAAACAGTCACACCTTTGAAAAGTAGTTCAGATTCAGAGGCTTAAGTGAATTGCCCAGGTGAATGAGCTGCAGGTGAAAATGTTGTATACGAGAAAATAGTAATGTGTACATATACCAGATTATCGCCCTATACTTGATGGAATTCCTCGTTAACATAGTAATGTGTACATATACCAGATTATCGCCCTATACTTGATGGGATTCCTCGTTAACATAGTAATGTGTAAATAGACCGGATTATCGTCCTATATTTGATGGGATTCCTCGTTAACATAGTAATGTGTACATAGATCGGATTATCGTCCTATATTTCATGGAATTCCTCGTCAACAAAATAATGTGTACATAGACCGGATTATCGTCCTATATTTGATGGGATTCCTCGTTAACATAGTAATGTGTACATAGATCGGATTATCGTCCTATATTTCATGGAATTCCTCGTCAACAAAATAATGTGTACATAGACCGGATTATCGTCAGATACTTGATGGAATTCCTCGTCAACGTAGTAAAGTGTACATAGCCCGGATTATCGTCATATACTTGATGGAATTCCTCGTCAACGTAGTAAAGTGTACATAGCCCGGATTATCGTCAGATACTTGATGGAACTCCTCGTCAACAAAATAATGTGTACATAGACCGGATTATCGTTAAATACTTGAGACCGGATTATCGTCAAATACTTGAGACCGGATTATCGTCAAATACTTGAGACCGGATTATCGTCAAATACTTAATGGAATTCCTCGTTAACATAGTAATATGTACATAAACCGGATTATCGTCCTATATTTCATGGAATTCCTCGTCAACAAAATAATGTGTACATAGACCAAAGTCATACCAAAGACCTATAACAATGGTACTAACACTGCCTCGCTAGGCGCTCAGCATTAAGAGGTTAGTATTAGGAATGGTCAGCCTAGTGTGAGGATAATGTGACTGGGTGGGACATCATGCTACATGTCTGCGGCATGATGCCTCGGTGCTAGACATCAATATAAACTGTCACACGGTAGACATTGTAGCGATATGACTGAGAAATTGTTAAAGCTGCGTTAAAAATCCAAATCACACACACACACACACACACACACACACACACACACATGGCTAACCAACAACCCTACCCAGATATCGTTCTCAGATATCAATGAGCAAAGATATTGCTCTCGCTCTCATTTTCTTTCTTTTTCACTTCTCATTTTTTTTACATGTAAATTTAATTCGTAATTCTTTTCTGTGCATTTTTGGGTTCATATTTTTTTTCCAAATATTAACATATTAAAAGAAAGCTTTTGTAATATATTTTCACGTTTGTTTCAGGTCTCATGCGACAATTTTTTTCAATGCCAATGCGCAAACATTTCAAACAACTCTTTTTCGGTCATATCTTCATTAAATACGTCTTCTTCTGGTCATGGCGTCATAACAAGTTCAATTTGAGGCCATGTAGTCATTAGAATGTTTTTAACCGCCACCTTGAAGTGAAAAAGTTGCATGCTATTAACACATAAAAAGCGTTTGCGACGGCTGCCGTTATCACCATCAGGGTACTGAAGCTGCGTGTTAGTTTAACTGTTAAATTCCCACTCGTGACCCACAATGTTAAATTTCTGTCTCCCGATACTAACCTAGCCGTTACGTTAAATTTACTATTTCACCATAGTGGCATAAGATGGTATACCTATAGACGTGTTCGACATGAATTCCCTTATTTCGCCATAGACCCAATCCAACTTTCCCACCATAGGGGCCCATGGTGATCCCGTTAACTACTGCCAATATGTTTTAGGTCAAGATTACTTTAGTCTGAATTTTGATAATTCATGTTTACAATTGTTGCTAGGGACTACCAAAAGATTCGCAGATGCTAACCATACAATCGTTGTTGACATTCTGATTTCCTATCACAGCTGTGGGCTACTTTTACTGCCTGTACTACCAGACTAATTCCTCCACCGGAGTGACTTACCTCCACGTGTACAACAATGACAGCACAGTTGTCAGTGGCTCCACATACAGTATCGTCTGCTACGTAAGTATTCTTACATTGTTTTCATACTGTGCTTTACGGCTAATCGCATGCTTAAAACACGAGAACACGTTATATCAAAGGCAAAGAAGAACAATTATGCGCGACTGGTTTGGTAAATTATGGAAGTCATCGCCACTGTCATTATTTAAAAAATCACTTGAATTGTCAGGACTACTCATCTTTCTCATTCATAGTGAATGGCTGTGTCGATAAAATCGCGAGAATTACCATTTAGGTTATGCATAAGAGTCAATACGAATGCAGACGACACATAGTGGATTGTTCAATTTAAATGGACACTTATCAAATGTTTATAAATAAAAGGCTAACAATGTCATCTGACCCCTTCATATATTTTCTTTTATCGTTGAGAATGTTATAAATGTAAATATTTAGCGAAGGTATTTGTCCTTAAGAAAAGTAAGATCGGTTAGAATATGCATGAGAGGTTGGCTGCTATAAGACAGTGCTACGATTCCATGGTCTTAAAATAAGTAGCCAAAAGAGCGAAAATCAACAAATTCAACAAGTAATTTGCTTACCAAGAATACAAACTGAAAATTTAAAAATAACTTACCGTAGTTTGAATGAATTCCAGTGGTGCTCTGAATGAATTCATGCTTTAAATGTGCTAGTGTGACACTAACCTGGAATGTGCTCAATGTGCCAACAGTCTTGACTACGCATGACATTTGGGCTGCTATAATATACATGTTTGACTACGCATGACAATTGGACTGATATTATATACATGTTTGAAACCTATGCATGATATTTGGACTGCTATAATATACATATTTGAATCCTATGTATGACATTTGGGCTGCTATGTTATACATGTTTGAATCCTATGCATGACATTTGGGCTGCTATAATATACATGTTTGAATCCTATGTATGACATTTGGGCTGCTATAATATACATGTTTGACTCCTATGTATGACATTTGGGCTGCTATGATATACATGTTTGAATCCTATGCATGACATTTGGGCTGCTGTTAATATACATGTTTGAAACCTTTGCATGTTTTATTAGCTGTGAAAATGCTTCTAAAGAAATAGCGACACAAAGTCTTTAAATTTTAAATTATTTCGGAGGCAAAAAGCAATACGTAGTGAATGGTTCGAATCAAATTCCTGTTTGCTTTGCAAACTTGATCATAAAAGGAAAGATATTCATTTTCGTTGGACAATTTACAATATCGTTTGTAATCGTGATCCTTAACACGCATTACTTGACAAGTCTTTCTCACAGAGTTATATACAAACTCTTGCACAAGACACGCACGCACGCCCAAGAAGAGAGAGAGAGAGAGAGAGAGAGAGAGAGAGAGAGAGAGAGAGGTTCCTTATGGATGGTTATTAAGTACGTATTCCGTCAAACTTTGATTGTTCAACATGTGGATCATGAGGACTCAGGTGGCCGAATGGTCTAAGGCGCTCACCTTTGTAGATCACTGACATCTCCCACATGGGTTCGATCCTCGGGCTCAGAAATTGTGGTATGTCATAAAGCTTGTTAGTGGCTTCCCGTTTGTATTTGGTTTTTCCTTCACCAGATAAAATGTCGCTTAACCCATTTAACACTAAGCCCACACCAGTTGTGTATGTGTTAAATAATTTACATGCCTTGTAATGTTTGGATATCAGTTCATTCTCTCTCTCTCTCTCTCTCTCTCTCTCTCTCTCTCTCTCTCTCTCTCTCTCTCACACACACACGCGCGTGCATATACACACAATGAAATGTACGGTCCGGAATTTTTAAAATAAAGTAGTTACTGTCATTTTGAAACGTGTGTTTAAAAAAATCGATGACACGAAACTACTTCAAATTAAAGACATTTTAATTCTCTAACTCACTGATATAAATATCAGCTCTCTCATACTGTTCTCGGTTCGGGCTATTTGGATGAATTATTGTGTTTTAATTTTTATTTAAAGGCATTCAAGAAATCAGGAGACACCATATTTACAACAGAATATCCTGGAAGTTGTCATGGCAACCAAAACAACACCTACGTGAAATCACCAGGGCTGATTACTGAGTACTTCAATGTCACAAGTAAGGACATGTATCTATATAAGATTATTTTATGGTTCAGGGAATTAACATTAATGACATTATTAATATATTTGGGATTTTTTCTTCAAAATTTCAATATATAGTTTGTATAGTCTATTTAGGGTGTTTCTTTTGAACTTTTTGTTGTGATAATAATCTGCAAATTACATTGCAATGCGTTATGTAGCGGAATATTCTTTTAACCCAGTTTTCGAAGTAATTATCTTCGCTTTGCTACTTGCTGTTTTCAGTCGGTACTGTATAGAGTAAATTCCCCTATCTTCTCGTAATTGCCTATGATCTCCACTTAATTTTTTTCCATATTTGTAACTTTTATCAAGTAGAATAATGAGTACAAGTAGATGAAGGCTTGCTCATGTAAAGATGAGTAAGGACAATTAAAAATACTGTGTACAATTTTTAAAGTGATTGCCAAGGTGATTTGAAAACAATATCGATACACCTTTTTTCATTTCTTTTCAGAAACTTGCGGTAAGTACCTGAGATTGTGTTCTCGATTCCTTTACATTTAGTCCTTTTCGTCTGACTTATATTTTGACATGAAATGTCGATACGTATTTGTAGGTGAAAGCTTCGATGCTTTTATAATTGTCATAAAAATTGCAACCACCATTAAGTTATAAATTCAGTACATAGGTTTGTATGCCAACGTTCAGCATATCGAAAAGTAACCCATCATCTGCATACCATTTACTGGTAAGCATGCGACCTATATTTTTTCGTTTTTTTTTGTTCTTCCTGTTGAAAAAAAATCACGAGCTGTGGACTCCTTCTACCCTCAGATCTGGTCTTAATGTCATGAATGAAAAACATTATTTCGTATGTTTCCTTTCTATGCGAATATTTGCGTACTCTCCAAAACATTTAATGCATAAAAAGTGGATTTATGGTCCCCAACACTGTCTTGCTGGCCACTAGGAAACATTCACACCGAAAAACACGCCTAAAAGCCAGTCTGACATCTTCAAGAAATGCCAATATTCTTGACTGGCTTTTAGACGTTTTAAAGAGAAACAACGCCTACAACGAAATTCAGAGCTGCTTATCCTCTTAATATGTGCCTGTGCGACTGATAGGCCGATTTTTAAATTTAAATGAACGCCAACCATTTCCCTTAACCCTTAAATTGTGCCTCATAAGAGTATATATACTTACAATCTGTAAAGAGTAAAAAGGTTAATTTTTGGTTTATTGTCTTTAAGATAATAAATGTTTACAAGAATCATCTTTTTTTGACATAACATGGATGTCTTCCGTAAAATGAAGTTTGAAATTTACATTCGTCTCCGTCTAGTACATCTACGTCCTCACGGCATATTGTCAGTGTCGGGTGATTTTGTTCTCGTCTTGGCCGAACAGTTTTATATGGCATACCATTTTCTTTTCAAACTTTAAAACATCTGTAATTTTATTTTCACACAGAGCTCTTGTCTCAGTTCTATCGTGTCCTCCGTCATTATTTTAGACTGCAATAGCGGTCTTCCTTGTTTAATGAACGCTTCTCTGTTTTTAAGCGGCCTTTGTCTATAATCCAGTATACATTTCTAGTTTCCATGCCCCAGTGCTCGACATCACTATAAACTGCCACACTGCAGACATCGTAGCGATATGACTGAAAAATTGTTAAAGCTACATTAAAAATCCAACACACACACACACACACACACACACACACACACACACACACACCACAACTGATCATGATCAAACTGTATTGACTGTACTTCTTATCAGTGGATGGGCCAATGTTGTTAAATCTGTCTGGAAAATAGAATGAATTTGACGGGTTTCTTCAAGTTTTTGAGCTTTTTAAATTTTTATATTAGATTTGTGAATTCATTGAAAATGTATTAATTAATGTAAGCATCTTTCTCGGTCATTTTTGCTCAGCACTATGTAGCGTGGACTCTGCTGATGTCCATTGCACTTACGTACATTTGTAATTACCGTTCTAAGGCCATGCAGTAAGACAGAATAAAAGGGTGGAAAAAGAGTTACCGCCCTTGTTCGAAGAACTCTCCCAATTACATGAAAAGATTTACATATATTTTAGGTAAACTAAATAAGGTAAGATCTACAATATTTAAAACAACTTGTCTTGCACCTTTCAACTTGTCTTTCACCTTTCATGCAGCTGTTTGTAGGTTTAAGGTTGATGGAGAAAGGTGGATAAATGCCCTAACGAGAAAAAGGAAACGTAAAAAAACAATCTGAAATAACAAAATGTTCATTTTCTTTTACAGTAATCGTCGTAGGAAGTGAAATTCAAGACTGGAGGTATATTGTTGCGATCTGTTGTGGGTTCGTTGGCCTGATTATTCTGATAGTGGTCATTGTGATAGTAATTAAGACAAGACTCTTTTGTAGATGTTGTGCATCTTTGCGGGAAAAATGTGCGCGTGGAGTCAAAGTGACTCAGTCACAACGAGACATCGAGTATGGAGTGAAAGTGACTCAGTCACAAGGAGACATGGAGGAACAAGAACTACCTGTAGATCAGTCAGATATATTCACTGCAAAACAGAAAAATGGATTCATCAAATCGAACACAGAGAGACGAAAACCTTTCGCAAAAGAGGATGAAACAAAGACAGAACGATCTGAAGTTGCATTACACGTGAAGGATGAAGGAATTATAGTGGTGAAAAAATTGGAGCCTAGTAAATTTGTACCCAGGAAACCTAGAAAAATAAAAAACGTTACATTCTTTATCAAATCAAATAGGCATATAGAAACTTTACTGCACATTCCTTTCATGCCAGAATTATTATATGAAGTCGTACCAAGACCAACGAGTTCCAGGAGAATGTTTTACCGAACTCCCACATTTATGAGTGAGAAAAGCTTAGATAAAATAGACTTTGCATCACAAAATCAGTAGGAAAAATCATGACAGTTATGAATTAATTGTCAATATTCAAGATTTGTCATCGGAATGAATGTGTGACGACTATAAACAACCAATACTGTAATTTGTGCCAGGATGTGAGTTATTTAGTTTCTTATGGAATTTTCCAATGAGTTCCAAAGTCTTATGGAAATTAGAGCTGAAAAATAGCTCCTAAAAAAAAAAAAGAAAAAAAAAAAATTTTTAGAAAGCAAGACCCCCCCCACCACAAGAACAAAATAAACATACCAACAAACAAAAAGACATACTTTACTTAAAATATTCTTGTTTAAAATTAGTATTTGAATATTGGTTTGTTTAACTAGCGAGCTTGACGGCGTTTTAAAGAGAAGCAAGCAAGGCATTATATAAAATAAGCCGCATTGAATTAGTTTACAATGGAAATATCTTACACCCGCAAAATCACCTGACTGGAAAGATAACGTGTAATATGGCAGCTGATGAAGAACACGACATATAATAAAGTCCATGTAAAATTTTACAGTCTTTACATATCAGTCAACCTTAGCACCGAAAATTGTTAGAATATGTATATGACATTAGTTCCGTCAGGAGCAGTTGGGGGTAAACCCCGCATATCATTACCACTCACCCCACCTCCTGATCATCTTACCTTTTTTGTTAAATTAAAGTTTTGAAGTCTTTAGACAAAAATGGAATTACCATCATTTTTAAATCTGACAATACCCTTTTCTTTACTTTCCTTAACAGTCGGTAATGCACATGTCATCATTAATATTACTAAGACACGAAGGTCAGCTGACATGGATTTGGAACAGAACCATTTTAGTTGCAGGGGTCAAGAAGTTTTCCGTTACAATAAAGCTTGCTACTATGTTTTTGCTATGGATCAGTACGAAGCCGTAATTATGTATTAATTTGTGCAGGGATTAACGTCGTTTTATTTACTCTGCCTTTTTGAAAATGACTTCAGTATTTGTAGGGAATCCCACTTTAGCCATCAAACCATATGGTCGACTCACAAACGTGACTCAGGCAGGAACTACTCGGGAACTTGTACTGGTGATAAGTTTGGATTTGTTTTCGAAACAGGATCGGTTTTCTTTTACCTCAATATATTTTTTTTTAACTAATGCAGTGGATATATTAGTACATTTTTCAAATCATCAGATAAAGGAAGTTCATTTTTTTTTAGCTATAATGGAGTCAGAAAGTTGTTTTTTACAAAAAAATTGCAAGACCCTCCCCCTCACGTAAATGGTTCATCCCTTATGGCTAGACAGAATTTCCCAACGTCCGATTTGGGCATTTTATTATCGGTCAAAATAGTCAGTTCCGTCCAGGCCGACTATGGGGGGGGGGGGGCAACCGGCGATATATCCCCGGGGCCCGGGCCCGGGCCCATAAGGGGGCACGGGCCGAACAACACTTTTTAATTTTATAAAATAATTTTTTTGTTTCAACAAGAACTAGAAGAGGCTCGGGTGTTTCTTATCCCAGGGCCCGTGATCGCTCCCCTACGACCCTGGTTCTGTCGAATATGTCTGACAAATATGACACGTTCCAGAGGGTTGCAATCAACGTAAAGTATCTCATGTAATAACAATGAAATAGCCACATGTCCATGCTATTTTCATCGTGGACTTCCCTGTAATTATTTTGAGATAGTCTCCACATTAAACTGAACAGGCAGTTGAGTTTATGCCCGTGATTATCGTCTTCAGCATGAAAGGAACGTATGTGGTCGTGCAAAGTTTACAGATAAATAGGGACAATAACATCTACACTCATTTGGATTTTGAATTTGAACCATTTCAATTTTCATTTGAATTTTGTCTGAATCCTCAAATATTTACTCAACGTTAGATTTAGATTAACGAGTACACAGTGCTTCCAATACACAGTGTTTCCAATACTGCCTTGTTGGGGATTGGATTTAGGGAGTAGAGGGAAAGAATCTAAAACTGCCAAAGTACATAAAAACATGAAGGATTCACACATTTAGTAAAACTGACGAATATTCGAATCCTATCCGATCACATTTAACGAATATTCTGTTAGAAAATTTAGTGTTCATTTCAGCTACAAGATAGAGACAGTAGTAAAACGATATTACATCTTGGAATGCGAAGGAGCACCGACCAGGCATTTAGAGAAAGTTAAATGACGAAGAAAACTAAAATGCAAAACTGTATTGCAGACCAGGTATACTATTTAGCAAACCAGAAAAAATAATAAATATACAGAAAAAGGTAACGCACAGAGAAGAATAGTTGTCATATTAAATACCTGGCCTTTCAATTTCAGTGAACATCGGCTATTGCTTTCGTTTAGTCGGAAATTTGTTTGGTGTTCAGCCATTTGTGAAATTTCTAAAGAAAAGAGAATCACTGACACGAGGTACAAATGTGTACATTATGAATGATGAATAGAAAACCGTAAATATTTCGTAAATAGGTGTTCCGAAAATGGCATTTTGTTATACGAGTGTGGTATGTATATCTTATTTAATTTATATTTGATTTGATTTAATTTAACTGTTTGTTTGTCAGTTTTATTTTTTTATTAAAAAATTCCATTACATGCTATTGTAATGTAACTTTATTTAATGGAATAGAGTTCAGTTCTGACTGATTTTTTAAATTTTGACGTCAAAGGCTTTATAGAAACATTGTATCTAATGCTGACCTAGTTCCTGACCCTGATTCAGAACCAGTAATAGTTTGTAGTAAATAAACTTTTTAAATTTGTTTTTAATTTTTTCTCAGAGTAAGATTCATTAAGTGGCTTCGAGGCCATACTTGGAGTACGCGACAAATGATATGTATCATTTAGGTTTTTCCAGAAGAATGACCCACATCCGGGCATTCGTTTTGCGTTGTAGCTAGATTTATCACTGATGTTTTGACAAATAATAGTTATTCTTGCCTTAACACTTGAGAATTTAAAGTGTTTTTGTTGTGACCAAATTTGGGCTAATTATTTTGTTTTCTTCAATTTATTTGTATTCAAGTTTGTTTTCCCTGGAAATATTAGTGCTCTAAATTAATTCATGGACAAAAATATTTATTGAAGTTTACACAGAATTAAAAAACTGGAATATTATTTCCTATGATTCAACAAAGAACTGTTGACACATCAGTACGACGCTGACCACAGCATACGTCATTTTCTTTCAGTTTGGATTTCATCCGGATTCGAACTCAATTTCATTAATACTTTTTATTACTAGGACTTCTATTTTTTAATTCTTGGATTATTTTTGGATTGGATTTGTAAAACCGTAAGTTCTTTTTCTCATTTTTACCTCGTTTTTGTAGGGAAATAAATTATTTGTTAAATGTTACAAAGATTGTTGTCCTCACTCTTTTCTTTGTTACGTTTTGTAAGAGCCTAAACACGTAACAAGTGATCTTCCATTTACAAGTTATGAAGACCGGCGTGGGGATCATGAGATTATTCTATCTGCCAAAGACCACTTCCGACTTTAAGTAAGGTACGACAAAAACGTTTTAGACACAAACTTGAAATCATTATTTAGAAACAAATATACATGTGGATATACACGTTCTTATTTCTCCACAGTGGATGGACTGTAGGGTAGATGAATGATAGTACGGACAGAGTCAATAACTGAGAAAAGAGCGACAGTATTGATAAGCTGCCGAACTTTAGTCTCTATTCTGTCTCTACTTTTCTATAAGAACACCGTATTATAAGGCAATATTATCACTAAATCGTGCATGTCAAAGGATTCTGTCAGCAATGAATGACAAAAATGATAAAAGTACTATGCAGGAAATAATCATAAATGAATAATGTTATTAAACGTGCTTCCTGTAGAGTAATCACGCAAATGAAGACCGATGTAACTTCTCTAAAAGAGGAAAATAAAGCAAGAATAATTTCTCGATACCTAATCTCCCTTATCATGAACTTTAAAACACCATTCGATGACAGACTGAACACCTACTGCTGAATGACTGAACGCCTACTGCTGAATGACTGAACACCTACTGCTGTAGGATTTAACACCAACTGCTGAATGACTGAACGCCTACTGCTGAATGACTGAACACCTACTACTGTAGGATTTAACACCTACTGCTGTAAGACTGAACACCTACTACTGAATGACTGAACGCCTAGTGCTGAATGACTGAACACCTACTACTGTAGGACTTAACACCTACTGCTGTAAGACTGAACACCTACTACTGTAGGACTTAACACCTACTGCTGTAAGACTGAACACCTACTGGTGAAGGAATGCTGATGTGATGGAAAACTATTTTTCTTCTGCACGTGCGCACTCTCGGTGTAATTGTAGCCAGATCTGATGCACAGTTCCTATAAAATATTTTTGTGTAGTGCAAATGTTAATATGTAAAATCAGCATTATACACATACACGCACACGATCACTTCAGGTTTTACTTTAATCATACATGTATGTTAATCCGAAACTAACCCAACATCTTAATGAAGTTTGACTTAAGTTGACACAATTTTTCAATTTCTCGTCTGTCAATCTTTCATTTTTAGCTCTCGCATATACGGTTCCTCTGTCTTTCTACTATGCAATAGTCCAGGTATTCTCTTGGTTTTTGTGTTTTGTGGGTCTTGTATTATATTGTTTTACCAATCTTTGATTTGAACATTTTATTCGTACATTGTTTGTGAGAGTTTGAATAAAGGTTTACTGCTATGGATATTTTAACTGTTGATGTTATACCTATTATTGTTATATGTCCCGATTCGATCACCATGGACATTGTACATCCTCTTTCTAACCATGACGGAGTGTGACTGATGCGTATCTAAACCTTTACGGCAACATGATTATCACTTCACCCTGGCTTTTGACATTTTCAAAATTTAAACAAGTTAGTACATGTAGCTTGACTCTGATGGCTTTTACAAGACATATCTTCAAGCACATGTGGATTGACTGATAGCTTTTACAAGACATAGCTTCAAGTACATGTGGATTGACTGATGGCTTTTACAAGTCATAGCTTCAAGTACATGTGGATTGACTCTGATGGCTTTTACAAAATATAGCTTCAAGTACATGTGGATTGACTGATGGCTTTTACAAGACATAGCTTCAAGTACATGTGAATTGACTGATGGCTTTTACAAGACATAGCTTCAAGTACATGTGGATTGACTGATGGCTTTTACAAGACATAGCTTCAAGTACATGTGGATTGACTGATGGCTTTTACAAGACATAGCTTCAAGTACATGTGGATTGACTGATGGCTTTTACAAGACATAGCTTCAAGTACATGTGGATTGACTGATGGCTTTTACAAAATATAGCTTCAAGTACATGTGGATTGACTGATGGCTTTTACAAGACATAGCTTCAAGTACATGTGGATTGACTGATGGCTTTTACAAGACATAGCTTCAAGTACATGTGGATTGACTGATGGCTTTTACAAAATATAGCTTCAAGTACATGTGGATTGACTGATGGCTTTTACAAAATATAGCTTCAAGTACATGTGGATTGACTGATGGCTTTTATAAGACATAGCTTCAAGCACATGTGGATTGACTGATGGCTTTTACAAAATATAGCTTCAAGTACATGTGGATTGACTCTGATGGCTTTTGCAGGACATACATAGCTTCAAGTACATGTGGATTGACTGATGGCTTTTAGAAAACATAGCTTCAAGTACATGTGGATTGACTGATGGCTTTTACAAAAGATAGCTTCAAGTACATGTGGATTGACTGATGGCTTTTACAAGTCATAGCTTCAAGTACATGTGGATTGACTGATGGCTTTTACAAAATATAGCTTCAAGTACATGTGGATTGACTGATGCCTTTACAAGACATATCTTCAAGCACATGTGGATTGACTGATGGCTTTTACAAGTCATAGCTTCAAGTACATGTGGATTGACTGATGGCTTTTACAAGACAAAGCTTCAAGTACATGTGGATTGACTGATGGCTTTTACAAAATATAGCTTCAAATACATGTGGATTGACTGATGGCTTTTACAAAATATAGCTTCAAGTACATGTGGATTGACTGATGGCTTTTACAAGACATATCTTCAAGCACATGTGGATTGACTGATGGCTTTTACAAGTCATAGCTTCAAGTACATGTGGATTGACTGATGGCTTTTACAAGACATAGCTTCAAGTACATGTGGATTGACTGATGGCTTTTACAAGACATAACTTCAAGTACATGTGGATTGACTGATGGCTTTTACAAAATATAGCTTCAAGTACATGTGGATTGACTGATGGCTTTTACAAGTCATAGCTTCAAGTACATGTGGATTGTCTGATGGCTTTTACAAAATATAGCTTCAAGTACATGTGGATTGACTGATGGCTTTTACAAGACATATCTTCAAGCACATGTGGATTGACTGATGGCTTTTACAAGTCATAGCTTCAAGTACATGTGGATTGACTGATGGCTTTTACAAGACATATCTTCAAGCACATGTGGATTGACTGATGGCTTTTACAAAATATAGCTTCAAGTACATGTGGATTGACTGATGGCTTTTAGAAGACATATCTTCAAGCACATGTGGATTGACTGATGGCTTTTACAAGTCATAGCTTCAAGTACATGTGGATTGACTCTGATGGCTTTTGCAGGACATACATAGCTTCAAGTACATGTGGACTGACTGATGGCTTTTACAAGACATAGCTTCAAGTACACGTGGATGGACTCTGATGGCTTTTGTAGGACATACATAGCTTCAAGTACATGTGGATTGACTGATGGCTTTTACAAGACATAGTTTCAAGTACATGTGGATTGACTGATGGCTTTTACAAGACATATCTTCAAGTACATGTGGATTGACTGATGGCTTTTACAAGACATAACTTCAAGTACATGTGGATTGACTCTGATGGCTTTTACAAAATATAGCTTCAAGTACATGTGGATTGACTGATGGTTTTACAAGACATAGCTTCAAGTACATGTGGATTGACTGATGGCTTTTACAAAATATAGCTTCAAGTACATGTGGATTGACTCTGATGGCTTTTATAAGACATAGCTTCAAGTACATGTGAATTGACTCACATAAGTTCTGTAAAACATGACTTCAAGAAACGTAGATTGACTCGGATGCCTTCTGTAAGACATAGCTTCATATACATGTAGATTGACTTGGATGTCCTATGTAAGATATGAATTAAAGTACGTGTACATATAGATTGACTTGTTTGCCTTTCTGTAAGACATAACTTCAAGTACATGGTTCTTCGGCTCATGAGGCTTCTTATACTCTAGGGAGGGGGGAGCGTGGAACATTATATTACTCTGTTTTGGAGGCTTATGCCAAATTTGCAGGGATGGGGAAGTATAGACTCCGTAGTATTGTGGATGGGGAAGCCTAGACTCTTTAGTATTGTGGTTGGGGAAGCCTAGACTCTTTAGTATTGTGGTTGGGGAAGCTTAGATTCCGTAGTTTGTGGATGGGGATGAACAGTCAAAGTGCCAGAAAAGGGTATTCCATTTAGATACTGCACAAATTTAAATTCAATTAAAGTACTGTTGAGACACATAAATGCTAGTGCAACTAAGTTACTATGACCGTACAGTTTGAAATGCTATGATAGCAACAAAAAAAACCCCAACTGAATTAAGTATAGCTTACAGTTGACAATATCTAAGCAAAACCCCTTATTTATAATACTAATCCGAGAAATGTTTCTACAATCTAATCAAGAAATGGCATTAACATTTAGGAACTGAGAGAACTTTATCTAAAAGGAATTAAGTAGACCTTTTAAAACTTCGTGTTCTTAACATATAAACCTCACCATAACAGCCTATTGTGCGTTATTCAGTACCCAACTGTCAATAAACCTGTCCCTCGCCCTAGCTTTACACCTAGAGGTGAGCTTAAATGCATAACTGAACTGTTTAAAGCCATCTCAGATTACGCGATACCAATTAGTGGTAAATTAGATACATGTGATCATTATCAAGTTGGTAATAAGACTGAAGCAGGGAAGTAAAAGTTACGATGTTATATTAATAACGGCATTCAGTCTAGAAGCATTCGAGTTAAGATGGCTAAGTTTTCCTGTAGTTCTTAATTGTCAAAAGATATGCAACAGTTTGGGGAAAAAATTAAATGCAAAAAATAAATAAATAATACAAAATAAATAACAAAAAATAAAATAAAACCATGTAAACAATCTCTGTCTGTCTCTGTCTGTCTCTCTGTCTCTGTCTCTGTCTCTCTCTCTCTCTCTCTTAAGAAATCACGAAACAATGTATCGTATTACTTACTTTAGCAACTAAATATATAATTAAATTGATTTTGTTGAGAACGTCATCCACTGACGTAATACATACCTTGAAGAAATAAAAATGTCTCCGGTAGTCACACGTAACTTAGGGCACTTTAAAATAATACTAGCAAACAGTCCATTACTATCGCAACTTTGTGCCATAGTATCTATGCAAACGATCAACAATATGCCTCAAGCAAAAACAATGCCGAAGTCACGAATTGAAAATGAATCGTCTCTTTTCAAATTCACTCATCTATGTAGCGTAAGCAAGGAGATCATGAGAAACAATTGACTTGCGATTTTTGTCACAAAGTACACAGTTAATGGACAGGACTATCGATGGTGTTATAGACATCGTCGTGTCTCTTCTAATTGTGTTTATTCATACCTGGAAATCCGGATATAAGTCGTTTTAATCAACAATTTAATTGATTAAAGAAGGAAAATGCACGAAGAGATAGCACGACAATTATGATACTTGCAGTGTTGTCTAAAAAAATGTTATCTTGAATAGTGCATGACCCTTTTTTAATTTGTTTATTATTTTTGGGAAGGTAACATAATAATGAAAGGAGTTGATGGAGTGTTCTACTTCTGTGCGATATTTATAACCATCTGTCTCGTAAAACATGCCGGTAAGTATAAACTCTAAATTTGACTTTTTGTATGTATCAATACAATTCATATCGCGTTTGAATTTTTAATACCGATTTCTTAAACTTTCAAACGCATTAATGATATAATTTCAATCCGTACGAACTCAATGAATAAATTATTTAGACAATGGTTTCGACCAATATTGTTTCAAAAGCTAGCATTATTTCAAAGGGTGGGTCTTTGCTTAACTTTACAAATTTTATACGGATTTTATTCCGCATCCGTTGCAATTTAATCATTACATATGAAAAAATAGATATCTTTCCAGAGTTTACTGGCACATTTAGATGTGTTTCCTATTATATTTTTAACTGCTTTTTTCCAGGCATCCCCTTTCATCTAGATTTGGCGCACGTAATATAAGAGAGAGAAGGGGTTGGGGGGGGGGGTTGGGGGTTTGGGGGGGTTATAATATTTCGTTAGGGTTCTTTGAAAAACTTCTGTAATAATTTTTGTGGAAACCATTTTTCCATATTTTCATCTTAAGATAGTGTTTTAGAGCTTTGTGTTTATACGGTGGGAAATAAAATATCTTCACAAAGCTTTATTTATCGTAGCTTTGTATCTGTTTAATTTACAAGCAGGCTTCGAGTAACTCGGTGATAACCAAATTTTGAATGTGTTTAATTTACAAGCAGGCTTCTAATAGCTATGTGATACCAAATTTTGTATGCGTTTAATTTACAACCAGGCTTCGAATAACTATGCGAAACCAAATTTTGCAGTAAAAAACAAAACTGTATGTAGTCCCAATAAACCGATGTAGAATTTGCAGGTGGTGGTGAAGTAGGACGGCTGAATTCCCTCAATCTGTTCTTATCAGAATCATTTATAAATAGTATTATTTTATTTTTTGTTGACCTACATATACCCCAATCCAAATAAGAACCCCATCACACCACTTTCTCACACTCCTCCCCCGTACATTCAGAATGATTGGACACTGCAGTAAAACGGAGATGTCTTGCTAGCGTTCTTAGTAAATTAATGAAAACTGAAAATATTAAGTTCTCTTGTTCGAGTATTATAGATCCCAACATCATAATCAAACTCAATATTAATTTCTGATAGTTCCTTATTTTTCCGCCGTCACTGGTTATTATATAATATTGCTGGTCAGTATGGAAATCCCCATGAATATTTTATCTGAAAACTTTACATATATTTGACAATATTAATTGAAAAAAGCATATCATCTTTCCTTTTTGTATTCTTTATATTTTGAGAATTACAGGTTGTATGCTGTCTAACAAGAAAGACAACTCGTACTGAAAAGAGCCAAATTTGATACAACGACAAATAATACATAGACAAATTTCTGCAAGAATAAAGATACATTTTGGTATTTTATACACAGTTTATCATTGTATTAGCTTGATGTTACACGAGGTATTGAAACTTGACACTACTGTTGATTTTAGCCACCTTAATTTAAATTTAATAAGAAGCAGATTTTCAAATGGTAGCAGGTATACTGAGCCAAATATGCGACAAAAATCTTTAGAACAGATAAGTGGACTACTTATAGGATAGAGTACGTAATCGTCGAACAGATAATTCGACTCCTTCCAGGATAGAGTACGCAATCTTCGAACAGTTAAGTCGACTACTTACAGGATAAAGTACGCAATCTCTGAACAGCTAAGTCGACTATTTACAGGATAGAATACGTAGTCTTCGAACAGATAATTCGACTGCTTACATTACAGAGTACGCAATCTTCGAACAGCTAAGTCGACTACTTACAGGATAGAGTATGCAATCTTAGAACAGATAAGTCGACTACTTACAGGATAGAGTACGCAATATTCGAACAGATAATTCGACTACTTACAGGATAGAGTACGCTATCTTCGAACAGATAATTCGACCACTTACAGAGTATAATACGAAATCATAGGTAATCTTCGATCAGATAAGTTGACCACTTACATGATAGAGTAGGCAATTCTCGAACAGCTAAGTTGACTACTTACAGAATAGAATACAAAATCTTAGAACAGTAGATAGAGTATGTAATTACCAAACAGTTAAGTCGACAACTTACAGGATAGACAATCTTATTAAAGATACTAAAAGATTGAAATAATCGTCCAAGACAAACGCCTACTGGCTTAGTCCCATTCCAACGCCTGGCAGGGAATGAGTTAATCGACACATTTGTATTAAATGTACTTTGCTTCTGATCCATATATATATATATATATATATATATATATATATATATATATATATATATATATATATATATATATATATATACGTACTGCTAGTATTGTCACTTTTCACTTACCTACTTATGTATTTTGGGGACTATTGCTAAGCTGTGAGAACTTGGAGAACTTGTGTTATGTGATTTAAATATGGTTATAAATATGTTTAAATCAACAAGTGATACTTATCTGTGTTAAAAATAACTGAACAGTCTGTATGTCTATAGGCGATTCCCGATGCCAACTGCCACATCGTAACTCTATGTTTCATAATGCGGTACTTATTGAAACGAGCAGTGACAGTACACATACCTTTTCAGTATTTGGTGGCGACACCAATGCAGTTTATTAATTGCAATGTATCTGTGAAACGGAACTATCGCCTATATGTCACTCTCACAAGTGGTGGAAGACAGTGTGCTGCAGGTATCACGGTACCGATTTGTTTTTCCACTTACCTCAATGTTAACGTTTTTGGTGAAATAAACATACTTTCTACCCTGCTTCCAAATGCGTGTTACATACTGTCATAAGGAGCAATGTTGGATTGTCAATTTGACAAGGACAGAGCCAGGTACTCCACTGCACTTAAGAGAGATAACTCTGATGGAACTCGACAGGAGTCAGGGTTATCCAGTCACAACAATGACATTTTCAATGATGTCTATCGCATTTTTAATTTAAAAAAAAATACAAAATATGATATAGATATAAATAATATAGATATAAATAAATTAACATAATCTCAGATATTGCCAAGAGACTCATCTTTTTTAAGCCTGACAGAAACTACAACTCTTACATAATGCACCAGTAACAGCTGGTTTTGTTGTTTATCTATGTATACAATGATCCCTACACACTAGCCTCCGCCCCTGTGCTTTTGCAACTGGTACCGTCATACATACAAACAAACTTTTTTCCATAATCTGTGATATAGCTCGAGACTGTACTACATGTAACAAATGTACTTAGTCTCTCTTAACAAAATCATTTTTATGAGGTACCAAGTTAAGTCTTATAATAATGTACATGGAAATGTCATTTTGCTGCGTCAGCTGCTGTTTTCATACTTGTGCTTTGCAACAACAACAACAACAACAACAAAAAAACGAAATGTTTTAACTGTGAGTTATGTTTTATTCATATAATCACTTATTGAACTGGGTGATATGGAATAAATTACATAATATCATTTAATGTAATAACCAGGTCAAAGGTCAATAGTCTAATTTGTATGTACCTCTCCTACTTCAAAAAGAAGAATTCCTCTAAAGTAAAGTACTTTATATATGATTAGAAGACACAGAACTTAGCATCATATACAGGTGGACGTGACCCATTTTTATTATAAAGTATGGACATGACCCATTCTTATTATAAAGTATGGAGATAACCCATTCTTATTGTAAAGTATGGACATGACCCATTCTTATTATAAAGTATGGACATAACCCATTCTTATTTAAAAGTATGGACATGACCCATTCTTATTATAAAGTATGGACGTGACCCATTCTTAATATAAAGTATGGACATGACTCATTCTTATTATAAAGTATGGACATGGCCCATTTTTATTATAAAGTATGGACATAACCCATTCTTATTTATAAGTATGGACATGACCCATTCTTATTATAAAGTATGGACGTGACCCATTCTTAATATAAAGTATGGACATGACTCATTCTTATTATAAAGTATGGACATGGCCCAGTCTTATTATAAAGTATGGACATAACCCAGTCTTATTATAAAGTATGGACATAACCCATTCTTATTATAAAGTATGGACATAACCCGTTCTTATTATAAAGTAGGGACGTGACCCATTCTTAATATAAAGTATGGATATGACTCATTCTTATTATAAAGTATGGACATGGCCCATTCTTATTATAAAGAATGGACATGACCCATTCTTATCATAAAGTATAAACTTTCAACAGTTTACGCTGACTGTAGATGCATGGATCCTTAAGCCCCAGCCCTTCCACAAAGGCCAGACGATCCATCGGTTCTGTAACACAAATAGAAAGTGTTGCTCCTTTGTAGAGTTGAATAAAAGGAGTTTATAACTTGATGAAAGCGTACATATTAAGAAACATGTGGCTTATAATTAATGAATGAAAGACACAACGGGAACATTAAAAAATGAGAAAGGAAAAGTTGATCACATTACTTTAGACGCATATGTGGAGACAATGCCCATTAATCACAGAACAGTCGGAAGGTACATATACTATTACGTTCCTTAGATGCACTCAACGTCTGAGATGAAAGAGGAAATAATCTCAGTTATAGAGATGCATTTATCGATATTGAACCTACACATGAAATTAACAATAATTGGCTTAAGTTAGGCACACCTGCCCCCAACCGAAAAATATACATGTATCTATTTTTGGACCTTTCAGACTTGCTGAGCAAATTATTAAATCTGTTGTACTTTCATTTGTATCATTTGCATCAAGATTGGTGATTTTTCACACTGAATCTTCTCCTTATTTTTATATTTATGAACTGAAAATGCGAGTTTTTATTTCTTGAAATATCCTGTATCGTGTAAGGGAGATAGCTGAATGAAATACATAAGGTGTGGTATTTTTATTTCCTCCGATATATTGTCAGTGTAACATAAATTAGGTCATGGAAACATGTATTAACTTGCTTACAATTAAATTATTCAAAACTAAATAACTGATAAAGTGAGAACCTCAATGTCAGGCTTCGATATGTAGCTGAGACCTTAAGAGAGATTTAATTTTGTTTTTCCGAGAAGAGGAGGCTGCCTCGTGTTATATAGAATGCCAGTGTGTGGAGTGCAGCCTTCAGTAAACATGCCAACATAACCACATGCTATTTTGGATTCATGCGATGGGACACAAAGTCTGAAAAAGAGTGTAAACTTAAATGCAAGGAATGGACAATATCTGTCTAATGTGGTTACCATTTAGAAATGTTTGACCTTATATGAGGAAATTCCAAAAGAAACAGTTGAACTGGAATAAGACGATTAGTTGAAAGTCAGTAGAAGGTTAAAACTAGTCTTACACAAGTGTCAGTGGGACATATAATGTGTCAATGGGTTAAAACTAGTCTGACACAAGTGTCAATGGGAAATGTAATGTGTCAATGGGTTAGAACTAGTCTTACACAAGTGTCAGTGGGAAATGTAATATGTCAGTGGGTTAGAACGAGTCTGACACAAGTGTCAATAGGAAATGTAATGTGTCGATGGGTTAGAACTAGTCTTACACAAGTGTCAGTGGGAAATGTAATGTGTCGATGGGTTATAACTAGTCTTATACATGTGTCAATGGGAAATGTAATGTGTCATTGGGTTAGAACTAGTCTGACACAAGTGTCAGTGGGAAATGTAATGTGTCGGTGGGTTAGAACTAGTTTTTCACATGTGTCAGTGGGAAATGCTGATATAAAGAAATTGCTTTTGTCTGATGGTATTCGTGCTACGTCTATAAAATAACTTTATAAACTACATGAAGAACTATAAAAAAAGAAAGTGTACTAAAAGGATCAATTATTGCATGGCACTAAAAATGAAAACTGGGCAGTAAGACAATTTATTTAATAAATTACCTAAACTTACTCGTGCCAGCATATCTTTGTGATATAAAGTGATCTACAATAACTGAAGCACCTTCCATGCGTCCTTAATTGTTCTCTCTCCTGGTTTATGGTATGCTTTACAAGAGCCACATAGTTACTATCTATAATGATTTAATGATTAATTATGCTTAAAAAAGTTTTTTTTTCTTGCATATATGCAAATCTCAGAGCTGACCCCACTAAATCAAACCACCAAGTCATACAACTCTTCGTCTGCCATAGCTATAAATACCCCCCTCCAATACCAACATGTGTTATTTTCTAAAGATATCATACATTTATTGTTAACAGCCTGTTTATATATACTGTGTATGTATATATATATATATATATATATATATATATATATATATATATATATATATATATATAGTCATTGATTGTTAGTCTTAATGCATATAAGTTGTTTCTAATAAATAAATTTGGTTTTAGGTGTTATCACGTCGGAAGAAATGGACACCTTAATCTAAGACCTGATTAAATCTCAAACGCTTTTCTCAAGAAACTTTTAATTAATTAGATATTCATATTTCCCAGGTGCGGCTTGTACATTTCCCGATCCGATAAGAGGTAACTGGATAAGCTCCGAGAAAGGGACACTGAATTTCACAAACAACACGTTATGGAATTATCCTATAGTTCTGACAGCGATTGTCACATCGGCAACATTCACGTGCGAAAGTACATATAATGGATTCTATTTCCTGAAGTAAGTGAAGTCCTCTTCTCTGCGTAAACGAGTGTTTCTGATCGTCTCTATCATCTAGTTGTCTCCCTTTCTATTACAAACACATACCACTTGTTGTAATATCTCGTATCAACAAATTGTGACAAATAAATACTGAAATATATTTCAGGCCTATCCATCAACAATAGATAATATTATTTTTAAAAAAAAATCTGATATGAATGGTAAAAATCAACAGAAGAAAAGTTTTCTTCGAGACAGGCCAAGTAATCGAAATTCGGTTACAAGGTTTAAAGAAACGTTTTACCTAAATGTTTAAAAGTAGTGTCTTCGTCGAACAGTGGCGTCACCTGGGTTGGTGTCACCCAGTGCGGTAACTCATTGTGTCACCCCTTGGACCTCCTTCCTAGACAAAAACTTTTTATACACAGTCATTTTGGTGCCACCCGTCTTTGATGGTGTCACCCGGTGCGGTCCGCACCCACCGCACCCCCTAGTGACGCCACTGTCGTCGAATAAATAAAATTCCTGTATTTGTATGTCACATGACATAAATAAAATTCATGTATTTGTATGTTACATGACATAAATAAAATTCATGTATTTGTATGTGACATTCGCCGGTGATGTATGATGCATGTTAATGCAAATCTGTTGATTGATAGAGAATAGAAAGAAGGTCAAGTGTGCCGGATTAAACCCTGTGGAGGCCCTTAGGCAGTCGAAATCTTGCCCCCCCCCCCTCGCAAATTATCTCCTAATACGCTAGTGATTTTACCAATCAACAACTTTAATAAACCAATTTTATTACATAAAACAAATATTAACAATTATTAATGTTATTAAACAAATTAACATTTTATGTTATTAAACAAAAATTATTAAATATTATTAAACACGCGTTGTCGCGGGGCCTACTAGAAGGTGTGGGACCCAAAGGAAATGCCTACTCTGCCTGTTTGGTAATCCGGCACTGAAGGTCAAGAATAGTTGGGTCATTGGCATCCATATATCAGTTTTATTAGGCGTCCATTACTATGGGAAGCTTGCCACCACCCCCTCTATTACTTGTGATCGTGACACAAATTTCAAAAGGTACAGTGTTAAAAAAAAACAACGATCACTTCCATTTAGCCCATAGGTATCACGGTATCAAATGTTATTCCACAGAAAATCAAGGCTAACCTTTGGTGACATAAACATACTTTCTATCCTACTTCAGAATTTGTGTCACAAGGTGACATGGAGAGTAATGTTAAATTATGAATTTGATATTGGGAGAGTCAGGTATGATTTAACACTGTATTATCGCGGACGCTATATTATCGGAGCAAACAGGATTTCACGAGGACTTTTGTACGCGCGACAACTAGCGGTTGTTTACCTATGCAAATCGAAAGCCGGGAAGTGCGCAAATTTGTCGCAGCAATATTTCCTAAAATAATGTCAACATTTTTGGTAAGTCTACACGGAAAAATCCATAATCACAACTTTGTGTAAAGTGCAAGTAATTCCATTGATCACTATATACAAAACTCCTATCGAACTTATTATTTTGTTTACATGGGTCTCGATTACAAAATATCCTCAGTGTGTCGCACAGGCACTTCGTTCAGGGTAAACTAGTGTGTCCACTCACTAATTAACACAAGATAACTAACTCTCGCAGGTCACCATCCGTTCATATTTTTCGATACTATCTTCGCATTTAGTCACTCACAAATCGCACCACAAAACAGAAACTTCCTGTCTACTTCGCTGTGAATGCGAGCAGATGATTGCTCCAGTCTCTGATTACTTCATTGAGCAAGTCTTTCCAAACATCGGTGTCAATCGCTACATCTCGGCCAAACCCGATAACTATGCAATCGGAACACGATCTGTCTTTTCGGTCAAGTCATTTCTGTTATGCAAATATTTAAGGTCATGTCCGTTACGATACACGTACAATATAGTAAATTAACAGAGTAGTTGAAAAACTGTACGAAATTTTATTTTCCTAACGATAATGAAATAAAAACAACCTTAATTTGAATTTGAATTGTTCTTATGTTTAGGTATTCATTGTTTACATACATATGACCGATAGTTGCATTCACTTTGAAGTAGACCGTAAGTCTACTGGTGGATCTGTAAGAAAAAGTATACAAGACACGAAGCGACGGATATTCTTTTGCGTGAAAATGACCCTCAAAATTAGTAATGTACTTAAATGGGACATGGATGAAAGGTGAGGAATGTTTTGTTTACTGTGGTATAATATATGAGTGACTAAACACGCAGATAATATCAACAAATTAGAACGTATTCATCATCGGGGGATCACATAATGACCTGCGAGAGTTAGTTACCTTGTGATAATTGGTGAGTGTACACACAAGTTTCCCCCTGAATCAAGTGCATGTGGTGGGTCGTCTGCGACCTGATGTAATTAGGCTATATACCGGTGGTGATGTGTATGCTCTAACACGGCTGGGAATGGAATTGCATTGTATGGTTGCCAGTAAGGACCACAATTTACAAAATTTAGATTTCGATACTACATAATATGGCAGAAGTAATAGTAAAACTTTCAATAATAATAATAATAATAATAATAATAATAATAATAAATTCATATATATTTAAATACTTTAATATTATATTTTAGAATCATCATCTGAAGAAAGCTAGGCGACAGTAAAATTCTAAAGATTTACATAATTCAACTAATGCAACTCTTGCAGGCATTTCTATAGATAACGCAGCTTGTCAGTTTGGTGTGCCGGAGACCACTCTTAGAGATAGAACTAGAAACTATTCCTTGATGCCAGCAAAGATCCATAGAGGATTTTAAGTGAGAAAGAAGAGCATCCATTAGGCAATCATTTAAAGTATATATTGCCGAGATCGGAGATGGATACAGAAGAAAACGTACAGTATCCTGTAGCAGGCTATGCTGCTTCTTGTGGAAAGAAAAAGTGACAGACCTTTGAGCGGTTACTGGTTTTATGGGTTCCTGAGTAGGCGGCTAGATTTAAGACTTGCCGAGCCTCAGAAACTCTCTATGTTGCGGTCCAAACATGCTATTTTAAGGAGAAATCAACCCCACTATTTCACTCAGCAATTAAGAGACATGATCGAATGGACTTCTAAATAAATCTGGAATTAAGACTGAGCATTCCCCTCCAAGAGTTGTATGTAGCAAGGATACTCCGGTAAAAGTAGTGGCATCATCAAGATCCCATAATCTAACCATCAATGGGCCACTGGAAACCATATCCCTGAAGTGGAATGTACAATTTTCAGAAGGTAATCATCCTGGATTTAATAGTTGAGATGCCAGATTGTGGCTAATCCAACTCAACCATATTTCCAAATTGGGTCACCTAACACTATGCCAAGCATAGTGGAATAGCTGATGGAAATAACTCACCGCCCAACCTTATATTATATGATGGGCATAGGTCACATGTATCTTTAACGGTGGTTGACTGATCAAAGAAAAATAATATAATTCTTTATGTCTGGAATCTATAGGCAGGTTATGTCACCCAGACTCTGGACATTGGTATTTTTGGACCTCTCAAATTCAGGCACAATCGAAAATGTCAGCCGTTCTTGCAGAAGAACCATGGCCAACAAATAACAAAATATGACGTTTAAAAACTTACCTGCAAATCCTACATGAAGGCAATATGTCCTGAAAAGTTAACTTCCCCTCATTGAAAAGCTGGAATGTATCCATTTTCAAACAAGGCAATTTTGGATTCACAGGTAGCACCATTGATCATTTATCACAAACCATGGAAAACAATGCCCGTCAAGAAAAAGAAAATATTCGTGAAATCTCTCAACCAACAACTCAAGATTACCGTAACGGTGATATGAAAGCCAAAACACCTCAGAATGTTGAAGAACTAAGTAGTTTTCTTAAGAAACCGTAAAAAATGTTGTCCAAAAGCATAAAAAGAAAGTTTTCAACCTTTGCCTGCTGGTAGACTAGTACAAAAGAAGAATGTCATCATCATGCAGCAATCTTTAGTTTCCAACGTGACAGAAATGTTCAAAATTTAACAAAATGATCCTCAAGTGTGAGTTTAAGAGTAACAGAGCTCGTCTGCGAAGTCTTTAACTGCAGAATAAAATAGTCAGAAAAACACCAAGTCTTCCAAAAAAATATTGTTCTTGAAATTTTGAAGAAAGCATCTGTGATTAGATACCCTTATTCTGCTCAACCAGGCCCATCTACATATTATGTAGATGATTCTGATAAGAATAATTTGGAGGACGGTCAAGACAGTTTACCTGTATCCGAGAATGAATCTTCCAGCTGCTGTGTATGTCACAAGCATGAGCCATCTGCACTCAGGGGTTGTGTTAGCCTTGTGATTCCTAACTGGGCACAATATGTGACAATTTTCAACACTAGACACATATTTCATTTTGTTGTGAAACATTAGTTTAAGGTCACTTGGCTCATTTCTTTGCACTATATTGCATTTACAATTCAGATAAGAGAAATATTAATTTTTAAAAAATAAAAATGTGTATTGTTTTCTTATACTGGATTTCAACTTAATTGACATTATTGTATTCCATTTAATCACTGGATCATTTTTTTTGTGGAAATATTTAATCAGTACAAGCTTGGACTTTCCTTCTTTTACGCAAGATTTACGTTCATTATGATACGTGCGTGCTATCATACCTACATTATCGTATGGTAATCTGGCCTAGTCACCATTTGCAATTACATATCTTTTATGCACATCGCTTGATCGAGATTTTTTTAAATTGGAATAAAGAATCAAAAGCGTAAATAAACGTTACGATTTGTGACCATTTGTACCAGTAACAGCATTATGTACCACAATAACGGAGTGTTTAGGCCGACTCCATTGCATTTAAGAGAGATAAAATGAATGCCTAAATCTAAGCCAAGAAGAATAACCACCGAAAGAAGAGAGGAAAAAATACCCTAAAATAAAATGAGACTACATTCTTTGGTACTGATCCGACCATACAAATTTTTGACCGGACATGCCAATTTATTTATGACACATTTTAATCAAACTCTTATCTTTGCATGCCATTTCTATTTTAACTTTACCAAGAAATCTTGTTAATTTTCATGGCATAGCAGAGCTATAGTGCTAAAACTGGATCAAATGTTTGCACGGTGCAGACTGAGAAAAGTTTCTACAACGTATACCTAGTCAAGGCTTTTCCATGATGCATTTCATAACTCGTGAGCAATGGTGACTAAAACGTTGTGTCTATTGTTAGTTATAACTACCGTTATAAACTCTCTCTTCAGGCTAGCTGGCTTTTCGAGTACAGTGCTGAATGTGTGGGCTGGCATACTTCCGGCAGTAATCGACTTCTACGTACAGCATATAACAATACACATTCATAATTTGATTTTGGTCCACTCCTTAAATTCCTAATTGCTCAAATGAATTAATTAGAACCGAGTTACTGTCTGATATCATTAAATTTCTATGGCGTGTGCATACTTATATATTTAAAGTACAAATTGAATATAAGATGTGTACATTTAATAGGATAGTGATATCTGTTCAAGTTATAATAGTAAAACAGAGCCAGTTTTAATTACTTAAGTATTAGATTACACATCTACTAATACTTAAGTAATTAAAGCTTGCACTGTTTTACTATTATAACTTGAACATATATCACTATCCTATTAAGTCAAAATCTTATATTCAATTTGTATTTTAAATATATAAGTATGCACACTCCATAGAAAGTTAATGATATGAGACAGTAACTCGGTTGTAATTGCTTCATTTGAACAATTAGAATGCCACCTGTTCTTATGGAGTTCAGATGCTGTTTAAAATGAGTCACCCATCTGTGTGTGTGGATACCTTAGAGTTAAGGACGCCAATTAGACTGTAGTGTCCTCATTTATGAGGTATCCTTACTTATCAGGGACCCACTATCATACACCTTAGCTCTCTTCATGGGGTGGGAGGGTGTGTTCTTTTTATGTTTTGGTGACCTAGACTGTGATGCACATGACTGCTTTGTTAACAATTAAACAAAACCAGACCCCCCCCCTCAAAAAAAGCAAAACAAACCAAAACCCAAACACAAACAAACAAACAAAAGGAAACTAAAACAAAAAGCCAACAACAACTATTACTACCACTGTAGTAATGTCAATCTTAGTTTACATGTATATCAGGTGACATCTTGGTGCTGGTAATGTAATAATGTATTAGTGTAGTAATAATGTAGTAATGTAGTAATTTATTAGTAATTAATGTAGTAATTAGTGTAGCAATAATGTATATTTTACAGCACAACATTACAAGGGAGTTATTGCAGCAATAGATTAGTTTCCTCTCTCTCTGCAGTTCGTATTTTGTTGTTGTTCTTATTGTGGCCTTAATGCCATTTTCAGCACGTGACAGGCTATACATGGTGCCTAATATATCTGGTCGAGAAAGAAGCTGGAAAAAATCTCGACAAGAACCATTGACTCAGGGAAAGCTACTGGCAAGCTTTCTCACATATAAATACATTATTAGCGAGTTAGTTTGTTCCAAAAAGGTCACAACCTTCGAGTGTTATATAATGTATGATTCGGCAACTTGCAGTTTATACCACGACAGGCTAAAACACCACAACAAAAGAGCAACAGTAAACAATAACAGTAAATTCGTAAGTTGTTCATTCTTTTTTTCATTTTCCTTGTATTTTTAGTGATATTTTTATCTTCTGTCAGGGTATAAATGTGTGTTCTGGGGTTTGTGGTATGTAACTATTTACAGAACAAGGATTAACTATGTAAACGACATAATAATACTTCAACGAATGTTAGCCACTCTAAGGTTTTGAACATTTCCGGCATGGTCTTAATATTCTAAAATGAAATATACATTCTAAGTGGAAGCTTAATATTCAAAGCAAACATGTAACGTTCTTTTAGACATAAAATGACTATTAGGTTTGATGCTATTTTAACTGATTAAAAGATATTTGTCAAATTCATCACAGTCCACACCAGTGAATAACCCTATTTCGTTCTTTGGAACATATTTTCGTATGTATAAACAGACTAGGCTAATAAACTTACAAAGGGTAATAGACGTACATTCATTAATTTGTAAAAGCTTATTGGTTTTTGTACACACACACACACACACACACACACACACACACACACACATTTATTCTTGAGGTTTCCTCCTTTAACATTGAATACGTCGGTCGGACGACCTTAATGCATATTGCTTTCATTTTTCGATTCACACATGTACATATAAATTACTTTGCATCCAAGATAAACACAGTTTTCAGAGCCATGTAAGCACCACGTAACTTAGAATATCGGCACAACATAAAGCAGACAATCCAAGTATACTGTTCGAATTACAGTCGTATAGACTGAGAAGTATTTTGAAATTGGATTTGTAGAAGTAGAATTGCCATTTCTTCTTTGAATATTTTTAGGATTATATCTTAAGCTGAAATTTAAAGCGCACTTGTTAAATATGTATGTATGTATGTATGTATGTATGTATGTATGTATGTATGTATGTATGTATGTATCATTGTTATTATTATTATTATTATTATTATTATTATGTCGATTTGCTTGCAAAACATGAAGCAAAATGATACGTAAAATCACTTTGAGCGTTTGTGACTTGCTGTGTTGAGGGAAAATGGGAAGCGACCGGACTCATCCTTGGGTTGCCAGCTGGTTTCATACTAATGACTTTGGAAATCCTTTCCCAGCGGAGATCGTGGACAAGATATCGTTCATATCTTCTGTCTGTTTAGTAGTAAGATCTGTATTACAGGATCTGAGAGCGGACGTTCTGTGTTCTGACATAAACAGTATGTGTCAATTTTCTCGGCCACCATCATTCATTGTTTGGATAGCAGTTGGTCTAATACAACGCGCTATGTACCTAATTTCAGTTCCATCTTGTCGGCAGAAGTGTTCGAGATAAAACTTGAGAAGTGACGAGCTGATACTTGTTTCGCAATGTACCAGGTTCGGAGGGTTGGGATTACATTAGGGAAGGATGGGGTTACTTTTCGCATGACTGAACATACATTTTGTCAGCAGCTAACTGCATATTATTTGAGCTGACAATCCAACCACCACCCCGGTATGATTTGGCTTTGTTGCAAGATTGAATACTGCATATTCTGAGCGATAGCCATCAACTTCGAACAAAGATGTTTTTGGGTCAACTGCGATGAAATTCAAGCCCCTTTCTTATAAAATAAATAACTAGTAGGTGCCATATGTGGAATCTGACTGGTTGGATCATCTTTTGCAAAACATTAATGAATTTTCTATGGATCTGTCTGGAGAATATCATTAGGTTCAGCTGGTCTAGAAAGATCAGGAGTAAAGTTTAATTTTAGTTTAGCGTTAGGGTTTTGATATCAGCGCGTGTATTTTTCAGAGTGTTCTATTCTGTTGATTGGTTTGGAGTAGGCTTTTCACTCTTCTCTCATTTCGATTGGGATATGCATAAACAGCCGAGTAGCTTATCATTTAGTTCCTGTGGTGTAGTTAGTGTGAACTGTGTAACTTGTGGTGTAGCCGTTGTGAACTGTGTAACTTGTGGTGTAGACTGTGTTAATTCAGTAACTTGTGGTGTAGTCGTTGTGAACTGTGTAACTTGTGGTGTAGCCATTGTGAACTGTGTAACTTGTGGTGTAGCCTGTGTGAACTGTGTAACTTATGGTTTAGCCGTTGTGAACTGTGTAACTTGTGCTGTAGCCTGTGTGAACTGTGTAACTTGTGCTGTAACCTGTGTGAACTTTGTAACTTGTGCTGTAACCGTCGTGAACTGTGTAATTTGTGCTTTAGCCGTTGTGAACTGGGTACCTTCTTGTGTAACTGTTGTGAATTCAGATTCATTTTAGATTACATATGTGCCCCGACACCAACCAGACTAGACGGGGGTGGGGTGGGGGTAACAAGACACCAACTAGTCTAAAGGGAGGTAGAATAAGGGGTTCTATGTTACATTAGAGCGGGACATTTTATTTCCAGTTTCTTTAAGTCAAGACATTTAATATAGTTCTTATTATGAAAACACATGCATTAAGCAGAATTTATTCATATAATTAAGACAGTGATTCTAAAGTAATTCCAAGTTGTTAAACGGCTCGTTAAGAATTCAAGCATTTCTTAAAGCTTTCATATTATTGGATCAACTGTTCATGTGTTCCCCGTAATACATATATGGATACATTTAATATGCAAATGATTTTGTTCATAATTTTTTAAAATTTGTAAATCAGACTTTTACTAATTATGACTTTTTATTTTGTTTTCGCTCTCAACGGCTCCTGAACCAAATAATTCGATATATTTGACAACAGTCTGAACATTTTTTGTGTCATTTGCTTATGGATCAATTACTAATTCACATATTTTTAAAATACATATTCTTTGAGGAAAGTCATGCACATGTAGACAGGAATTTGTAAAATGAAACTTTAATTAATGTGACAAAGAGTATATTTTTCTGAAGTCGGGTATGTCGCTAACACTTTTCATAAACCCCTTCGTTAGTGATGTGCTCATCCTCAAAAACCAATGAGACAAAAACAAATTACATTCAGTACTTAGGTAGCTATATTGCTTTTGTGTGAGGAAATCGTAATTAAGAATGAATTTTGTTACCATCTGCTGATAGTCATTTAATTTCTATGTTCGTAATAGCTCTTCAAGATTTGAATACCCCAGTTGATGTTTCATTTGGTTCATTCAAATATTCGTGCTCCTCTGACTGATTACGATCAGTCTCAGAGAGAATTTGAACCTTGGTCTGCGGACCTCTTGTCTTCTGAAGTCTGAAAGGTAATCTCTTTCTCCGGTGATATCATCTAAGCGAGACAACGTACGGCAGCCATGTGTTGTTCATCAAGGAAGCAAAATAGCTCCTATTAAATTAGCATTCTGACGTACATATGCTATCGACGAATGAAAATAATACACTTTACTGTAACGTGTTTGTCTTTGCCAATTAAATAGGAAGTAACATCCCGATTGTATGACTGTTTTAATTATTTTTATTTTGAGATCTCTGTACGAAATTTTAAAATTTAGACAAATTTGCGACACTTGGTTTATCTCTACAAGTGAACATAAAATTCTTTGATATGACTTAATATGACCTACATCGAAGTTAAGAATGATGCCATTGCTGAATAGGACAGGTACATACTCAACCAGTTTCACCGGCAGGAAAGAATATATTAAACTCTTAACGAATAATTGCGCCTAATGCAAGCTTTTATCATTTGGGTTATAATACTTGATAAGAAACAAGGATGCACCGACATTGTACAGGCCCTGCATGGTTTTCTAGGTCTCCTGTCTAACAAAGATCAGTTTTGATGTCTGTGACCAAATGTATTTATTCTCAAATGTTCTCATTCTGGAGGAATTATACAGTTATTTTGGAACCATAAATTACTATCTCGATTTAGCGAGTTTTTCATCTATTTTCGAATGTCTTGTAGGACAGGTATCACTGCATATCATTACATCGATTTAACGCCCTCAGTGCAAGAAAGGCTTAACATCGTTTATCGCTAGCTTTTTTCCCCCGTCTCTATCATACTCACGATATGATGCCACCCTCGCTACGCTCCGTTTGCTTGATCATCTAATAAACAAGTATCAGTTTATATGATTTCATTAGCTTCATTCACGTTTAGGTTCTTTTCTTGAACTAATGTATAAAAAATCAACTGTTTGATGTTAACTAAGCTGATACAGTGATGTATGATAAATTTGATGTATATTCAAATTATTTAAAGCTACCTATTATCTATTGTTATTATTATTATTATTATTATTATTATTATTATTATTATTATTATTATTATTATTATTAAAACATGGGCAGAAACTATCGATCAGTTTAATATTAACGGTTACAAAAACCTTGATAGCGTAAGAATTAAATATCACAATCAGCTAAAAGAAATTGTTGAGGGGGCGATCTCGGTTTTATATATATATATATATATATATATATATATATATATATATATATATATATATATATATATATAGAGAGAGAGAGAGAGAGAGAGAGAGAGAGAGAGAGAGAGAGAGAGAGAGAGAGAAGTGCCTCACAAATTTAGTCTGGTTAGTTGTTTCGTCTAAGGCTAGCATACTGAAGTGGAACTTAATTTTTGGTTTTGTCTATTTGTCATTTGAATACTCCTCTATTCATTCAGAAGAAAATGCAGCGGTAGAAAATGAATTAGCTCACCTAAAAATGAAATATCCTGACTATAAAATAATAATTGTAGGTGATGTTAATGCCTATACCGGAACCGAGTCAGATTTGATCACATATGATAGTGTTATTGACCAACTTCAAGACTTTAATTATATCTTAAGACTAAGTAATGTATGATGGAGCTAATCAAGTGGTAAGGGAGATAAATCACTATGGAGAAAAACGTCTACAGCTATGCCAGATGACTGGATTGAGAATCGCCAATGGTAGATGTGGATCATATAAAGGGATAGGGAAATTCACATGTATGCATGGCAATTCGGCATCAACAATAGATTATGTCTTAGCCTACGTATGTGTTGTAAAAAAATATATCATCCTTTGACATAGATGATAGATTGGAATCAATACACATACCCATTGTATTTTCACTTGTCTACATGGGTAAACTAGAGAAAAAGGCTATAAGTGTCTCTGGGGGTAAGGAAATAAATAAATACATATGGAAGAAAGAAGAAGGACTATCTTATATATAAATATTGCAAAGATCTCAAAATATGGACGAAATTTTAAACGATATAAACAATAACAAAATGTATGCGTCGAAACAATTACTGATATTTACAATGATGCAGCAAGCACAATGAAAACAATCAATAGAAAGCAAACTCTAGCTGTGACATCTCCAAGAAAAATTGTTAAATGTCAGTCTTGATTTGATACCGATTGCACAAACGCAAAAAGCAAAGCCTTAAAATATCTAAAAGTTTAGATTTAATCGTGAATCACTTGAATATCATAAACTTTATAAAAATATGTAAAAAAATCTTTTACAAGAAGCAAGAAAAACTAATATGAATTAAAACAATAATAGCCTTTTATCTGCATTATAATCCAAAGATACACAACTTTTTTGGCGCCTTGTAAACAACCCAAGTACTGGTATGCAGAACAGTATCACGCCTGCAACTTGGTATGAACATTTTTCGGAATTATTTTATTTTTCCAGTTCTGTTGACCAGATACAGGAAACTGAAAACATTCAAGTAATTCACGAGGCTTAAGACAGAACAATCACTGAAGAAGAGGTACGCATAGCATATAATAAACTGAAACATGACACAGTTGGGGGAATATATGCTTTATCCAGCGACTTCTTTATATGTACGTGCAACATAATAGCACCAATATTAACAACATTATTTAATAAACTATTCGATGTTGGATCTTATCCATACTATTGGTCAAAGGCTGTCATCATACCAATTTCGAAGAAAGGGGATACAAATGAACTCTCCAATTATAGAGGCGTTAGTCTACTACCTGTGTTAAGCAACGTGTTTACATCGATTTTAAATAACAGAATCATTAAATGGGTGGAGAAAAACGAATTACTGGGCAAAGAGCAAGCAGAATTTAGAACGGGTATTCCACAGCAGATAATATGTTTATATTATATACATTAATTTGTAAATATTTAAGAAAACGTAGGGGTAGATTCTAGGCAGTATTTAATGACTATGAAAAAGCCTTCGACAGGATGGAAAGACGTTTACTGGACCAAAAGCTAGTTAGTGAAAATATTAGTTGAAAAATGTTAAGAGTCATTAATGCAATTCATATTGATGTAAAAGCATGTGCTAAGCCAAACAATCTTATTACCGATGTGTTTAAATGCCCTTCGGGCGTGCGCCAAGGTAGTGTTTTATAGCCTTTACACTTTTCTTTATTTTGAATGATTTGAACCCTTTTTAGCTGAAGGAAACAGGTGAGTGTCTGTAGAAACCGTAGCAATATTTTCACTGTTGTATGCAGACGATTTAATTGTCTTTGCTGACACTGCTGACCAGTTGCAAAATATGCTCAGTATGTTGCATACATATTGCCTAAAGTAGAAATTAAAGGTGAATACGAAAAAAAAAACCAACAAGAAAAAAAACACAAAAAACACAAGAGTGGTTGTATTTCTCAGAGGTGGGTATCTCAGAAGTGACGAAAAGTGGTAATATGACCACAAAGAGGTAAAGATTGAATCATATTATAAGTATTTAGGATGCATATTTTCTTAAAAAAATTACTGGTATATGTGCCAGAAAAACGCTCTCCTTGTAGGCCCTGAAGACAGCGCATATACTGAAATAAAGTCTTTCAACGTTTTGCAGATTACCCGTAACTGGATTGCTTGTCTGTTTGACGCAAAGATAGCTCTCATACTTAATTATGGAGCTGATGTTTGGGTTTTTTATGATGCCAATGAGATTGTAAAAGCTCATTTGTGATTTTGTAAATATATCCTTGGTACAGCTAAGTCTACTCAAAATGCATTCGTATATAATGAATTAGGAAGAATTAGTATGCGGTGTATAAAATATAAACGTATTTTGAAATATTGGCTAAGAATTCTACAAGTGCAAGAAGACAGATATCCTAAACAATACTATGATTTACAGTTAAGATGGGGGAAATTGCGATTGCTGGGCTAACTATGTTAAAAAGCTTCTATTTACATTTGGATCTGGCAATGTTTGGTGTACTCAGGCGTAAATGATGAACATATATTTCTTAGATTGTTCAGCCAGAGATGTAAAGATATTTTTAGGCAAAAGCTGCAGGATGAGATTAAGTCGATGGAGAGATTGCGCTTCTATAGGTCATTGGGAGTAGAATTCACTTGTCAAAGATATATAGAATTGTTAGGATTTAGCGACTGATGTTATATAATCATTATGCTTAGAGTGGGGAACTTGCCAGTCAGAGGTAATACGGGAAGATATGAAAGTATCTGCTGTGAGGAAAGACTGTATCAAATTTGTAACGTTAACATCGAAATTGAATTCCATTGTATTACTGCTTGTCCGCTATATGGAGAAATACAAAGAAAATACTTACCCACCTTTGTATATAAAAATCCAATTTAGAAAAATTTAGGTCCTTTATAAACAATGATACTAGTAAAATTCTGATGACTAATTTAGCAATGTTTAATATAAAAGCCTTAAAGATTAGAGAAACCGTTTTATCAACGACTCCTGCTACATAAGACTTTAGATCAATATCACAAATCTTTCTCCACACAAGTTTTAGGGTTGCCCTTAAATCCGTTTGCTTGATTGCTGTGCAAGATATACTTGTATCTTTCCTATATCCGATAAAAGCAATAATTATTACTTTCATGTATATTACTTCTTATAAATACTATGTTCTTTTGTTACGCACTATAACATCTTTTTGTACCGCATGATGTATGGATATGTATCATGGGCCACTGGCCTATATTACAAATAAACATTATTATTATTATTATTATTATTATTGTTGTTGTTGTTGTTGTTGTCATTGTTATTATTATTATTGTTGTTATTATTGTTGTTATTATTATCAGTATTGTTATTATTGTCATTGCTGTTGATATTATTATTATTATTATTATTATCAAGGACAAATAATACAGATGCTATATAAAATATGTACAATACCCAATCTATGTCAGTTCTAAAGATTGTGCACCAACCAGCAAACATTTTGTGTTGATTTCATGTAAGACAATATAATACAACAGGTAAGGAATAGAAAGTTATATCTGCAACATATATGACTTATTGTGATATAAATTCCTATTGTTCCTCTCTTTCAGAGCATCGACCTCCTTTAACTTGTTTAATGTTGACTTCTATCCCTACTTATGTGTCGATTTCACACAGATTTCTACGACAAAATATATTTACAACATACAGTGCGGTAAGTAAGACACACCGACTTGGAGGCAGTCAATTTAAAGTTATAAATAGTCATTGGTGTATTGTCTTCAATGACGAATCGTTGTTGTTTGGGATTTCCTCTTGACTTAGAGTCAAGTTTCCACACAGTTTATATTGTGTTGTTTCGATCCGAACCCCAACCAATTCGAACAAAATTCCTTGCTGGCTCATGTATAGTTCTAGTTCAATTAATCAGCTCCCAAACCTGTATTGATTTTTTGTTGGTTCGGGATATGATCTCACTTTTTCATTAAACATTGCACTTATTACAGACAGACGTATCAGCTACACATTAGTGAACATATATTGAACAGTTTTAGACAGCGGTATATTTCTGAGGCATTTGAGTAATGGTCCGTTGAAGAGGTCGTTTGGCGATCTGACAGCATATTTCCATATCAAATCCATGGTTGGACAACTTTAAAATCAACGGGAAATTATGTAATCTTACCGTGTTGGCCATGTCATATTATGTGGCAACATCCACCAATATCGATCTTCTCCGACTCAAAATTGTTCTTTTGGTCATGTGATTTAAGCACCTGTAGATTTATTACGTATGACTACATGTATTATCACGGTTCAACAATGAGTCCAGTTACAAAATGGGGGATTTAATTGACAATGTTTTGACCTCTAATCAGTTGGGTTACGATGTATAATTAAACCCGTCCATTTTTGTAATTTGACAGGTTTTTGAAATATAATAATAGTTTCAAGAGCAAATCCACAGAAACTATTGTCACACGATCAAAAAGAACCATTTTGATCAAGTCGCATCTGATTAGTCAGTCGATACTGATGGAAAGGCTGATCATCCGCTGATTTCATTTGGTACTTCTAAATGGCGACACGACTTGGGTTACGTGAATCCACCTGTATTCTAAAGCTGTCCAACATAAGATTTGGTGAGGAAATATGATGTACAGATTACGGAATAGCCAACTGACCGTAACTCTGGAGCTACAAGACATTCTAATAGTGTCTTACAACGGTCGATATGTGCACTAATGTGTTGCGCACAATTCTGTCTGCAATAATTGCACAGTTTAATGCATAAGTGAGACTAGAATTCCAAAGCAGCAGCATACCATTTCAGTTTTCGGAGCTAAGTTGCCATACTGGGAAATTTCTCCTTGTGAAAAAAGTCCTAAAAGGTTTGTTATAATGATAACAAAAATATATTAATATATAATCTTTTTCTAATTTTTTTATAATGTGCACATAGATAATCTCACACGAGATTTCCTTTTATATAAAATGTCTTAAACAAGCTGGGCAAACTAATATCTCACAAGCTGTTTGCAAAAAAGCTATTCAAAGAACTCCATACCCTTAATATAAAATTAATTCATGATTATGATTCCATTTTTTACATGACGTCAAGACTTTATATTTTTGACAATTAAGCAAAGTCAGTTGATTAAAAAGATTAGCCTCATGTGATAAATTGCTATATGCAATTATCATTAAGCCTACGTGGTTGGAGTCAGTGGAAAAGATGTAAATAGGTACGGGCTTTCGGTTTTGTTCCTGTACTTCCGATGTACCATTATAAATATCATTTCGTGATAAATACATTAACTATCTACATGAGTGTCATTATTGTATACCTACAATGTCTTATGGAGATTTCAAACATTGAATTTTGTCTTTCAGCAATTGAGACTAGCTTATTAACACCTGCGCGTGTATACGTTAGGCCAACAACGACTAACGTCAATGCATCCACAGCGTGTAATAGGGAATCACCAACGGACAAGTCTGATTTCTCTGTACTTGTAAAAGAAGGTCAGTAGACAAAAGTTTGGTCCGAAAATGAATACAGAAAATAGCAAATATGCTTTATTTTCACGAGTGCTTGAAATATATTTTGATTGTGATTGCGTGAAAACCATCAATAAAACACTTTTAGACGTGTTTTTAATCTATTCGAATATGTCAGAGTCATCAATAGCTTTAGGCTCTTTTGAAGTTACTATCTATTCGGATTGATTATTGTGTTTGTCTTTGCAGCGTCTACTTTTTAATACACGTATGTTCCTGTTATGTTAAGCATGTAAACTCACATTGATTCTCGCGTGTAACGATCGACACCAAAGGGCTAATATGTAACTAATATCTCATGAATAGAACCCATTTTTCCTTATTATTTAAACCTGTAATATATCATTTGTGAAGTAATTTCCAAGTTTTGCATACTAAACAAAACTTCGCATCTGATTGTGAGATATGAGCGACATATTAACGACATGGCAACAATTGGAAATCGGCCAGAACTGGTCATCTGTCATATGCACCACAGTAACTGATGGCACAAATAGATTTTCGAAAATGTTACACGAGAGATTCAAACGTCCGATTTGAATTGTTGATGTTTTCAGTATATGTCAGGATAAATTGCATCTTAAAAAATATCGCCATGCTACAGCCTAGAAAAGCACGTGAAAAAGAAAATAAACCTGAAAAGTTAAATTCCATACCAACAGTCATGATTTCTGCCTAAACTGTGATATCTTCAGCAATATTGTATCATATACTTTAGTAATTATACATTGACATGATAATTATACACTGACATGATAATTATACAATAATAATTATACACTGACATGATAATTATACACTGACATGATAATTATACAATAATAATTATACACTGACATGATAATTATACACTGACATGATAATTATACACTGACATGATAATTATACACTGACATGATAATTATACATTGACATGATAATTATACACTGACATGATAATTATACACTGACATGATAATTATACACTGACATGATAATTATACACTGACATGATAATTATACAATAATAATTATACACTGACATGATAATTATACACTGACATGATAATTATACAATAATAATTATACACTGACAATAATAATTATACACTGACATGATAATTATACACTGACATGATAATTATACATTGACATGATAATTATACACTGACATGATAATTATACACTGACAATAATAATTATACACTGACATGATAATTATACACTGACATGATAATTATACATTGACATGATAATTATACACTGACATGATAATTATACACTGACAATAATAATTATACACTGACATGATAATTATACACTGACATGATAATTATACACTGACATGATAATTATACACTGACAATAATAATTATACACTGACATGATAATTATACACTGACATGATAATTATACACTGACATGATAATTATACACTGACATGATAATTATACACTGACATGATAAATATACACTGACATGATAATTATACACTGACAATAATAATTATACACTGACATGATAATTATACACTGACATGATAATTATACACTGACATGATAATTATACACTGACATGATAATTATACACTGACATGATAATTATACACTGATGAAATTCCAACTATACAGAGGAGCATAAGGGGGCCTGTATGTACTTTTTATACGACTCCCCCCCCCCCAAACAATCAAACCTAATGGCCATTTTGGGCATACTCTGTTTTCCAAGGCACAACAAGTATTCTTAGCCGTCTTGTAGCCCTTATTTCCAGTGCCTCACCTTTACCCAGGCACAAATACATAGCCATAGGCCCGAGAGTGTGTCACTCCTTTTATTGGCCCAATTTTTGTTCCGACTGGTAAGTTATTGTGATCCTTGGGTTTGCCCAGTTCTGAACTTGTGTCGCTGTGCTGTCACTGTCAGACGCCAAACGCAAACAATTTTTTTTTACATACCTTACAGACATAAATTCTTTACGTTAGGCTGAACTTTTTAGATAATATTCTTTGTTTGTAAACAGCTGCCACATAACTTTTCTACATTCTCGATGAGATGTCTTGCTTCTCATTTTGTGCTGCATCCTCGACTGGTTTAGGATGACCACCAACACACCTTCTTTCTTACCTCTCTTATGCTGAATTAACTTAATGTAGCTTCACTTCTATCAATTAGTACTTGACAGTCAACTTAATGTAGCTTTACTTTTATCCATTAGTACCTGACAGTTTTTAACCCTCCAATTTTATTTTCTTGGGAATGGGGAGGGGGCTGCGAGGTGATCTTTAAGAAAATATTGACCATATGTAATATATAGCATCATTGTTTCTGGAAAGGAGCCAGTCCATGATGTACTTAGGTCTTCGCGGGATCTAGACATTCTGCCACTTGCCAAGCCATCTGTTGGGGTTGCCTTATCTTCACATACTAGCTCTTTTGCATATGTAAACTGCTTCTGCTATGCTGCTGTAAAAGTCCCGGGCGCGCGTCTTCGCTTCGTGTCCAAATCAGTATTGTTTGCCTCCTCACTCATTGCATCATGAGATGCTACGGTAGCTCATTTGGTAGAGAGTGAGAGTCGTAATCTAAGAATCGCAGGTTCGATACAAACACAGGCGGCTGCCTCGGTGTTTCTTTGGGAAAGGCAATTGGCTTTATTTCCACGGCACAATAAACCAATAGTGTGTAAAAAAAATTTCCGTTAAATCAACACGAAGAGAATTCATCACACGAGTGCCTCCTTTCTTCTTGGGTCTGTATTCTTTGTTTTATTTTTCATATATATTCAGCCCCGAAAATATGAGCTCAAACTTGATATCTGATATGTCTGAATACGTTAAAACATTTGATACGTGTTTGGTTATCGTGTTTAACTTCGCCTCAGCAAACACATTGATATCATTAAATTTGCTTACTTTCTATGTAGACGGATATATATCCTTTGCTATAAAATAGTAAGGGAACCATTCTCCAATAAAATGTTTGCAAAACTGTATATGTTCTATAAAATAGTAAAAACTATTGTCCTCTCAGAAAATGGAATTCTTTCGCACATGATCGCTAATGCACCTAATTATCCGTTTAGAAATATTGACTCGTTATTTTGTAACATTCTTTTACAGTGTTACGACTCTGTGGTCTTAATCTAAGTATTAGAAAAAGCGAAAAACATCAAGTTCAGTAAATTTAACAAATAATTTATTTCCCTAGAATACAAAGCGAAAATTTAAAAGGAATTTATTGTATTGTGAATTATATCCTAAATAGTCTTAAAAGTTCTATCACAAGTCCAAGAGTATAGAGTGTTCGGAACTAATTTCAGTGGCAATCAGAATAAATTCCAATCTTGAATGTGCTGATGTGCCAAAATTATTATATTTGTTAATGTGCAAAGGGTCTTCATGTATCACGATTATATAATCCTAAATATCCTTCAATAAAATCACAGCAATAAAAAAATAGATTTTTTAGTTCAAGTGTCAATAAGAACTTTGTAATTCCAATGAATATTTGAAATAAATAAAACCTCCAGAAAGGATAACGGAACGCAGCTAAAACGTTGATTCTACTAGGCAGAGGGTAAAATAAGAACGAAATAATTTTGTTTATCGGACTAACACCTGCCGTATGACACAACGAAATCTCCTTGACCCAGAAGGTCAAAAGGTCACGCAATCATGATAGGCAATTTGACAGATCAGTTAGAAAAAGAAACTAATGCAGTTCTATAAGACAACAATTTAGTAATGCTTTCGGTAATTAAATTTATATGAATAGCGAGAACAGACCCAAAGTTTATCAATATATTTGTAAATATTTATAACTCAAATTAGCACAGGTGATGTTTTGAATCTTTACAGCATTTATCTTGAACAAAATGAAACTGTGGATTTTTGTCATGGAACAATCAAATTAGCACTTTTAGTTGAGGGACATTTCGTTCTCACCTTTCTTATCCCAGAGAAAGGAAACCAGTATATGTATTGTTGACTTGTTTGTCTGTGATGTATTTAAAGTGATATCGTCCCGAAAGGCAACAGCTAACGATAAATTATGGGTTTTGTATTTCGCCATGTCTTTTTATATACATATTGAAATTAAGGTGAACATTTCAGACGAGCTTTAGGACGTCTCTTCCGTGTGAATATCTTCAATGCCCCATCAACAGACTACGAAATACAATATGTTTACTTATTGTGAAATTAGATGATGTTCCACCGAGTACATTGGAAAGGTAAATAAATCCAACATTTAATTTACAATCAATTAACTATAAAAACCCTATATCAATGTGTTTGAGCTGCACTATACCCAATAGGTATAATGTTAAAGCCACACTATACAGAATAGGTGTAATATTCAAGCCACACAATACTACACAATAGGTATAATGTTAAAGCCACACTATACACAATAGGTATAATGTTAAAGCCACACTATGCACAATAGGTGTAATGTTAAAGCCACACAATACACAATAGGTATAATGTTAAAGCCACACTGTACACAATAGGTATAATGTTAAAGCCACACTATACACAATAGGTATAATGTTAAAGCCATACTATACACAATAGGTGTGATGTTGAAGCCACACAGTACACAATAGGTATAATGTTAAAGCCACACAATACACAATAGGTATAATGTTAAAGCCATACTATACACAATAGGTATCATGTTAAAGCCATACTATACACAATAGGTGTGATGTTAAAGCCACACTATACCCAATAGGTGAGTTGTTTGAGCCACACTATGCCCATTTTGTCACCACAGTATTTCCTCCAAAAAAAAAATTAATTCCGTTTTTCTCAGATAATTCATTAAACACTTCTTATCGGTATTCCCCCCCCCCAAAAAAAAACAACAAAAAAACAAAAACAAACAACAACAACAAAAAAACGAGTTGCATTCATTTGGAGGTAACAAGAAATCCTTAACAGAAACAGCATGTTTATCGAGTTCAGCCTCTTGGCTTTTGCGTCAGATAACTTAGCGACAAATATTTTTTGTCTGGGTCTAGAAAATTCACATTCACTACTAAGTACGGTAGTTTCACTCAAATAAAGTCATACAATGTAACTTTCCCATTGTCAAGTACATTGTGATGAAATTTCCGTGGAATGTACTAATTCTAAAATAATTTTCTACAGGTGCGGTGAGCTCTCTTCAAGCAATAGCAACCTGTCCTAATGACTTTCTGGCTAAATTCAGCAACTTCACAGTGACAGGTTACTCAGGTGCTAATCAGTGCACGGGAAACTCCCTAGATGTGTGCACGGATAGAACCACCATGAACTACACGTACAACTCGTGTTCATCGTCCGTAAAGTTTTCATGTGAGTATAACTATGTATGTATGTATGTATGTATGTATGTATGTATGTATGTATGTATGTATGTATGTATGTATGTATGTATGTATGTATGTATGCATGCATGCATACATGCATGCATCTATCTATCTATCTATCTAATTTAAATTAAGATATAGATTGTAGCAAGTGGTAAAGAAGATACTAAACAAAGTCATTGACACGAGTAAAAGCACGCTGAATAAAGAGACCAACGTATCATAGTGTATCAACGTATCATATTCAGTTGACCTCTGTTTGTAATGAAATTTATAGGATCAGGAACAATTCAACCGTCCCGGATACTACAATACCAGTAGTAATAACTGTTACAAAAGAGAAATACTAAGAAGAATATACTGATGTTGAAGAGAGAGAGAGAGAGAGAGAGAGAGAGAGAGAGAGAGATCGTTACAAACTACCATTACACTAACATATGCGATATGCGAAATCTGGTTCGCCCTTCAAGGTCAAAGGTTTAAGTGATATCTCCAGGTGTCTGTCTTGAGCAGGTTATTTCCTTGAATAGCTTAATGTGTTCACAGACAAGCATCCATTATATTGTCATAGACTTCTATCTCTCTCTCATCAGGGGAATTCCCATCATTTTTCAAAACTGCCATTGTAAAGCCTCTGTTGAAGAAACCAACACTAGACCATAACGCTTTAAAGAACTACCGCCCAGTTTCTAATCTCCCATTCATATAAAAAAATCTTAGAAAAGGTTGTTCTATCCCAGCTTGTATCTCATCTAGATTCAAACATTCTTTTTAGCAATGTACTATCTGCATATCGTCCTTGCCACAGTACTGAAACTACTCTTCGAAAAGTAATTAATGACATTATCTCTGCGTTGGATAGCGGAAAGATTACTGTCCTCACCCTCCTTGATTTGTCTGCAGCATTTGACACAATAGACCATGATATATTACTTCACCGTCTCCAGCATGTATTTGGCATTCATGATACAGCCTTACTGTGGTTCAAGTCCTACTTGGTCAACAGGACACAAATTGTATATGCAAATGGAATACATTCCAGCCCAGTTGATTTATGTTTTGGTGTTTCACAGGGGTCTGTTCTTGGACCTGTTCTCTTCATTCTGTACACTCAGTCGCTCTCAAGTGTCATAGATCATCATCCAGTGTCTCACCAATTGTACACTGATGACACCCAACTATACAAATCTAGCCACCCAACTGAGGTTGATGCTACCATCCAAGGTGTAGAGAGGTGCATTTCTGATGTGAAATCATGGATGACATGTAACAAGCTGCAGATGAATGATGATAAAACTGAAGCCATTCTGATCACAACACAAAGACTCTCATTCACATCCTTTACCTCAAACAATAAATATCAACAACGCCAACATTAAATTCACACAATCAGCACTAAACCTTAGTGTTACTATGGACAGTACTCTCACATTACACCAACATGTTATGAACATATGCAAGGCTGCATATCTTGAACTGAGACGCATCAACTCCATTCATAAATATCTTTCAGTTGATGCCACTAAAACACCTGTGTGTTCATTAGTACTTTCAAGACTGGACTACTGTAACTCAATTCTGTCTGGTTCATCTCAATATCTACTCCAGAAACTTCAAAAAGTTCAAAGCACAGCTGCTGGGATCATACTTAGAATACCACGATCAGAGCACACATCCCCGCTGCTCGGTACCCTATACTGGCTATCCATTCGATCCAGAATCAAACACAAAATTTGTTCTCTGTGCTACGTTTCACTCTCGGACTCTAGTCCAACATACCTATCCGACCTCACCTATGTGTACACACCAGCAAGATACTTACGCTCCTCTTCTGACAATCCTTTACTCATTATTCCCACTATGAAAACAAAGTCATATGGACAGCGTTCATTTGCATACCAAGTTTCAGCAACGTGGAATTAATTGCCCACTGAACTTAGACACAAAGACACAGTGATCACATTCAAGAGGTCTCTCAAAACTCACTTATTTCGACTGCAAGAACAAACTTAAAGACCTAATAATGTTTCCTACCTTAAATATTCTCATCATGTTTTTTATTAATGTTTTCTAATTTCATTGTGTTTGTTTTTGGTGTTTGTTTTTGTAATCATATCATTATATGTTTTTTATCTTATAGGTGTTGTCTAATGTTGTAAAGATCTTAGAGCTTATAAAGATTAGGCGCTATACAAAGTCTTCATTATTATTATTATTATTATTATTATTATTATTATTATTATTATTAAGCGACGTTGTTGAAATGACGTGTTTAAATTTTCTTTCTTTTGTGATGTTAACATTATAATCATGAAAGGTAATAATTGGACGTAGATCTCTTATAATTACACTTTCGCAACCAAAGAAGGTCATGATGACCTACATTGTTTTGCTTTACTAAGAGAGTCAAGATTTGATGAAAACTCAGAAAAACATATCTTTTTCACCATACATACATGTGCATTCTTACCGACACAAAAGGCTTTTTATGAACGGCGCAAAATCAAAACGGTTTCCCAACGTTTCGAGAGGGGCCCCGAGTAGCCGAGTGGTCTAAAGCGCTCTCCGTTACGGATCACTGCCATCTCACCTCTGTCTGCGTAGGTTCGAGTCTTGGATTCGGCTAATGTGGGTATGTGAGAAAGCTTGCCAGTAGCTTCTCGTGGGTCGGTGGTTCTTTCCGGTGTTTTCCCGGGTTCTTCCTCCACCATTAATACTGGCCGCCATGTATAGCCTATCGTGTGCTGAAAAATGGCGTTAAGCCCTAAAAATAACAACAACAACAACGTTTCGAGCTAAGCAAACTCCTCTTCAGAGGAAAAAAACAACAACTTACATATAAAAAAGCCTCACTTTATATATATATATATATATATATATATATATATATATATATATATATATATATATATATATATATATATATATATATATATATATATATATATATATATATATAATGAAGATAATTACCGTTGCATAAAGTATTGTTCTAACTGGGATCATACTGATTTTTCCCACAAGGTTACTCAAAGGTTGTAGCTACCATCCAGCACAATCTGATTTCCTTCTGTGCGTGTACAGTAATAATAGCTTTGGAAGCCGATTTTATGAACAGTGGTTTACGAAATAAAAACATCAATCTGTGATTTGCTTCAAGGCATAATGGTACATCTTCTGTTATGTGAACCATACTGATATATGTGCCTTTATGTAAGATATGTCGCAGGGTCAATATTTCTTTGGTCAAGATCACTTTAGTATGAATCTATTTTCTTCATGATATTTCATGCCTACAGTGGTTGCTAGGGACTATCAAAAGCTTCGCAGATGCTAACCATGCAATCGTTGCTGACATTCTGATTTCATATCACAGCTGGGGGCTACTTTTACTGCCTGTACTACCAGACTAATTCCTCCACCGGAGTGACCTACCTCCACGTGTACAACAATGACAGCACAGTTGTTAGTGGTTCCACGTATAGGATAGTCTGTTACGTAAGTATTATCACCCTGCTTGCAATACTGCACTTCACGAGTACCCATAAGTTTAAGAATACATAGATGAATAATTATGGTCGACTGGTGTTGTAAATTACGTTCGACCTTGTGTTATGTTATGTTAGACTCGTGTGATATGTTATGTTAGACTGGTGTGATATGATACGTTAGACTAGTGTGGTCAATTGGTTTATTATATGTTCATTTTTTTTTTCTTTATCCGTTAAATTTACATTGTCGGAATCGTTCAGTACTTTACGATATTGTACTCGCGCTCAGCTTGATATTGAACTCACGTGTGCCCAATAGTGTATTAAGAACTACTTTGTAAACAAATCACGTGCACTCTCGTTGTAGACGCTTTACGTTTTGGTTGATTAAATTTGTTCTGAATGAACTAAACGAGATGTTTCGTGGACTGCCACATACCAGCCGCTTTGGCACTTTCCGCGTTAACTTTCTTTATACAATGTTTCGGATTTAGCCTAGCTATAGATACCAGATAAGGTCCTTACAAATAACATGCAAGTGACAAGGTATAAACTGTCTTCCTTAGCTGGTAATAAGAATGGCAAAAAAATGTACTTAAAATTGTACATTCTGAATTTCCTCAAAATGTACTTTCTCAGTTCTGCAAATCCGAATTACATGAGCCAGGTCATGGGTTCTCAAGCTTGATTACACATTTCGAAATTGTACTGTAATTTCGAATATATTCCAAGTGCAATTACATCATCCTTACTGTACTCAAAATGCAATAAACATTAAATTCCACAGCGTCTTTTTGATAATTGCAATTGAAAGACTTCATAGTTTTCCCACATTATGATTTCAAACATTCAATGACAGAACAGAAACACACTTGCAGACGTCATCACGCTTCTCCTTCGCTGTTTCAATCCGATGTATTTCAGGTAGAATTGGCACATATAAATCCAGTCCATAATCACGAAATGTCGCAGAATCGACAAAAATACCGAAGTCTATTCATTCCAGATCAAATGGACAAGTTGTTGCGATGCGCATTCATTCAAAATATGACTCCAAATTTCAATTTCAAGTAGACCAAAACGCCATTTTCTTTTGAAAGTTATGTCCAGGGCGACTAAGTTCAAATTTATCTGGGTGGAGTTATGTGAGAATTTAAAATAATGTTGTTGTTGTGTAATGATGAATCTGTGGTTGTGCATTTAGTTTGGGCTACGGCATACATTCAGTTACTTTGTTTCTTGAAATGTATTTTTGTTTATATCATTAAGCCTTAGGTAGAAAAATAAAATGAGTATATAATAAAAAGAATACTGCATTTGTATGGGAAAATATGAACTCGTTTTATCGGATGGATATACTGTACTCCCAAGGTCGTCGTGCAGTATTTCCATCCTAAAACTTCGTTCATATTTTCCCATATAAATGCAGTAACCTATTCCATGTATTTTTATTATGAAAAGCTCTTAGACTGGACAGTTTAGTTCTCATGGAAACGACTATCAATCTTTCCCTAGTGTGTTGTTATGTCGATAAAGCTGTGTGAATTACCATTCAGGTTATGTACCAGAGGTATTGGTAATGAAGACGACACAGTGAATTGTCTAGTTTAAATGAACACCTTTATGCTAACGTATCAACGTTTTACAAGGCTGTAAATCAACCCGTTGATAGGTTCTCTATTTTTATCTCTGAGAATCTTTAAAGGCAGAGATTTAGTGCTGCTATTTGCCATGAAGATAGGTCCCATGTAATAGAATGTGCATGAGAGTTGTGATACTATAATACACATGTTTAAAACCTATGGGCTACTATAATACACGTATGAAACCTATGGGCTAATATAATACACTTGTTTTAAATCTAATGGGCTACTATAATACACTTGTTTGAAACATCATATTATATATTTAAGCTATCAGCTGTCTTTGCGTCTCAAAAATAGGGGATGGGGTACAAAATACAGGTAAGGTACAAAATCGTTACATTTTTGATGTTTTCAGATATAACCAAACAATGGTGATCAACGGGTCGAATGGAAGTCTTAAATTTTTGGAAACTTAATACGTAAAATGAAAGCTGTCCGTTTTCATTGGATAATTGACGGTATTGTCTGCATTCGTGATTTATCATATGCATTATCTGAAAGGTCAGTCTCACGGCTTTATGTTTTGCCGAGAGGGAGAGGGAGAGGGAGAAGAGGGAGAGGGAGAGATCGAGATCGAGACCGGTGGTTTTGATGGAGATTTGTTATGATGGAGGTACACCACTTAGAACTGTGTGCGTATTGAATACATAGTGTATAGAATTGTGATCACTTTGCCTAACGTTAATACTTAGTACTATACCACTTGTGTGTCGTGTTGAATTACATACAAGTTTTACGAATCAATCCAATGTCAGTTAATTCTTTCATTTACTCATATGGAACCATGGACGACCGCAGTGATTTTTTTTTTTGGGGGGTGGGTGGGTGGGCAAACATATAATGATCAGCTATGTAATATACGCATACTCTCAGTGCCGTGGTATTTTTTAAATTTAGTATTTCTGTCGTACTGACACGTTTTGCGTTAGATGACAATACATGCATTCTGATTAAATATATTTTAATTGATCGGACCTATTTCTATAAATACTTTCTCCCTTTGCATGATTTCACAATCACCCTATTTTGGGTTTTCGTTTCAGCTGAATCAAGCTGTTAATATGTTTTTTTCAAATATTCTTTAAAAGGCATTCAAGACGTCAGGAAATATTTTATATACAACAGAGTATCCGGGAAGTTGTCATAGCAACCAAAACGCCACTTACGTGAAATCACCAGGGTTGATTTCTAATTACTTCAGTACCACAAGTAAGAGAATTTATACACGAAAGATGAAAATAATTTACATTAATTTACATTTCTAAAAGGCTCGCTATATTTAGGACTTTATTCCTTTAGATTTCAGTTCATGATCCTTATAATCCAGTTTTCGTTGACTTATATACTCGTACTGTACAAAAGCACACAGCACGTTATGCAACCCCATCTTCTTGTAACCCAGTTACAATAATTATTTTCTTTTTTATATTTGCTGTTTCCTGTTCGTTATCAATATGAATCCTTTCTAAGAACAATACGTCAAATGAATTTACGTCATACAAAAAGAATTCATCTCTGAATTAGTCACCTTTTAATTTGACTTTATTGTAACTTCTGTTGAGTAGAACCATGATCATTAATATATAAAAGTTGTCTCATGTAAGGATGAGATTCGAATTTAAGGGCAATTAAATTACTTTGTACACATTTTAAGATGAATGTTAAGAAGAGCACGTGAAGATGATTTGAAGAAACAAAAATTACTACTCTCTTTTCCATTTCTTTCCAGAAACTTGCGGTAAGTACCCGACACTTCATCTACATGTATTCTTTCTGATCTAAAATATAATTTTTATGAAATGTTGATACTTATTTGCAATTAGACCGGATGTTTTTTAATTTTTTATAATTGTCATACACATTGAAATGATCATTAGTTTTAAATTCAGTGGACAGGTTTGTACAGAGAAACGTAACCTAGCAACTGGATTCAATCTATTGCTAAGACAGCAATCTGTAATGTGTTATCCAACTTGTTTCTGCCTTATTTCTGAAACAGTAATGAGCTATGCACACAATCAGTCCCTCCCCAATCCTGCCCTGTTTGCATCTAAATTGACATTTAAAAAAGCCTTTAGAAATTTTCACCTCAGCAGCAATATTTCAATTCGCTTTTAGACAATTTTTTCTCTATTTTAATTGTGCCAAGCACAATAAAGGGAAACAACTCCTACAAGTCAGTTTCGTGTCTCCAGGTGCCTGTGCAATTTGATCGCCAGTTTTAAATACAAATGAGAGCCAGCCTTTCCCTTGACTTAAATCTTGTTTGCAGCACACAAAAAAAGTATTTAACATCGATATCAAGTGGTATGGAAATCAGGTTTGACTGTTGTGCCGATTTAAGTCAGCCGTACACGCTCTGATAAAAAGTAATCATTATGAAAATATTGTAGCTGTAAGACTTCAATGGTAGGATATACTTAGTCACTTCGACCTATATCAGTACATACTTAGTCACTTTGACCTATATCAGTACATGCTCAGTCACTTTGACCTATATTAGTACATACTTAGTCACTTCAACCTATATCAGTACATACTTAGTCACTTCGACCTATATCAGTACATGCTTAGTCTCTTTGACCTATATCAGTACATGCTTAGTCACTTTTACCTATATCAGTACATACTTAGTAACTTCGACCTATATCAGTACATACTTAGTCACTTTGACCTATATCAGTACACGCTTAGTCACTTTTAACTACCAACTATTGTTGCTATATCACTGTTTAACGTCGACTGAATTGTATGAATGTTCTCAGAGTGATATATTTCTGAAGAATTTTTTAAAAATAATTTGTGTTCATTAAAGAATGTGCGAACTTTTTACTCAGCCTACTATAGACATTACTACGCTAATGTCAATTTAAATACTCAACCTAATATAGACATTACTAAGCTAACAGACATTACTATGATAATGTCAACTTAAATACTCAACCTAATATAGACATTACTATGATAATGTCAAGTTAAAAGCTCAACCTACTATAGACATTACTATGCTAATGTCAAGTTAAATACTCAACCTAATATAGACATTACTATCTTAATGTCAAGTTAAATACTCAACCTAATATAGACATTATTATGTTAATGTCAAGTCAAATAATCAACCTAATATATACATTATTATGTTAATGTCAAGTTAAATACTCAACCTACTATAGACATTACTATGATAATGTCAAGTTAAATACTCAATCTAATATAGACATTACTATCTTAATGTCAAGTGAAATACTCAACCTAATATAGACATTACTACGCTAACAGATAATACTATGCTAATATCAAGTTAAAAGCTCAAGTTACGTTGATTTCTAAAGGCCGGTCTGCAGAGTATACGGAAGGAAGGAAAGCGGGATGAAAGGTAGGACAAACTCGATGAACTTGACTAAAGACAAGAAAAGCTTAGACATTTTTTCCTGGTAAAATAATTCAGAGGAAATACATAATATTTTAATACATAATATTTTAAAACAACTTGTTTTCCAATTTTCTCTCAGCTTTTCATGCGGTAATGAAAGGATGGGAAATGGTGATTAAATTGACTATATTGAAAACAGAATCTGGAATCACACTTATTTTCCTTTTCCTTTACAGTAATCGTCGTTAAAAGTGACATTCAGGACTGGAAATATATTGCTGCAATTTTTGGTGGATTAGCTGGCCTGGTTGTCCTCATAATTGTCCTTGTGGTAGTAATTAAGAAGAGACTTTTGTGTCGATGCTGTGCATTTATGTGCCAAAAATGTCATCAAGAAGGGAAAGTGACTCAGTCACAAGGAGACATCGAAGAACCGATAAAGGCAAAAGTACCTATAAAATTTGTTGCCAAGAAACCTAGAAAAATTAAAAACGTTGTATTCATTGCTGAAGCTACGAAGCAAATACTGGAAGCTCCATTCATGCCGGAATTATTATATGTAGTCGAACCAAAAAGACTGACTAGTCCCAGGAAAATGTTTTATCAAACTCCCACATTTAAGAGTGAGAAGAGTTTAGGGAAAATAGAACTAGAACCACAAAATCAGAAGGAAAAATCTTGATGATGATTATGAATTAGGAGTTAAAAGTTAGCAATGTGACCCGTGTAGGAATGTGTTTATCGCATAAAGAAACAGCGCTGTGTCCTGGGGTGTGTGAGTGTTCTTGTCCCTGGGTGTATGTTCTTGTTCCAAGGTGAAAGAGTGTGCTTGTCCCAGCTTGAGTGTGTATTCTTGTTCCAGGGTGTGAATGTGTTCTTATTTCTTATGGAATTTCCGATGGGTTGTAACGTGCCACTGAGGCCTGAGTTCAAACAAATAACCGAAAAATCGAATCAGAATACATTCTTGCGAATATTCGAATTGAAGATTGGTATATGAATAATCGCGTGCTTGCTATCTAGTTTGTCAGAGGTTTCTAAAAGAAATACATGACTAAATTTATAATATACAATGTTCAATTAGTTTGAAAGGGACAATTTTAAATCTGCTAAAATCACCTGAAACTGAAACTTCGACTCGAAAGAAAATCATAATGCCAACATTCTGAACCGTCACATTGCACACAAAATGACCAGTCATATCCCCAAACCCCCGTCATCTCACTTCGGAACATTAACCCCAGCATAGTTCCAGATTTGGTATTTTATTCAAGGTTTGAAGTCTTTACGCAGCTATGGAATTACCATCATGTTTAGACCTGACAATATCATTTTCGCTATTTACATAAATATTAGTAATGAAGCACTGAATAACGATAATAGTTGTCTGGCCCTGGTATAGATTCGATTGTACTAAAGCCACATGGTCATTTCACATTTATTATTATACCCGTCTTGGTTATGAAATGATGTAAATCCCCGTGCATGGTTCAGTTGAAACAATTTGTATACAAGGCTGAATACGAGTTGCCTCTGGCTTCGCAGACACTCCAATGGTTGATTTCGGACATTTTATTTTCGGTCAAAAAATCATTTCCGTCAGATATATACATTGTAGCGACATGTAATCAATGTATCTTATTTAATTAAATTACAATGGCAACATGTGATTTTGTCTATGGACAAATCACTTCCAATACATTTGTCAACGCATTTAATTGAACATGTATCTGAGTTTCTGTTCTGTACCATCGGTTTCTGTTCTGTACAATCGGTTTCTGTTCGGTACCATCGGTCTTCAGTACTGGAGAAACTTTTTGGTCATGCTAATCTTGAAGATAAACAGAAGAAAAAAAATAACATTCACACTCATTTGAATTTTAGTTCCAGTCCTCAAATACTAATTCCATATCCATAGAATGGAATTTATTTTGATGCAGATGAATGCGTTCGCATTGTTTTCAGTGCTACTTGTTAGTGTGTGTGTGTGAATACCATCATAGACAGAATAAAAAAGAAAAAGAGCTGATGGTATTTGACACCTTCATGAAATTCAAAGAATGTTCGAATCTGTTCTAATACATTCAACGAATATTCAGATAGGAAAATAAGATATTGATTTCAACTAAAATTGAGATCGTATTAAAGCAACGCTACATAACCAGAAATACAGGGATGGAAGAGAAATGTTACAAGATATTACTTAAAAACTATGTTACTTCTGCGAGAATCAAGATGTGCAATAGAGATGTTACGGAGATACTACTTTAAAAAAAAACCCAAAAGATTTTACATGTGCGTGAATCCTGATGTGGGATATAGGTGTTACGGGATACTGCTGAAAAAATAATGCTACATCTACGTGAATCGGGTGATGCAATAGAGGTGTTACGAGACAATGCGTACATAACAATGCTACATCTGCATAAATCCGGGGTCGCGATATATATGTTATATCTGCGTGAATCCGGGGTGCAATAAAGCTTTTCTGGATATTACTTCAGAAAAAAAGTTAACTGAAGAAGAATATCGAGGTAAAATTACATTCAAAACCAGCTGTAATACTTTCAAAATATTTAATGAACTGGACAGAAAAAAATATACCCAATTTCAAACTGGGGTGGGGGAGAGAGAGAGAGATAGAGAGAGAGAGAGAGAGAGAGAGCTATGCAAGAAAGTACTTTTATCGCTTAATGGAAACAGTAACTTGGAAGGTATGCAATCAACTCTTCATTCAAACGTTAATTGGTATAAAATGATCCATATTTTTGTTCTGCTATATCAAACTGGTGGTCTACAAACTGTTCCTAGAAAAAAAAATATGATCGCGACGGTAATGGCTTCTTTTCCGAAACAAGACGCATTTGTAAAGTTTGCCTTTCTTTTGTAGTACTAAATGACCCCGACAATGTGTAAGACATGTTTCTGATAATTAAAAGTGTCAGCAAGGAATCTGAATTATAGCCATGCTCAGGTGTTATTGCTAATTGATTGACATCAAGGAAATAAAAAGTATGTTGCTGAGGTTACGTATCTTGGCATATTTTTTCAGGAAACTCCGGTTGTTAGTCGGAATTTTAGGGCTATTTGTCGAGTGATTTGCGACAATTTTAATATAAAAAGCCCCAAATTCCTTTTTTTATCACCCGTGGAAGGAGTATAGATAAATGAATAACAGGATGTTTAGAGTCAACAACTGAAAAAAAGAGGCATCATGGTATTTTGTTTGTACTTTTATATAAAAATCGACAATATAATAGCGCAATAGCGTGGATGTTCAAGGATTCCATCAGAAATGAATTATATAAATGATTACCACTCTACAATAAATGCTTGTAAATGAATATTATTTTCAACCTTTCTAAATGGTTATTATTATTATTATTATTATTAAACTTTTTATATAGTTAGTACGCATATAAAAATTCTGTAAAAAAAGGAGGAACATAAATTAAAATCAAAGTCTCATTCGCTCATAACCTTTGTCAGGGACTTTAAAACATCACACGATGAAGGGGTTGTGCGGATTTAAATGAATGATGTGATGCAAAGGATATATATATATATATATATATATATATATATATATATATATATATATATATATATATATATATATATATATATATATATATATTGTCCATCTCAATATAATTGTAACCAGATCTGGTGTACATTTTAAATTTATTTGTTTTTGCAGTGCATATATATATATATATATATATATATATATATATATATATATATATATATACGGATTTTGTTTTATATATCAAAGTTAAATATATAAAAACATTGTTTTATATATTCTGAAATAAATCTAACCAGTGTTATTTTGTTTTCAATCAAATCATTTTTATCAAACGTTTTACTCTTGCATCATTTATAAGAATTTTAATTAAAGTATTTTGTTGTTGTGGATATTTTATGTTTATTTATAACATATACTTAATATTTACTGCTTACATGACGATGGGCACTGTACATTCCGTTTCTAGCCATGAATTATTTATGATGTTAGTAAAGATTCCGCTTCATTCTGCCTTTCTCATTTTGAACCTATCCAGACTGGCAGAAGAAGGTACATGTAGATGGATTTGGTAACTTTCATTATTACATAACATTAAATACCATTAAATTGCCATACTAAGATAGTACCACAAGATACCCCCTCAAAAAAATAATTAAACGACATTAGATTTGACCTTTTCATCAGGAATAATATGCGACCAGAGTATTGGGAAGGGTGTATTCCATACCATTTCTTCTGATAATGGGCTTCTGCCACCAAGGGGGAGGGTAGAGGGGTACTCCACGTGATAATCTCTTCTTATGGGGCATCTGGGGGAAAGAAAGGGGGAGGGTAGAAGGGTACTCCACATGATAATTTCTTCTTATGGGACATCTGGGGGAAAGGGGATTTTCTGGTACCTTTTTTGACAAAGAGGCATATGAAAGCACCCTGGGATCTGAAAGGAGGATTCCATAGTATGTTTGATTGTGACGTGAAACTAAGGGGGCCATAATAGGTATCTAATGATGTACTAGACTGGTTTTAAATTCTTATGTCTATTCACTTACTGGTCAGGAAATTACATACAAATATATCTAAATTATTATCACCTTTTAGTGTCAATCATTCTTTACCAAAATACATATAAAAGGAAATGTGCAAAGTATCTAACGTCGCTTAAAGGTATGTATGTATGTATGTATGTATGTATGTATGTATGTATGTGTGTGTGTGCGCGCGCGCGCGTGTATGTGTGTGTGTGAGAGAGAGAGAGAGAGAGAGCTTTACGGCACCTCAGCACATTATCCGCAATACCGTGCCAACTAGAGATAACGTTAGAAAGATGCGAAACGAACAATTGCATTGAAACGTTGGGAAAATAAAAGGTTCAACTTGCACTGATAGCAACTTTGAATTAATAATCTTCAAACTCCAACATTCCAAATCCCTGACGTATAGGTGGAGATTACCAGATTCAACTTAATCACTTTGGTCCCCTTCCCTTCATTTGGGGTTCAATCTGAATGACCAAATTTTTCGGAATTTTTCCTGGACCTTCATCTTGCTGGCATTGAGGCAATGAACGTACAGGTTATCTCGCCTGGTGCTTGTTCTTTTTTCTCGCCTCCTTCCAGGTTGCTTTAATCTTTGCAACTTCCTGCTCCATTATTTCTCTTACAAACCTCTTGGCTGTTGTGAGGTCGCCTCCGTGCGGACATGACTTTGGTTGGGATAACACATCATTTCTTGACCAATCCGGTGGCATAGTCGTTAGAGTGTCCGCCCCGGATGCGGGAGGTCGTGGGTTCGAACCCTGGTCGAGTCAAACCAAAGACTGCTGAAAATGGTACTTACAGTTGCCTCGCTTTGCGTTCAGCATTAAGAGGTTAGTGTTAGGACTGGTTGGCCAGGTGTCATGATAATGTGACTGGGTGAGACATCATGCTACATGTCTGCAACATGATGCCCCAGTGCTAGACATCACTATGAACTGTCCACTGCAGACATCGTAGCGATATGACTAAAAATTGTTCAAGCTACGTTTAAAATCTAAATCACACACACACACAGAGTTTGTTCAGTCTGACACTCATCTAGTGACACCAGGTTGTAGATGTTGTTGTTGTTGTTCTTCTTCTTCTTATTATTATTATTACGCCTTTCCACCACCTCCTCTTGTAATGTAATTACATTCATATCTTTGTTTCTCGTAATGTAAATTGTATCCATCACGTAAAGTTTAAAGTGACAAATAGATGGTACCCTGTGAAACCCAACATCCTCAATGACGTAGATAAGTAGATGACGCCAAACAGTATACCGCTAAAGTGTTGCTTTCAGCGTCCAGTGTATTCGTATTAGTCATACATAATAGGTCCTTTTCAAGGAATGTAGCTGTTTATTCTGTTATATTATTATTTTGTTATAATTCCAAATTTTATAAATGAAACGGGAACCGCTCCGGTGGCCTAGTGGTTAGAGCGTCCGCCCCGGATGCGGGAGGTCGTGGGTTCGATTCCCGGCCGAGTCATACCAAAGACTTACAAAAATGGTACTAACAGCTGCCTCGCTTGGCGTTGAGCATTAAGAGGTTAGTGTTAGGACTGGTCGACCTGGTGTCAGAATAATGTGACTGGGTGGGACATCATGCTACGTGTCTGCGGCATGATGCCCCAGTGCTAGACATCACTATAAACTGCCACATTGCAGACATCGTAGCGATATGACGGAAAAATTGTTAAAGCTACGTTAAAAATCAAAATCACATCACATCACAAAATCACATAAATGAAACGGATTTTCTGCAATACGAGTGGCTGTAAACGGTCACATGATACTGATATGGAATTTTTTACACATCGATAAATTCTGGGACTACGTTCGGTTTTTGTACTGTTTGCAATATAAATAAACATTGCAGATACGTCATTGTGAAAGGATTGTTTCATCTTTTAAATTTTTGTTCAGCAAATAAATATAAATTATACCCTTTTTATACTTTTTCAAATATTCTTTGATTGTAATGCATAGTTAACAATTTGGCGTTTGTCTGCTACATAGGCGCGCAAAATGGCCGATTACGGTGATTTTCCACTGCAATTTTCTGCGGAGTTTTTGAAAAATTAGATGACATGGAGTTAAAAGAAATAACAGCTGCGATTGAAGCAGTTGAAGATGGATTTTACTATAATGAGGACGAATGTTACAAACACTGAAAATGAAACAGAACAACAGAGATTGATAACTTCCCTCACACAGCACCCCATGACATCAGCCACCCAAGACATACACAACAACAACAATAATAGCGTGGGAACAGGGCCAGTCAATTTTGAGGCCTCTGAGGGATATACACCAAGATTCGAGAAATTATCCGAGGAGGACTTGAAAGCTATTGAAATAAACCAATGCTCAGAGGCTACTAAACGAAATACAAAACGGGGTATTGGTTTTTTCAGTGGTAATTTTTTAAATTTTTAAATTTTAATTTTGTTTGCTTATTTAAAAAACGTGAAACGTGTACGGATGTTGGTGGCTTGCTGAATATGACCACTTACTCCAAAATAAAAACAAATATTTATGAGACCATTATTCAAAGACTGAATAAAGTTTTTAAAAGGTAAAACTACCATCTCCACCAATGTGACTTAACACCATTGAAAAATGTATATAATAATCCATAAAGGTGATTGTTTTACTAATTTAAATTATTTTGGATGTAGTCATTAATTCCTTCCAGCACTCCAGAACTCAACTATGCAACCAAACAAAATATATGGCTGGTTTTGCGAGCAACTCTACATTTAACAACCGCACATTTAATTTCAGATTAGATAACTGAAAGGGTCTTGTTAAGTATTAACACTGATGAAAAAGATATAAAATGTTATTCCTGTATAGGACATACTATAATTAAAAAAAGAATTATATTTTTTTTATATGAAAAGAAATGTACTGACACTACGGGTAGCCGTTACCTAAGATGTAAATTATGAAATTGCCAAATAAACGTAACTGTGACAGTAGTTACATTTCATTTGACATTAGGTCACTAAAGGGGTGCCGAGTGGTCTAAAGCGCTTTCCGTTACGGATCACTGCCATCTCACCTTTGTCTGCGTGGGTTCGAGTCTCGGATTCGGCTAATGTGGGTATGTGAGAAAGCTTGCCAGCAGCTTCTCTTGGGTCGGTGGTTCTTTCTGGGGTTTCCCGGGTTTTTCCTTCACCATTAATACTGGCTGCCATGTATGGCCTATCGTGTGCTGAAAAATGGCGTTAAACCCTACAACAACAAGATCACTGAACGGGTCTTCATAAGTATTAACGCTGTTGAGAATGATATAAAATGTTATTTCTGTATACAACTTATTTGATATTACCTGTATGCTCGTAAGGGATATCATCATCTTGTTCATATTTCCATGTTGTTCGTTGATTGGAAATTTAATCTAGCACACTAGTTCATTCCGTATCAGCTGTTATTATGTAAGGTCATGGTCATCTAACGTAGCAGATGGGACTGACTAAAATTGAACAAGAATGTTGTAATTGAACTAAATGCGTTGAAACCATCGGTAGCCATTGGCTAAGATGTAAAGTATGAAGTTTCTGAATAAACGTAATTGTGACAGTAGTGAATATGTTCATGTGATTCTGTAAAGGTTATGAATTTTAGGGCGATGTGAAACGGCGAATGAAAGGAAAGTATGCGCTGCTTAAACTGGAATGCATTGTTGGTGGAATAAGTTGATTTGACGAAGAAAGGACGAAATTGGAATTTATTAGGATTAAATGATAACAATACTTTTAAAATGAAAGGTATGAAAGGTACATCACAGAACAGCGAAAAAATTGAAAATGGAGCAGAAAAGAACAAGAAACATATTTTTTGAAACGGCTACTTTGCCTTTGTGAGATCGGTTATTGAAAACAAGTTTCTAATACAGACTCTACTACAATATATGGCATGTATTCTTTAGCTTTGAAAACATTTAAAGAATAAACAGCATGTTTATCAGGTGTTTCTCTTCTTGTCGAGTTTTGAATAATAGAGCCTCAAATGTTTGTGTATTTCTTTGGTTGAAAAAATTCACTTATTATTTTGCCTTGTGTTATTTTCGCATAAACATAAGTTTTTATTGCATCTTCACACATTAAAAGTTTAATTTCCTCCAACTTCATTGCTCTTCCTAGTTCAATAAAATTTGGTTCGAATTCATTGCTCCTACTAGTTCAACAACTTCCTCCAAATTCATTGCTCTTCCTAGTTCAATAAAATTTGGTTCGAATTCATTGCTCCTACTAGTTCAACAACTTCCTCCAAATTCATTGCTCTTCCTAGTCCAAAAATTTCCTTCGAATTCATTGCTCTTAGAGTTTAATTATTTCCTTTGAATTCATTGCTCTTCTTAGTTCAATAATTTCCTCCAAATACATTACTCTTCCCAGTTCAATAATTTCCTTCGAATTCATTGCTGTTCCTTGTTCAATAATTTCCTTAGAAGTCATTGCTCTTCCTAGATCAATAATTTCCTCCAAATTTTTTGCTCTTCCAAGCTCAATAATTTTCATCGAATTCATTGTTCTACCTAGTTCAATAATTTTCTTCGAATTCATTGCTCTTACTAGTTCAATAATCTCCTTCGAATTCATCTCTCTTCCTAGTTCCATAATATCCTTCCAGTTCATTGCTGTTCCTAGTTCAACAATTTCCTCCAAATTCATTGCTTTTCCTAGTTCAATAAATTTCTTCGAATTTATTGCTCTTCCTAGTTCATTAATTTCCTCCAAATTCATTGCACTTCTTAGTTCAATAATTTCATTCGAAGTCACCGCTCTTCCTAATCAGTTTTCTCCAAATTCATTGCTCTTCCTAGTTCAATACTTTTCTTCGACTCCATTGCTCTTCCTAGTTCAATAATTTCCTTTGAATTTATTGCTCATCTAAGTTCAATCATTTCCTCCAAATTCATTGCTCTTCCCAGTTCAATAATGTTCTTCGAATTCCTTGCTCTTCCTAGTTAAATTCTTTCCTTTGAATTCATTGCTGTGCCTAGTTCAATAAATTCCTCCAAATTTATTGTTCTTCCTAGTTCAATAATTTCCTTCGAATTCATCTCTCTTCCTGGTTCAATAATTTCCTTCCAATTCATTGTTTTTCCTAGTTCAACAATTTCCTCCAAATTCATTGCACTTCCTAGTGCAATGATTTCCTTCGAAGTCATTGCTCTTCCTAGTTCAATAGTTTATTTCGAATTCATTGCTGTTCCTAGTGCAATAATTTCCTTCGAATTCATTGGTCTTCCTAGTTCAATAATTTCCTTCGAAGTCATTCCTCTTCCTAGTTCAATAATTTCCTTTGAATTCATTGCTCTTTCTAGTTCAATACTTTCCTCCAATTTCATTGCTCCTCCTAGGTCAATAATTTCCTCCAAATTCATTGCCTTTTCTAGTTTAATATTTTCCTCCAAATTATATATATTTACGTCATATACCAGTTATAAAGAGTAGTTCAAAATGGAAACGGAATTGGTTTGAGGAATTTCTACAGCTGCTATTGCCACTGAGGTTTATAAGTAGTTTACCATTTTACAGGACTCTGTAGATTCAGTAGTGTGAATAACTTTTATGTCTGTGTGACAGTATGTTTTGCACAAAAAAGTGATGTAGCACAAAGTTTGCTTAAAATAATTTGTTCTATATGATGTCACTTTATGTTATTGCAGGCGAGACATGATACACACGTTAGCTGTATAAAAATGTAATACCGAAATTCTACTTGAGTGTAGCAGCTGCTGCTTCTAACAATATTTAAGAAAGAATCTTTACGTTAATGCCACTGATATTGTCCCGCTGTTGCCGATACAGACATAAATAGTGTATCCGCTAAGAAAAACCTTAGGCATAAAGTAATTTTGTACTAAAGTTTCATTTAAATACAGAGAATGACGTAGAAGTGACACAGTTTTCAAAAACTTACCACAAAATCTTAAAGTTGACGTCGCCTGTTCCGTCTCCTCTGGTTGTAATGCAAACAATATTGAAAGAGCCAAGCGTAGATGGATATTATAGTAAAACAAGTTATGTAGTTTTCATTTTTCTAATACTTTAATATAATACCGCAATCATAGGATAATACTACTGTAATTAAAGTTCATCTAACAGTGGGAAGTAGTATAAAAACAGAGGAGTAATAATAATTAAGGATAACATTTTTTAATACCGAGTAATGATTTGAAGTCAGACATAAATTTGCTTTAGTAGAGCAATGCGTAACCTGTCATAACCAATCTTAATTAAAATATATCAGTAGACATTGGAAGAGTTTACTTTTCTTTGTCAGATTTAAAAATAGCAATGTTACCCAAATCTGGAGTTTATTGTACTGTGTAAACTATCATGCTAGTTTCAACATTCGTATGAGTATCAAGGGCCATAACTCCTGACTGATGCGATTCAATGCTGGAAATGAATCTTATTCCTGGGTGCATTAATAACTATAAATGTGCTCATGAGAAACGGATGCCCAGCCATTGTGCCTGAAATCATCTTAACATAGACGTTAAATAACGTATCTAATTGTTTTCGTAGACAGGCCTGGTTTCACTTCTGGCACAGGTATAACCAGCTAGTGTTGTGGGTTTAACATCATTTTCCGCACATGAAAGGTTATAGAAGGTGGCTAATATAGCAGATGGAGAAAGAACCCGGGAAGACCCGGAGAAGTACCACCGACCCACGGGAAGTTATTGGCAAGCTCTCTCGAATATTCACTTTGGCCGAACCGAGACTCGAACCCACGTTGACATTTATAAGATATCAGTGATCTGTAAATGGGAGTGCCGTAGACCACTTGGCTGCACTCTGCCAGTAAGAAACGGACAGACAAGGGAAACACAATGATGACAGATTGAAATATGCAAGCTAATTACAATATAAATCATATAATGCCTAATAAGACTGTGTTGCATAAATGGAAATAGGGAATACAGACCGTCAGAAACTCGTCTAAATGGAAACGGAAACGTGTTTGATTCAAACTCAAGGTTTCTTCAATCAAAAACTAAACACCAAATAGTAGTGAAGTGGGGCGATTTGGCGACAATGGGAATTATCATTAAAAAACACCCTGGGCCTGTTTAGCGACAATGGGAAATTTAACATTACGAAAACCCCTGGGCCTGTTTAGCGACAAGGGGAATTAACATGGGAATATATTTTGGGCCTGTTTAGCGACAAGGGGAATTGAACATGGGAAAAAATCGTGGGCCTGTTTAGCGACAAGGGAAATTGAACATGGGAATATAGTGTAGGCCTGTTTAGCGTCAAGGGGAAATGGAACAGGGTCGGGATCCTATTTTAATATGGTCCCGATCTGATGGGTCTATGGAAATGGAACATGGGTAATTGAAACAGTGAGGGGTCTCTATTTTTTAAAAAGGTGGTAGGCAATGAAAGTCAATCTCTTTTCGAGACCTATGAGTGGCCCTGAAAACGGCCTTTGGGTTTATGTTAACATACCATATTGTTAACACAGAGAGCACCGCATTGGTCTTCTTCTTGTCCTCAAACTACGTCTGATTTCAGGACCGTAAATCAGAACCCTCTTTAGGCATCCTTGCCTCTCCACATAAATCCTTCTCATCCACAGGCTGGTGTCTGTCCTGTGGACAACTGTCCAGGTAGATCGGACATACATCGGTATGTCCGTCCGGAACATCATGGAAGATACAAGATTTGATGATTGCACGTCGGTCCACATGTTGGGGGTGCCGAGAACAGGTGAAGGAATGCAGTGAACTGCGCTTATTTATAGGGAAAGGGAGGACTGAAACGGATTGAGTTAGTTCACCAATCCAAACACACGTTACAAAATTCAGTCACCCCACGTCCAATCCGAAGAAAGCAGTCCGTGACGTCACATGGCCTATATAGATTCACTAGCGCCTGTGTGCAGTCAATCCATGTGACAGTTTTTCAACATGACGGAAACTCAGAAAACGATAAATTGGGGTGCACCAGCCGTAGAGACTACCCAAGGGAACCCGGACTTACTTTCAGAAGAGGTGAATTGGGATTTTGTCGATTTTCTTACCTCGCAAGAATTTGTTCCGGAACCTTCGTCACCTTCTCCTTCATTAGACAGAGACAGAAAGAAGAATTGGAGAAATTTATACAACAGCAAAAGGAAGCGGAACAAACTTTTCTCCTACAGCAAAAGCAGCAGCAAGAAGAGGTAAGAAAAAAAACAAAAACAAGAAGAAGAAGCAGTAGCAGCAAAGAAACAAGTGTGTGAAAGTCAAACAGTCACGGTACTGTTAGACATTTTAGCAGAGTTAAGAAGTCAGAAACAAATGTATCAGACCTCTTTATTACGACCGAAGAGAATACGACCTTCCCGAGCTAAACACTCCAACCCTGTGACTAAGCCTACCGTACCACCCTTAGTGATTTCAACCAAATCATCATCATCATCAACATTACACAGTCCAGAAGTAGGCCTTGGCCATGGCAAAGGCTTAAGACAGATAAAGTTGATTGTTTAAACTCACTCCTACACCAAAAAGGCCCTTTTCAGGGCCACCCATGTCTCTCGAAAAGAGATAGTCTTTCAATTGCCAACATCCATTAAAACTAAAAAAAAACCCACAAAAAAACACATTTTACTCCTATAGTACGTGTGAATGATGGAGTGTGTGTGTGTGAATGTAGGTTCTTATTTTAAAATCAAAAACAAGAGACACTTACGTTTTATAGACTTTCTATTCTGCAACAAATTTTACAATTCAATTCACAATTCACAACATAGCACTTTAAAAAGTTCATACACTTCTTTTGTCTCTTTTTTCACTCTCTCTTTTTTTAAATTTCTTCACTTTCACAGTCTTTTCGTCTTCTTCCTCCTCACTTTCTTCCCTTCTTCTTTTCTTCTCCTGTTTCTTTTTCTTCACTTGTCTGCTTTCTTCCTCTTCATCATTTTCCTCTTCTTCTTGCTCCTGTTGTTTCTTAGGGCAATCTGGAGACCAATGTCCTTTTTCTTGACAATGATAACAGGTATCTTGACTTTTGTCTCTTTTAGCCCCTGTTTTGCTTTTTTGACGGTCTGGACACTCTGAAGACCAATGCCCTTTCTTCTGACAGATACAGCAAGTATCTTGACTTTTATCTCGATAGGAGGGTGAGTAGTCCGACGGCTGGTTTGAAGAAAATTTTCGGATGACCCCTCGCAAAGCTCTGATGAAAAGTTCGATCTGTGTAGTCTCTTCCATCGTTGTGCTCGGTTTGAGAGTGAAATGAATAGTGAAAGGACAAGACACATACCCTTTATATACGCTGATCTGCCATGACTATAAAGTAGCCCATGGTGTTTAAACTTTAGTCATTTGACGTTTTGCTATCCAATTCATTCAAGAAGAAAGAAGAAGAAAGTAAGAGGGAGAAACGTAATCTATCGCCTCGTACCAGGGCTGAAGTCTTGGCACAAATTCATGCCAGTGATTTTGAAGAGGACATGAGTGAACCAGAATCCAAACCCTCTAAACAAACTTCACCACTCTTAGTCAACCCTCAAAAGTACTATTCCATTCAAGAGATGGAAAAGCATCCCTCTAGAAAATTTAGAACCACGGCTTACAAATACACGGTGAAGTTTAAAGATTTCAAGTCCGAAGTACCGTTAGAAAAAGCAGAAGGGTTCATCACCGAGATGTGGGATTCTTTGCTCACCACACTCAAGCGACAATGTCAACCCAAAGAAGACGATCGCTTGAGACTTTCCATACAACACGACGGCTTGAAATCCCCTGTTTGGATCGAGTTTAGCAGCCCTGCAGAATTGACCGCTTCCAAAATCATGGACAAGATTCAACACGTACAACAATCCAATGACCAGTTTGACATCACTGATGGAAAAGCCACACTGGACATGACCCACGTTTCTACTCCTGAAGGGACAGGACAGCGCAAAAAGGTCTTATTGGTGACCGGTCTTCGTAACACCAAAAAGAGTATCGTCCAAATTCACAACCCTCAAGACCAGATGTGCTTAATACTTTGACACGGATAGTTGCATTTACATCGATCACCCGAGTCAACAGCACCCTGACATCGAAGGAGACCGTTTAGGAGCCTGGACTGACGAGCACCCCGACGACAAGATTCTAAGTTTCGCAGGTGGCGGTCCTAAAAATTACGGCTACGAATACCGGGACAAACAAGGAGAAGTGCACACGAAGTGCAAAGTGAAAGGATTGACTCTGAATTATCGTATGAGTCGAGTGGTTAACTTTGGCGTATTGAAAGAAGCCTTGCAGTCTAGAGAAGATGGACACTTTACAGTGACCACCACTCAACCCAACAAGATTGTACGTTTCGTTTACCCACGCACCACATCGTCAGTCGATCCTTGGAAAAAGTCTATCAAATCGTGTACCAGAAGCGAGTGCGGCTTCCCAACCACTTTACTTTGCCGTATGGACATGTTGGTATTGGTCTGTATATAAAAAGGGACAATGTCCAAGATCGATAGTTCATTGTGACTACCAAGACCAAGCGAACAAGATGAATACTTTCAGAGAAGCACAAAACAAGTTCAGACAAGCACAATTCAAGTTTGGGGCCTCTGAAGTGGAATGCGATTGTGAGCTTTGCGATGGGAACGATGCTGTACGCTGTGACCTTAGCGATGCCGTAAAGCATCATGGGAACTTTGTTCTCACTGCCCCTATCGTGGAAAGTGATGCTGTGCGTGTCAAACCTGAGGGATGCGAAAGCGATGCCACTCGTCCTCTTGGACACTTTACTGGGTTTCATTTTAAATGTGGATGTTCACCTTCACGTTTACCCCCCCCCCCACCGGATGTCATCCAGCCCTGAGCAAACGTCTGTCCATGTCACCCTACCCTCATCGAAACGAACCTGTGAAAGACGAATATTCGTTGCCTGTGCGTTTGTCGGAATACTGCGACTTTGAAAATCGTCTTCAATCGTTCAAAGGAAAATGGCCTAAGTATCTGCGAGGACCGACCCCCGAAGAATTAGCCAGAGCCGGATTTTTCTACTTGGGTGAAGGGGATGAAGTCAAGTGCTTCAGCTGCGGTGTGTCACTTTACCACTGGGAACCACAACATTCGGCCTACGTTGAACATGCTCGATGGTCACCGAATTGTCATTGCTTACCCTTAGTGGGACCGAGACATTGAAGTAACTTACTATGTCGTTGAAGAAGAAACCAGATTGGTTAGGAATCAAATGTTGGACATCACCGAGACCAGCATTTAAACTTCATTTCAAAAACGATATTGAATCATTACTTAAAGAACTGCAAGGAAGTTTGGCATGGACTTGCCAGAGTGAAATCTCAATGGGTAACTGTAGAACTTTTGTGTCGAGAAATTCACAAGAGGAAAGTGAAAAAAGTCAACCAATGTGTTAGATTTCTCTGGGTCAAGTGTGCATTCATCCTATTATACCGCTTTAGACCTTTTACATCAAAAGATTTCAGTGAGATTCCTGGACGTTACCCTGAGTGGCAGTGGTCAGAAATTACTCACTATGTGGATTACTTTTGCTCTAGGACAAGATTGTGAATTGTACGGACTGACCTATTTATGGATACTTTACAAGAGAACATTCGTGCTTTGCCTGTGGAGTTGAAAGAACGCATTTACCGAGAACTGGTCAAAATACAAGTGAAACGTAAAGAACAGTTGCATCCGTTACGTCACCGGTGTTTTAACCACTGGTACCTGAATGGTATAAGAGAACTGATTCGTCGGAAATTGTTTCAGTGGTCAGACCTTGTTCAACACTTTGAGTTAGTGAATGAACGAAATGTTCATCATTTTGGTTACTTCGAGATTCACCTAGTGCAACGCATTGAGGAAGACGAGTTAAAGGATTACCAACATATTTTACGTGGAATCTGCTTAGCGGAAGAGGAAACTTCTAATCGAAGTTTGAACTGTAGGTTGAGTTTGGAGCATTTAAATTTCCAACTGGAGAAGAAGATCTCTGGGTAGAAAGTACGTGTACTGCTTCCGAAACAAAGAGACTATAAAAACAGGAATCCATGCCACGACTTTTATCACATGTGATTGAACAGATTCCGTGGAAGGAACTCAACGACGATATTCAAACCGTGGATCATTAGCATCAATTATTACAAGAACTGTATCCAATCAATTTGGGTCGACAAGTGGTGTGTGTCTTAGTGACTTGTTTTCTGGGATTTCGTTTACCAGCCGATTCCTTGTGGACTCTTTGCGAACAGTACTTACTACCCAAATGGCCTTAAATGGTCACGAAAGATTTCTTTTGCTCAAAGCCTTGCGTTTTCATCTGGTCACTTCTCGACCTCTACAGGAAAAAAAGATTCGTCAACTTTTAGCTACCGAAGACGTATATGACGATGTGTGTGTAGCTTGTGACTTACACCCCCATTGGACAGATGTACGTGCCTGAAAAGAATGGGATTTTGAGGCTTGGACCCATGAAGTGGCCCAGTATGCACGAGAGTTGTTCAAGGAAAAAAGTTACTATTCAACCTGTGTTAGTGACAGTGCCAGAAGAAGAAGAACCCGTCACCCAGGACATGACTGTCGTGGACAGGCCTGAAAGACCCTTTCGGGAGGACACTTGTGTGACCTTACCCCTTATAGAACTGGTCAGAACATTACCCAAAACATGTTGTACAGACACTTGTTTCTATTCCACGTTGATCGTTTTGATGTGCCTTTTATCGTTGTACTTAAGTCTTTGGCTTTTATGTATTTTTGTCTTTCGTATTCATGTTTAAAACATTCAATAAACGTGTCCTGAAAAAGTATAAAAACTCTTGTCTTGTCTGTTTTCGTGTCACAAGTGACATTCCTGACATTATGGCTACTTCTGCTGTCTCTGCTCCCTCTTCCTCTACTGTCAAAGTCATCGATGAACACTTAGATCGTGCCAGTTGGGAGGCTTTGTATCTTCGCCATCCCTTTAACATGCTCATTGCTGGACCTAGCGGTTCAGGCAAAACCGAATTTGTCAAACGTTTGATCGAACATAAACATCATTTGATTGATCGTCCACCTCAACGCATCGTGTGGTGTTACAAAGAGTGGCATTCGGCATACGCACTTTTGCGAGAACGTCAAGGCAATTCCATCGTGTTTGTGGAAGGCATTCTTAAAGAAGACGATGGCATCGTCTCTGACTCCCGTCAAACCCATTTGGTCATTTTTGATGACATGTTAGGAGAAGACGAAGAAGAAATTAAACCGTGGTTTACGCGCAAAGGGCATCACCGTAATGCCAGTGTCGTTTACATCACCCAAAATTTGTTTCAACAAAGTAAAGCCCATCGCACCATCCGTCTCAATGCGTATTACGTGGTCTTGTTTAAAAGCCCTCGAGATAAATCGCAAGTGCAAGTCTTAGCCAAACAGTTAGGAACGCCTTGGCTGACTCAGGCGTACGACGATGCCACTCAAACTCCACACGCCTATTTACTCGTCGATTTGAAACCTACGACCCCCGAGGATTTGCGATTTCGTACCCAGTTGTTTCACCACTGGTGCCAAGACGGAGAGCCTGTCCTGTACACGTCTCCGTCTTCGACTTAATCCCTACAAAAAATCTATAAAAACCTCAGACACTTTTCAATTGTCTCACACATTTTGAACATGACATCCCTTCAGTCGCATCTTCCCGTCAAATTGATTCGTGCCTTGTATGGCATCAGTCGCGAAAAAAATCCACAAATACGGGCTCATGTCTTAGAAGCTAGTCTCAAAGAAGTCTTACGATGGTTCACGGTGACAGCACGTCAGTTACTACAAGGGATCATTCAGATTCCTCATCAAACGAAACGCCTTTTTGATCGAAACAAAGTCGCTTTGACCCAACTGGCCGATCCCCGCATCGAAACTCAGACCAAAAAACAAATCATTTTGAAACCTGGAGGGAGCGGAACTCTAGGAGGGGTCATCATTCGCTCTGTCTTAAGATGGGATCCTAATGCTCCCAAAGTTCTCCCCAAGAAAAAAGTCAAACGAAGCTCCAAAAAGAAGAAAAACAGCCCCGGTGTCAAGACCAGGTCCCCAAGGAGACCCGTGTCTCCAAGAACGTCTCCAGTGGCGGGACCCTCCTCTTAGCAGTCACCACCCCGGAAAAAGAAAAGCCCACAGAAAACTAATCGCAAGAGAGGCACTTCGGCCAGGACACAACCTTACACTCGCAAACCACGACCTGCCACTGCGGTGACCGCGTCTCCGGTAGCCTCAGGTTCATTCACTTCTCCGTTGATGACACCAGGAACGGAAAAGTACTTGGAGACGTTGATCACACCAAGAACGTCTCCGTTGATGACCCCAAGAACTTTCCCTGTGGCAGGACCCTCCAATTTATCGGCAGTGGCCGCTGCTCACAAAGTACCTTCTCCCAAAATCAAAGTCGAAGAGAGATCGGGCATGTTACAGAGTTTACTGGATTTGTCCAAGCAAGAACTGGCTCGATTTAGTCCGTTACGTACCCCTACACGACGTGTCATGCCTGTCCTCAAGTTGATACGACGTAAAGACAATCAGTGCCGACGCGTTCCAGTATAAAAAGACCTGCGACCAAGTAGGGGTATCAGTGAACTTCCAAAAGATGTCACCTCAAAAAAGTGCACACCGTCACTATCGAGAAAAAAGAAAGAGACAAAGGCAGACTCGTCATCCGACAAAACGCTTAGCCAAGCATCGACGTTACCCTAAGAAAAGACACAGTCGTTCCAAGAAAAAGAGGCGTCAGCAAAGGGGAGGATTCCTTGGCGATTTTGGAAAAAACATTGTCACCTTTATGACAAAGAGATTGTCCCAAAAAAAGATAAAAGGGCGTGTGTTAAGTCATCGACGTTAGTGTATGTTTGGTGAATGTCCCGGAACCCAAAAGCAAAGATGTCACCCTCCAGAAAACATTCCTCTTCTAAACCCCAAGGAAAGAAAAAGAAAGGACTGCCTCCACGCTTAGTCAAACATGTGGACATGTTATCTGTCCTGTCCAAAGCTTCTCCACCCCTACGAAAAAAACTCATTCAAACGGCCTCCAAAGAGGTCATCGATACCGTGTGCGAATGTTGTTTGTACGTGTTGAAAGGCACGATCCCTTTGTCCAAACATCAGAAACAATACTTAGGCAAACATTGTCACGTTCTTCGCCAAATGGTTCAAAAGAAAATCCCCATTCGTCAAAAGAAGAAGATGTTGGTCCAACGTGGAGGAATTTTACCCCTCTTGTTAGGCCCATTGCTGAAAGGTGTCTTGGGAACCATGTTGGGAGGACTGATGGGAGCAAGATAAAAAGGCCCTCTGAAGTCCCAAGATCTCAGAATTGACCTCTGACATCCCATGGAAGGACGAAAACTAGCTTTAGTGCCTTACAAACGATGGATGGAATACCATCGTTGGCAAGAACAACGGACCCCGCATTTACCTCCCAATCCCAATTTGAGCGAGATGTCCCAGTTACAACACGAATTGCAGTACTTGATGGATCGCCAAGATTTGTCCGAAACAGAAAAATCGCAAAAGTACGGTCAACTCTTGCAACGACTGCAACTCTTTCACCAAAAAGCTTTAGACGAAACAGCTCTTCCCACTCCGAAAGATTTTAAGACCTTGATGAAAAGTCCAGCATCATCAACACCACTGCCACTACTACTACCGGTGACCAAGACAGAAAAAGGAGAAGAAGAAGAAGGGTTTCAAACTCCACCAGAAAAAGTAAGCAAGTTAACAACACCACCTACCTCTAGAATTGGATGGATTAAAAAGATGATGACCACCCCTTCTTCATCAGAAGAGAAAAAGGTGAAGACAGAAGTGAAATAAGAACCGATATCCCCTGTTCAGATATCCTCCTCTTCGACACCGATTGCTGGTCGCACACGTAAAGCATTAAAAACCAAGAAAATACCCCAAGAGAAAAAGAGTAGTATCCTCCAAGAGTGGGTACCTTATTAAGAAACAAAAAATGGAGAAGGTGTTAGCCAGCATTTACGACGATCCCTCCCAACCTGCTGGTTACGCTGGAGTTCAAAAATTGTATCGTGCTCCTAAAACTCGGCTGAAAAATCTCCGTTTACCTCAAGTGCAACGATGGTTACAAGAACAAGTTACCTACACTTTACACAAACCCATTCGACGCAAGTTTTCCAGAAGTGGCACTCGAGTGGAAGGCATCGATCATCAATGGCAAGCCGATTTAGCCGATGTCTCTCATTTGGCCAGCTACAATCGTGGCTACAAATATTTGTTTTGTGTCATCGACGTCTTTTCCAAATTTGCTTGGGTCGTGCCCTTGACTTCCAAATCGAGCAGCGAGTTAGTGCGAGCCCTGCAACACGGGTGTTGAAACAAAGCGGTCGTCACCCTCTTCGATGGCAAACGGACAAAGGTACCGAATTTCTGAACCAAGCTTTCCAAAAAGAATTAAAGAAACGTGACATTCATATTTTTACCACCGAGAATCCCGAAACCAAAGCCAGCATCGTGGAACGTTTTCAACGCACTTTGAAAGAACGCATGTGGAAATATTTTACGCATCACCACACTCTGAAGTACATCGACATCTTACCGCAATTGGTGCAAGCGTACAACCAATCTTACCATCGAAGCATCGGACGTGCCCCGCAAGAAGTGACTCCCGACAACGAAGTGCTCGTGTTTGAGCGTCTGTTTGGTACGTCCCCGACGAGGGCTGTCCCCAAGAAAAGAGGAGTGTTGGCTGTTGCAGATTGGGTGGGCATTGGCAAAACCAAACGCACTTTCGACAAAGGTTACTTACCGAACTGGACCACCGAATTGTTTCGTGTCGCTGGACGAGTGCATAGCCGTGATCCTGCCGTCTATAAATTGGAAGACATGAACTGACCAAACGACGTGTCACAGAAGTCAAAGTACGTTGGAAAGGATATCCACCCAGTTTTGATTCTTGGATCGACGCTTTGCAAGTCATCGACTATAAAAAGAAGTGACCATCATGCCCTTTCGCACAGACGCAGCTACTGCGACCACTCGGATTCTTCCTCCACCATTAATACTGGCCGCCATGTATAGCCTATCGAGTGCTGAAAAATGGCGTTAAGCCCAACAACAACAACAACAACAACAACTGCGACCACTCCTTCACCCAATTCTTCTCTGCAAGATTTACAGAAACAACCCTTGTGTGTGTGGTGTGGAGAACGTGTGCCTAAAACGCAAATCGTCTTTTTCTGCCAAATCTTCGTGGTGTATTGTGTCATTGGTGCAGCCATTGCCAATTTGAGTTTGCAACAAGGAGACAAACAATTGTGGACCATTTTATTGAGCAGTTGCATCGGTTACCTGCTTCCCAATCCCTCCCTGAAATTCTCTTCGAACGGCAACAACGGAAACCTCGTGTCCAGTGCCAGTGCCAGTCACCACTCCAACAACAATAACAACCCCAACCCTATTTTGAGCGGAGACACGCCTCTAACTGCCAGTAACCCCTCGGACTGCCACAGAACTCTGGAATTATGAACAATAAGAACCAATTTTACTTAACCTTACCCAGTGACAGTTCCATGCAGGTGTTTCCCAAGAACACTTTGTGCTGTTACACGGCCAAATTACCTCAGGCCATCGAATTAGATCACGAAGCTCATTGGGAAGTGGCTTTGGTAGAAATCGTTCACCCGACCGAAGTCCTCGATGTCCTTCCCAGTCAAAATTATTTTTCAGTGGAAGTTCATGACGAACAATTGCAACAGTACCTGGATACCAACGTCAAATATGATAAGAAAACCCCTAGCACAAAATATCAAAAGTAGACCACCTATCGCTTGTTCATTCCTCCAGGCTATTATTTTAGTGGACAACATTTGGTCAGCACCATTGCCTCCAGATTTAATGTCGTGTTTCTTAAAGCTTTGGAAAGTGTCAAAAAACGTGTCACCATGGAGTACCACAAAGCAGCTTGTCGCTTCCTGATGAAATTTGATGGGGGTAAAATGATGTCTATTTTATTTTGTCCTGAATTGTTTGACATGTTGGGCGGGGACATGGACATGAGAATGGCCATGATCAAGAAAAACGAATTACCAGTCATTTCCGACAACGATTCTTTTAGCAAGTTATTTCGTTCCCCGGTAGAACTGAACCAAGGACTGAATTTGATCTTTGTGTACTCCGATGTGGTGGAGTATAACGTGGTAGGACACACCTCCGTACCGTTACTGCGTGTCATTCCTTTCAAAGTGGATTCTGCCACGGTCACTGACGAGGAAGGTAGAAATACTTATCAATTCCACCGCGAATTTGTACATCCTCATTAATTGCCTGTCAGTAAGTCGTATTTGGACACGGTCAACATTGCTATAAAAGGAGATCTGGGACAAAATATTCCATTCACCAAAGGAAAAGTCACGGTGAAACTCCATTTTCGAAAACGGTTCACTCACGACTCGTAAGTCATGTATCCAGTGTACTGACGGGTTGCTTGACAGCGAGGACACGGTTTAGGAGATATGTTAAAATCAGCCTTTCGTTCGGTGGCTCAGGTGTTGAAACCGATGGTGACACGCGGATTTCACGTCTTGAAAGATGCGGCACTGACGCAAGGAAAGAATTTCTCCAAAATGTCATTATCGACAAACAAAATCCCAAAGAAGCATTCATGAGGGCAGGCAAAAATGTCTTGCTGCAAACGGGCAAAGACCTTTTGGGCCGACGAGAAACACCTATAAATGCCCTGCACGCTACCGAGTCAAGCATTCTAACTTCCCTGACGACAGAGCAAGGACACGGTAGAAAAAGACGACGAAGAAAACACCCTTTCACGAGACTTCACACGTCTAAATCTAGAAAGACAAAGAAAAGAAGAACCGTTCGAGACTTAGACGTTTTCGATTATTGAGAAAGAGAAAAAAATGATGCACCGAGAGTCTTGCGCTTGTTCCAAGTCGGAACTGGATCTGTTTGCCATGCCCCCCTCCATGATGACCATGCAAGAATCCCAATGGGTGGAATTTCACCCCGTCTCCTCTTTGACAGCCACAGCTCCCATCGAGTTTGAAATCAAATGTCAGCCCGAAGATTACATTGATCTGAATAGCAGTTACTTGTACCTGAAAGTGAAAGTTGTAGATGAGGACAATTCGCCCCTAGACGGTGATGAGGTACTAGCTCCCGTCAA